>CM019148.1:224090954-224517286 GCA_009733165.1 Naja naja | reverse complement strand
TAAAAGCAGAAAAGTACATGTGAAGGTGTTTATTGAAGGAAGGCCTTGCCAAATGGAAGTGGACTCAGGCTCTTATTTATCTATGGTGTCATGGGACACTATCCACAGACTCTTTTCCCAAAATTCAGAAAAAGCATTTCCAGAAGCAAGCACTGACTCTCAAAGACTACCAAGGAACAAGATTCCAGTAGTTGGAGCGAGAGATTTCAACGTGCAGTTTAAAGGCCACACAAACGCTGCCCCTGACCATCGTGGACAAGGATCGCCCAAGTTTGCTGGGACTGAGTGGTTCAAGCCACTTGGCATCGAGGTGACTGGCATCCATCACGTGAGCAGTTCTGACTGGGAAGAGTCCTTGAAGTCTGAGTTTCCAGAGGTCTTCAGCGAAGGACTGGGCAAGTATATGGGGACCCCTATTGCTTTCAGCCTAGACCCCAAGGTGCCCCCCAAGTTTAAAGCCCAGGAGGGTCCCATTTGCTTTAAAGGAAAATTAGATAAACTCATTGCTCAAGGGGTTTTAGAGCCTACTGACCACTCCAGATGGGAAACACCCATAGTCACACCAGTCAAGGCTGATGGGTCAGTGAGAATCTGTGGTGACTACAAGGATTTAACCATGCGCTGCAACAGAGCGCATATCCTGTACCAGTTGTGCATCATCTGCTCCATTCCCTGGCAGGGTACAGTATTTGCAAACTGATTTGGCTCAGGCATATCAACAATTAACAGTTGATGATGCCACTGCAGAGGCACAAACAATTGTGACCCATAGAGGTGCCTTCAAATGTAAAGACTACAATTTGGAGTAAGCGGCACCTGGCATTTTTCAGAGCCTTATGGAAAGAATGTTGCAAGGACTGCCAGGGTAGTACCTTCTTTGATGATGTATTAATCTCTGCTGAAAATGACACTCAGCTTCAAGAAAGACTCAGAGAAGTCCTTACAGATTCAGAAAAGCCGGTTTAAAAGTCAAGGAAGACAAATGTACACTCAAAACAGACAGAGTTGAGTTCCTGGGGTATATGATTGACAAGCATGGCATCCATCCTACTGATGCCAAGGTTAAAAATCAATGAAGCCCCAACCTCGATGCAAGGCAGATTTGCAGGCCTTCCTTGGCCTTATTAACTTTACCACATGTTTCTACCTCACAAAGCATCTATTGCTGAGCCCTTACATCGCCTACTTGATAAGAATGCTGTTTGGATCTGGGGCGGAAGGAACAGTCAGCATTTAACAGTATTAAGAGACTAATCACGCCTGATGCTGTGTTGATACAATTCTCTGAGAATTTACCTGTTGTTCTGACTTGTGATGCATCCCCTTTGGAGTGGGGGGGGTTGAGTCACAGGCTTCCCAATGGACGGAAGCCCCAATTGATTTTACTCTCGTGACGCTGTCCAAAGCAGAGAGGAATTATAGCCAATTGGACAAGGAGGCTTTAGCAGTTGTTGCAGCTGTTAAGAAATTTCATGAATATCTGTATGGCAGGTCATTCACCATTGTTACAGATCACAAACCTTTACTAGGCATTGTGGCAGGAGACAAACCTACACCTAATATCCTGTCACCAAGAATGCTGAGGTGGACTGAATTTCTTGCAGCCTATTCCTACAAACTGATTCACAGGCCTGGCAAGGACATTGGACATGCTGATGCACTGAGTCGCTTGCCCACTACCTGCCACAAGGAGGACTTTGAACTTGAAACTCACACCTTTTCCTGGAGACCTGCTAAGCTTCCAGTCCATGCTGCTGAGATTGCCAAAGAAACTGCCAAAGATGCTGTGTTGGCACCTGTTATGGGCTGGATTAAGAAAGGTTGGCCTCTTCAAGATCTACCTCACCTTGCCCAACCTTTTAAGTCCAGGCAAACTGAATTATCTGTATTAAGAGGATGTATTTTGTGGGGTAACAGGGTGGTTATTCCTGCAAAACTGCAAAGGGAGGTTTTGGAAATGTTACATGAGGGTCATCCTGGGATTGTAAGGATGAAAGGTTTGGCCAGGAGTTATGTATGGTGGCCAGGTATTGACAAAATGGTTGAAAACTGGGTAGCCTCTTGTCCCAATTGCCAGGTAGTCAGACCTGCCCCACCTCACCCCCACACAGGAATGGGAATGTCCTAGGGGCCCATGGTCTAGAATCCACATTGATTTTGCAGGCCCTACAAGAGGGCACACTTTTCTAGTGATAGTAGATGCATACTCCAAATGGCTAGAGGTAATTCCAATGACATCCACTACTACTGAGGCTGTATCAAGCAGCTCAGAAAGTTGTTTGTAACCCATGGGTTACCAGATGTCCTTGTCTCTGACAATGGCCCTCAATTCACATCTAACATTTTTGAATCCTTTCTAGCCCAACAGGGCATCAGACATGCCCTCACTGCCCCTGGGCACCTTCGCCAACGGCCGGGCTGAACGCATGGTACGCTTTACCAAAGAGAAGCTTCAGCAGCTGGGTCCTGGGGACATCACTGAGAAGCTTGAAAAGCTTCTTAGTGTTCAACACATCACTCCTAGCCCATCAACTAACTTGTCCCCAGCAGAGTTGTTGATGGGCAGGAAACTTAGGTCTTCCCTTGACCTCATCCCACTTACGCACCCAACGCACCACTGGATTCCACTTCCAAAGTTCGTCTTTTAGTGTGGAGATTCTGTCTATGCTAGGAACCTTATAGGTGACCCTTTGTGGATTCCTGCTGAAATAACTCACATCACAGGCCCTCGTTTACAGGGTACAAACAGAGGATGGCCTCCTCTGGAGCAGGCACATTGACCAACTTAGATCCAGGGTCCCTCAAGAACATCCCCTCTGTCTCCCCTAGGTCCCTCACCTGATGTTTCTTCTAGGGGAAGGGGGGAACAGGAGGAAAATCAGCAAACAGGAATCAACCCCATGTGTAACGAGCCATTGCGACAGGAACCATCCCGAACCCTGTCACAAGCCAAGATCCATCCTTACAAGTGGAAGATTGCACATCACTACCTGACTTGGGTGCTGACATTGGAATGGAGATGGGTTGGGAGGAGAGACCAGATTCTAACAGTCTAACAGGGTCTCCTTTCACAGGAAGTCCCAACAGGGAAATGTCAGCAGACACATTTCCCCTCTCACTGGGTGAGAACGTTAAAGCTTCTGAACCACGAAGGTCTCAACATACACGTAAGAGCCCAACCTATTTAAAGGAATACATTAGATAGGTTGGGGTTTGGTATGGACTGAACCTAGTGGGGAGGGGTGTTATGTATGTAGGTTTGAATGTTATTGGTTTATTTGAACTATTCTTGTAAAATGTCAAATGGTATTGGTTTAAATAGTGCGGGAAGAATCCCTGCACTCCCATTGGCTGGCAGCTACGGCTGCAGGCTATAAGAAGCAGCCGTAGCCAAGCCAGGACGGGTCCATTCGAGCTGTAGTCACTAATAAAGTCTTTGCTGGAACTCCTCGCGTCTGACTCTTCATGCAAACTTAACAGGTTGGGTTTAAGGCCCATGGGAAAGAGAGATTTTCTGAAGAAAGACCATGGACATTTGGCTTCTAATAATATTTCCCTGGAGCTTTATGGGTTCTGAATTTGGAATGCTTGGGTAAAAATGAGCTATTTCCCCCAATTTCATTTGACAAATAGTCTGGGTTTGCCAAGCCCAATTTCTAATGGAGCCAAAGAAAACTCAGCCTTCACTAGTTCTCTTGATGTGCACTTGCCTTGATCTAATCAAAGCATAATCAGCAGGAAAAAAAAGAAATGTGATTCTTGATTCCAGTGTGGTATCCTTCATTCTGCCATTCTTCCTTCCTCTCTGACATATAGCTCCAATTTCTCATTTAAGTTAGCCTAAGGTAACCTGCTTTGTAGGAATGGTCCCTGGAACAACTGGTTGCTGATCTTGGTAAAACCACTGAATCAAGTGGGGGGTGTAGCCTTGAGGTGCAGTTAACCTTGTTGAATGCCCTTTTCATTGAATGTAGATTCTCCTGCACAGGAATGGAACCAGAATTTGGTGATTCAGTTCTTCCACCCTTCAAAATGCCAAGCATGACTACATTCCTCAATCACAGGAGATGCTACAATGTTACTGTAGCGCATCATTTATCCAAACAGTCTGGAGGACCATTGGAATAATCAGAAGCTCGGATAAACAGCAGTGCTCTTTATAAGGATTTTGCCATGAGTCAGGCATCTACCCAGTGTAGAGAAACAGAGAAGGGATTGCAGGCATCCTCCTGTAAAAAAAAAATCAAAACAAAGGAAGCGCACAATATGCTCTACATTTCACCCTGCCTTTTGAAATGAATTGAAATGATTACTTCCTGGGGTGTGTGTGTGTGTGTGTGTGTGTGTGTGTGTGTGTTTTACATGTCCCAGTCATGAAATATTTGATATCATAACGAATTAAGAAAGCCTGTAAATGATTCCCATAACAGATTTGCACATGCATTTTTCTTACCTTCGATGATGGCAGCTGGTTTTGAAATGCCGTGGGACTCACTGGCCACTTCGCTTATGTATTTTGTATGTGATTAATGATAGTCGCACTTGTTTTAGGACCCAAGGTTTAAAAAAAAGCATGGTTGGTCACAAGAATACCTGAATTATAATGCGTAAGTGGATTAGCACAGCACATTGCTCTATGGTTATCCATGAAGGTGTGAATGGGAATATAGAATGGGCCCACAGGAGTCCTGATCATATCTTATGACTGCAGTGTTACCATTCCCAAAGCTTTTACTTCTGAAGATGTTGGCCTAGAAGTGACTTGATCTAGGTTCAAGTCAGTGGTGGTATTCTACCAGTTCGGCCCGGTTCAAACGAACCGGTAGCTCCAAGGATCATCTGTGAGTGAACCGGTTCGCTCCGATGATCAGCTGCTTGGCCCGCCTGCTCAGGCTCTATTCTTACCTTTATTTCCTGCTTTTCAACCTTAGCTGCTTCGTGCGGCACATCAGCTGTTTTACACACAGGGCTTGCCACAGAAGGTGAGTTGCAAATGCTGCACGTGCACAAAGTGCACGCTCACAAAAAACCGATAGGAATTTTTTTTCGAAACCCACCACTGGTTCAAGCCCACCCTTAGCCACAGAAGCTCAGTGGGTGATTTGGGACAAGTCACTCTTTCTCTCAGCCCAACTTTCTTCAGAGAGTTTTGTTGGGGATGGGGGGGTGGGAATAGAAGAGGGTAGTTGTAAGAACATTTGTCTTAAACTTTTGAATGAAAACTGGGATATAATCCAATGAAAAAATAAATACAGCTGGTCCTCAACTTTCAACAGTTCACCTAGTGACCATTTGAAGTTAGAAAAGCACTGAAAAAAGAGACTTATGACCATTTTTTTCACACTGATGACTGTGGCAGCATCTCCATGGCCATGAGATTTACATGACCATTCGGATGCTTGACAACTGGTTCATATTTATGATGGTCGCAGTGTCCCGGAAACATGTGATTCCCTTTTGCGACCTTCTGACAAGCAAAGTCAATGAGGAAGCCAGATGTGCTTAACAATTGTGTGACTAATTTAATAACTGCAGTGATGTGGCAAGAAAAGTCATAAAATGGAGGCAAACTTCACTTAACAAATTTATCACTTTTCAACACAAAGTCTGGGCTCAGCTGTGGTCGTAAATCCAGGGCGACCTGTAACTGAAGGAACAGATAGTGAAAACGGAAGTGATTACAAAAGAGGCCAGTTGAAGACAAGACAAAGAGATGCTACCACAGGTGATGCAAGCCTAAGTTTGCAAGAACTCAAAGCAAGCAGTTCCTGACAGATTCCTGGTGGAATTCCTGGTCCATCAGGCCATGAAGCTGTTGCTGCTTGTACTCTGCTTGCACTCTGAGACCAGCTTCCAAGGCTTTGACTCACCTCAGATAAGTAAGTGGCAATAGCCTTTTCTACCATGGAATATGGTTTGTGAATGTTTGTCCCCAGATTGGTTTGCTTGGAGCCCTCAGATATTTTTCCAGTTTCAGGCAAAAATCTTCTCATTTGCTTAGCCTCTACCATGTGATGGGGAATTTAATTCTTGCCCCCATTCAGCTGTTGTTCATATTTATTGAATATTACCTGTCAGTGAATGAAGTATAAAAATCCAAGACAACAAATAAATGATAAGCCTGTGCATAAATCAGAAATGAAAAGATTGTTTTTGCTTCTTTTATTCCGTACAGGCCCACAGAACCCAGATTCTAAGGCTTGGAAGAAGTCCTAAACTTCTGAAGCACAGACAGATGAAATTCAGTACAATCAGGACATTGGGAGCAATCATGATGGTATCAACTTAGGCAATGGGAGGATTCAAATAATTTAACAACTGGTTCTCTGACCTAATGATTTCTTCCAACAACCAGTTCATCAAACTGCTCACACTCTCCCGAAGTGGCGCAAACTGGCTGAATCCCACCACTGCACTTAGGGAGTTTTCTCTGGGAGTTTCTGGCCTTTTAAGAATCAACATAGGGCTATCACCTTGTATTAATAACACTGCTGTAAACTGAATAATCTAAATGCCGGCAAAGCATGGTGTGACTCAGTTGCTAAGCCATCCAAAGAGAAAGCCACATATTTTTTTAATATAACTTTTTTTCAGTTTGTTGAATTAGCTAACATAGTGATATATGGCATTTGGAAGAAAGCTGCATTTAATCTCCTTGTCTCAGAAGTAAGTGCTTCTAAGTTCCAACGCTACTAAGAACAGTGCTTAATTGTTGCAATGTGGACTACTTTTTCTAAACTATAACTATAAGAAACGTCTAGATCTAGATGAATGCTGTTTTGCTGTTGATGGAACAACACCAATCCTTCCATTCCAGGGATGGCCCGTGGTCCAGATGCACCACACATTGGCCATGCCCCCGTTTTAGTGAAGGGGGAAAAAGTTGCGATACGTTGGCAGAAAGTTGTGATGCAGGGGGTTGGACTAGAAGATCTCCAAGGTCCCTTCTAACTCTGTTATTCTAAAATTCTAAAGCATGTCACATGAAGACAATGTGTTGTCCCAAGTTTGACACCCCTGTTCTATTCAAGCCCATCCATTTCTTCTTTCTGCAAAGACCTTCTTCCACCCCCTCAGAGGGGATAACTGCTGGTCATAGGGAACAATGAGCAGATTGTGTAATCGCAGTATATTTCAGTTTAGCACTCTGAATTTATTAGAAGACTAAATCTATTCTGTTAGTGTCCAATCCAATGGACCAGAGTTTCAGTTGCTCTCTGTGCTTTTGGCAACTTTTTATGGATCCCTATTCTGAGAGATAATTCTCTTTATAGTTCAAGGAACTTCTCTAGGATTTAGTCAGCAAGTCAGCTGCTACCAAGGACGCAGCCTCTGAATTTCAGTATGTTCCTGGTTTATATGGCAAGGCTTCAATTGCATTATCAACGTCAAGATCTTTTTAGTAGCATTAGCTCTGGTAACGTGGCTTGGGAGCATATGGAAAGTTTTTGGTGTCTTTGATGAATGATTTCTGTTGCATGATTATTTATAAGCATGAGTATTTGTTAACCTTTGCTCAGGAATGCGCACTATTAATGAATATTGACACCACTTTTAAATTTATGTAATAAGGGCTCATCATGCACATTCATCTCTGTACTGTAGAGAGCACAGTTAAGAAAAATCAAAGTGTGGATCACACAAAGCAGATGCCTCTGTACTATCATGTCTTGGGCAATTCTTTTATTTTTCTCCTTCTCCTTCTCCAAGAGATCTTGGTGCACATTTAAAATGAATCGCCTGCCAGATTTGCTTTAGAGGTGTAGCCAAGCCTAGTATTCCAGAAGCATAAAGAACAATAGAATGCTCTTTCTTTTTTATTTTTCCCAATAATTTTCGTACCTTTCACATACTGTAATAGTTTAGTTGGATCTGGGTAAATATTGTATTTAGAAGTACTCCATCAATTTCTTTAATTTCCAGCTTGCAGCTAAGATTTAGTGGGTAAATATGTCGGTTATTTTGCTTCATGTGCAATTTAATTGCTTCGGTTGAACTGCTGAGAGAGGACATATTTCCTTCCCACGTCGTGACTCTGTTTCTATTCAAATAGCTGTTTAACCTTGCTCTTTTCTCACTGCGAGGTAACATTTTGTCACATAAAGTAATATAGCAATCATTATTTTCTTCTGCGGTGCAGCTTTATGAGATGAAAAGGCCTGAAAGCGAAGTTGGTTCCCCTATGCTTTTAACACAGTTTTAAGCAACCAGGTAAATAACCTTTTATACAGCCATAATAATCCCAACTATTTGCCAGAAAGGTGTACCTTTATTGAATTAAAACTGCGGTTCTGAGCATACTTAAATGGGGAGAACTCTCAGTGAACTCCGTTAAGTCTTAATTCTGAGTAGATACACAGAGGAACCACACTGTTATTTGATTAGGGAGGGAGAGAAAGACCGTTGGAAAAGTAACCTCTATTCTCAGAAAGAAGTAGAGTGGAAATTCATTAGAGGTAAATTTGTAGGTGTATGTCATGTAAGTTTCCTAGGGTTATTAAGAGAGAGAAAGAGTGAATTAGATCATTAAATAAAGAAATATTAAAGTGCTTTATACTGAATTGGAAAGAGAATGAGCCAGAACTGTTCTACAATGTTTAATAAAGAATGCAACCATTTTAGCAGATTACCTTTTAAGTATTATTTAATGTGATGTACTTTTCTTTCTTTCTTTTCCCTATTTCTTTCTCTTTCTGTCTCTTTCTTTTCTCCTTCCTTCCTTCCTTCCTTCCTTCCTTCCTTCCTTCCTTCCTTCCTTCCTTCCTTCCTTCCTTCCTTCTTCAGTGAACTGTATTTTATTTATTCAGCATTCAGCTCCTGGCCACCTTAACCAATCAGAGAGGCTTTAAGGGCCCAGGACTAGCCATGGTGCTGAGCTCCAAATGTGATTCCAGCCCTGACAGGAGGATTATAGGAAACAGATGACTTGCGCTTCTAATTTGTGGCCTTAAATTGCAAACAGAATTTCAGGAGTCGAGCAGAGTAATAAATGGCAATAGAGAAAGCCACACACAGCCAAATCAGTATGTGGTGCTTGTAGGTTAAACTAAATAGGAAGAGACAGGTTATGATGGTTTAGTGTATTACAGAGAAGAAAGTCTTAAATTACTAGTGCTGAGAGGTATTGCACGATGGCAGACAGTATTCTGCTGGAGACCCTGCAGATAACAGGGGCAGAGTAATTAAAAAAAAATCAGGTCTAGGAAGCAACCTGTTGCTGGACAAATCTCTCTCCCCCTACATCCCAGCCCTCCCTTGAAAGAAAAATGCTGTGTTTTATATTTGTTTTGACCTGAACTATATGTTGGCCTGGCCCCCTGAACATCTGTTTCCTACAGTTGCAACTTTTCATATCAAATTAACTGCCAGGAAGGAGGCAGACTATATTATTTATTATTATTATATACATAACAATACATAATCACAGCTGCCAGTTCTTTAGCTGGTGTTGGCCTTCAGACACATTGTAATGCCCTGTTGGAATCTGATTTGGAGTGGGAGGTCGAATAGCTGACAGGGAGTGGGAGTGTGGCTCCGTTGGCTGTGGAAGAAACTGGGGAAGAGCAAAGTCCAGCTGGGCAGAGCAGGGAAGAGGTAGAGCAAGGCAGAGGGAATTCGGAGGAAGATCCAGGCCCACCCCCTTTTCATCCTTGGGCATGCAGGGAGGAACGGAGAAGGGAGCAACATGAGTTGTGTGGCTCACAGGGGAGGAAAGGGCCCTGATTCCCTTCATTAGCTGCAGCTGGGAACACAGTGTTTAAAAGGGGAAATTGCACACAGCAAACTGTTGAGGGCAAATCGTGAATTAACTGGTATTGTTGAGGCTTATCTGTCGTCTTCCCAACTGTGTGTGTTTTGCCGGCCTTTCAAGTCTGCAATTCCTTCTCCTGCCCTGTCAAATTAATTACTGCAGTGTGGTTTGTGTGGATTTTTATTTACAGTTTGTATGTACTTTGTTTTTTGGACTGAATTTCCTCCACTTAAAGACTGTTCTTGGGAGAGTTGGACATTGGGGATAAAGTTGGAGGTACTAAAGGGACTCTTCTTACTTATGTGACTGTGTTGCCTTTGTGCCATGCCCCAGGTCATAACTTGCATCAAGTTCTTCCCAAGAATCAAGGATGTCATAATACATCAGAGTAGTATATGTACAAGCAGTGTGCTCGATGCTAGAATTTTGCATCTACAGCCTCTTCCTCAAAGGAAAAGAAAGGCAATACAGGTAGTCCTTGACTTATGACCACAATTGAGCCCAACATTTCTGTTCTTATGTGTGACATTCGTTAAGTGAGTTTTGCCCCATTTTACAACTTTTCTTGCCACCGTTGTTAAGCGAATCACCGCAGTTGATAGGTTAGTAACTCGATTGTTAGGTGAATCTGATTTCCCCATTGACTTTGCTTGTCAGAAGGGCACAAAAGGGGATCCCATGACCCCGGGACATAGCAAAAATCATGAATATGAAGCAGTTGCCAAGTGTCTGAATTTTGATCACATGATCATTGGGTTGCTGCCAAGGTCATCATAACTATGAAAAATGGTCATAAATCACATTTTTCAGTGGTGTTGTAACTTTAAACAGTCCCTAAACGAACTGTTGTAAATGTACTAACAGTAACAATCACACGCTGTTCCCAAAAACCTTTTTTTTAAAATTTCAACAGTTGGGAATTATATGCATTCACAGCCTGTAATGAGTCCCAAACAGTTTATGAATAGTCCAACAGAAGTCTGCCACAGTCTTTCGGGATAAGGCTGATAAGCACCCACCTTTATCTCCCTTGAAATGCTGCTAATGACTAAATTACCAATTAGCTGTACAAGGCCAAACGGAGCACAAAGTCAACATGGAGCTTCAGATTTTAAACTGTCCAGAATGAACAAAGTTGCTTCCTGCAAAGGCTCATGTCCTTTGCTCCTCCTTTGTGTCTCATGGGAGGGGCCAATCATCTCCAAACCTTACTCCCAAGTCATCACCTTTTGTCTTAACTGTTCTTGCCTTCTGGCAGCTTTGCACAAGCCTGTACTGGGAACAGGCTCCCCCTGTTCCTCTGCCTTGCTAATGTCAGCCCTGGAGTCAGCACACAACTCTCAGATGGCCCTGGCCCCATCTCTGTGTTGGACACAGATCTCTTGTCCGAGCCCTCCCCAGATTCCAGGACTGACCCATGTTCCTCCCCATTGTCTGACTCTATTGCCAGCTCCTCAGGCCACTGGCAGACCACAACAGTAAGTTGAAGAATACCTGCATATTTACAATTGATACCATCTGCCTCGGTTTTGCTGGGCCTAAATATTGATAGCATCAAAAGGAAGCTTTAGGATTTCGTATTTGTTCCAACATTTATAGCAGAATTAGAGCGAGTCTTTTCTATAATTATTGTACAAAATGCTTTCGGGTCTTACTTCGGAAAACTTCATTTAGTGAAAAATTTGATATAAAGCCCTTGCACTCAGTGAAGGGAGGCATGACATTCCATTTTGTTTGCCCATTTTAATATATACGTTGCTCTTCAGTGCCAGTTAGTGGGCTGAGAAAGGCAGGGAAAGATGAAGGAAAGGAACATTTAAAAGGTAAACTAATTATAATGCAGAAACAGGAAGAGGAAGAATGCATAGGGATCGGTCTGATGCATGTTTACTCAGAAATGAGTCTTGCTGAATATGATGATATTCTTCCTCAGCTTAAATCTTTTTTTAAAAAAATTCCATGTTAATGCAATTTTACACAAGCTTTGTCCAGGACTTAAAAGAGTAATAGTGAAGCCATCCTTAGCTTCTCAGTTTAGAGGTGTGATGACTTATTTTTTCCCTCTGAATGTGGCAATTATACACTTGTGTGTGGAATATATTCGTAGGGAGGGGGGGAAAACCCACCAAATCTCGTAGTAAACAGCTCCTGATGTCTATTTAATGATTTCTACTCCGGAGAAATAATGTTGAAAGGCACAGTGGTTGAAAATAAGGTATATAGAATATTTTCTAGAAAAGAAGAAGCCAACCACGCTTTGCAGCCCTGTGATTCTTGAATGTATTCTGGTATATAAGAACTGAAGGTGATATATTTAATCCTGGAGCCATGTAATGGCATTTTCTTAGTCAGATAATTCATCATGTTAAAAACTTCAGTCACTTGGAAGCCCTGTGTTTTATTTCAAGCTTCAAAGCCCACTTACATCAGAACGAACAGTGTTGTCATTGCCAAATGGTTATTGTTTTAAGCAGGTCTGTTGATTATCATTGGAAATGACTGGCTAAATACATTTTGATTAATTGCTTGCACAAAATCATGCTTGTTAGAACTGTTTTATATTCTGTTCCCAATGTAGGTTATAGCTTCCTTCATTCTAACTTGGGTGAATAAGGAACTCTTCCACTGTCCTTCAAAGATACCTGGTGAGAAATAAATAAATTGTAGTCAACGGCCTTTGTCTCAAATTTGGGTATCCCTTCTCTCTCCCTCTCTCCCTCTCTCCCTCGTCCCCCTCCCTCTCCTCTTCCTGTCTCTCCCTCCCTCCCTCACATCCTTAATAAAGTTCAATTATTGTCTATGCTGCATGAGGAATAATGAAACCTCTATATCAGACCTGGCCATTTTCAGATAGGAGATGGCTTTTGTTTTGCACCTCATCAACACCGATCACCTAATTAAATCTGATACCTCTGGCTGCCACAAAATGATTTGTTAATGGTTCTTTGGGAATTTACTTAATGAGTTTAGATGTCTTTTGTATGGTACATGTGGGGGCCTTTGGGGAAAAAAAATAATAAAACACAGCTGAGGGGAAAAAAATTGGGGCAAGCGAAGAAAATTTCCAAGCGAACAAAACAAAACTACAATTCCCCCCCTTCCTGGCCACCGTCCTGAGGCTGCCAAGGCCAGCCTATTGTGTTAGGTGAAGCTTGGGTACACATCTTGATGGACTGCAGCCATTCATTAGCAAAGAAGAGAAAGCAGATCTGAACTGTAAAACGTGGGTACACACAGCACACACACACACACATGGACACGGACATACGGACACACATCCTCGGACACACATATACATGGACATACATTCTCACACCCTCCCTCTCCTCCTCTCCCTCCCCCCCCTCTCTCTCACCCCCTTGTCCCTGTCAAATATCTGTGGGCATCTGCCAAGAGTTCAGATCTACCTTGATCACCCTGCAATGGTGGCATTATTCCTTAACTAACACCAGAAGTCTTTCTTGCTCCTTGATTGTTAACAGCTCTCTGGGGGTCAGAATGGTCCTCTTTCTTCTCCCGCTCTGTGAAAAGTAAAAGGAGCTTGTTAATGGGCTTCGATATTTGGACCGCTGAGGCACTCCGGCCAGCCACTTCCCTGTGGTAACCATGTCAAAGCCTCAGGAGGGATAATTGCTATATTTGCAGACCAAGAAGGACTTCAACTTCGATGGGGTCATGGGGAGGGGGAGAGGAGTGACTGAATTAAAAGGAAAAGGAAAGTTTTATGAATTTGAGACTTTTCCAGTGGCTGGAAATGTCAAATTAATCTAAAGTCTGGCTAAAGTAATAAGACGGGATGGCGGTGAGGGTGGTAGGGAAAGAGAGAAATCCAATCTAAAAATATAGCCTTTTTTTCTAAGTTAATATAGGGCGTGTTCTGGATCTCACTTATAGATGTTAGATTGTTTTTTTTTAATGTATTTTTTTAACTGGGTCTTAAACTTTGTTTTATGATCTTTGAGAGCAATAAATTGAAATTGAATTGAAGGATAGTCTTTCTCTTTCACTGCTATAAGCAGATTGGTTTTGTTGGACCAATCATAACATTTCTGAGTCACTTCACCTCTCTGGATATTCCTCCAATCAGGTTAGCAATCCTCTACCCAATTAGAAGGAAGACTCCCTTAATTTCCTCCAGGAGTAGGCAATGTGATTCAAATCATGTTTTTAACCTGTGGCACTAACATATGCCTTGTGGGTTCAAGGACTAATCTAATAAAATATCTGTAAGAAGGGGAACATTTTCTGATTCAAACGGATGAAGGAGATCGCTCAGCCCAACATGGAACCTTCTCCCAGTGAAGGTATTATTTCTTAGTCAAGGAAGGTCCTCTCCTTGGGTATGCATGGTCCTTGGATATGAGCCTTTTCAAAGCTAGCTTCATTCAGTCCGTGAGCTGTTTTAGATTGATGATCACATCCATTTAAGAGCAGGAACATGCTCATCTCATAAACTATTTTTGTTCAGGATGTTCACATTCTTTTATGTAAGAAACCTACTTCTGGTTTTTTCTCAAACTTCCTTCATCTCAGCAGAAGTAGAATCCAAAAGCCTTCCTTCCTTCCTTCCTTCCTTCCTTCCTTCCTTCCTTCCTTCCTTCCTTCCTTCCTTCCTTCCTTCCCTCCCTCCCTCCCTCCCTCCCCCCTTCCTTCCTCTCTCTCTCTCTCTTTCTTTCTTTCTTTCTTTCTTTCTTTCTTTCTTTCTTTCTTTCTTTCTTTCTTTCTCTTTTGGCAAAGGTTTATAGCAGCAGACTCGGGAACACAATCAATTCCAGTTTACCTTTTGCTCACATCTTGCATATAAAGTTACGGCACTGCAACTTGACATTTCTTAGAATTAGGATTTGGACGAATTAAGGTTTGGAAAGTGCCAGGCCTTTGATCTTATCACTGCAGTGAATTCATTGAAAAAACACCTAAGTGATCAGAGGGCTGGCTCCTGAGTTATTCATCAGGCTAAATTTTCATTTCAGACTTAGAATAAATGTTGTAAAACATCACAAGCCCTAATTAAGAAGTTACTAGAGTATTAAAAATATTAGTTACATTGTCAATTGTGTCAAAAGTCATAGATTGCATGTGCCAAGTTTTTGATGGCCCTTCATTTAATAAAGATGTGAATTATTTATACTGTACATGTTCATATGACATCCATTTTCCAAATGGAAATTGAGAACATAATGGAATTTAATGTTATTAATATGCAATCGTAAATGGCAACTTAAGAAGAGATCAGTTATAAAATATACCTTCATTGTACTTGCTGCTGGTCAATTATATATATTTTTTCTTTACCAGGAAAGACAGAATATATTTTTAAAAGAATTCTATTTAAATAGGTCAATAGTTTGAGCAGTGACTGTTTAGTAGACCTCTGGACCAAAGTGACTTTTGACATACTTACATAGTTGTAATATGGCCTTGAAATATTGTGTGTAATGGTTTGGAATTAAAATTTTGCCTTTCATCCCAACCTGAAGAATGGAAGACAACGTTGTTGTTGGCTCTCAAAGATGTGTACCAATAATTAATTGAATTATGAAGGGGTGGAAATATGTTTCATTTATTAATTCCAGGTGTTTATATGAAAGGGGCCTTTTGAAAAAAATGCACATTAATTTTGTGGGCTGTCATCATATATATTCATAAAAAGAAAAGAAAAGCCACCTCTGTGTGTCATAATGGCACGCTTACAAGTAAATTTGAGTATATATTATAACTTGAAGGAACCTTTAAGGTTTGTAGTGCACGCATTATAATACAGAACCATGCATGAATTCATTTGGGTCGCAGAATCAGGAGATTTCAGGAAGCAAAAATGAGAAAAGAGAGGGTTCTAAGAACAACATGTCCACAATCAGGAGCATGACCAGCTAATAAGAAAAGAATAATTCCACATAGCAACTTTTCCTTCTTCCTTGCCACTTTTTTTTGCCTTTGGCTAATATTTTTTATTTTTTATTTTTTTATTTTAATTACATTTATATGCCACCCTTCTCCGGAGACTCAAGGCGGCTTACAATTTTTGGGATACAACCCAGTGTGCTCAGCAATAGCCTTCATTCCATTGTATATGCCTGCTTATTACTAAGCGGCATTTTTACAAGGTCAGCTAATTGCCCCCAACAATCTTGGGTCCTCAATTTACCTACCCCGAGAGGATGGAAGGCTGAGTCAACCTTGAGCCTGGTGGGATTCGAGCCTACAGTAATTGTAGACAGCTGGATCTTAAGAGCAGGCATTTAACAGCCTGAGCCACCAAGGCCCTAATAATAATAATAATAATAATAACAACAACAACAACAACAACAACAACGCAGAGGCTCAGTGGCTAAGACACTGAGCTTGTCGATCAGAAAGGTCAGCAGTTCAGTGTTCGAATCCCTAGCACTGCATAACAGAGTGAGCTCCCATTACTTGTCCCAGTTTCTGCCAACCTAGCAGTTCGAAAGCATGTAAAAATGCAAGTAGAAAAATAGGGACCACTTTGGTGGGAAGGTAACAGCGTTCCATGCGCCTTCGGTGTTTAGTCATGGCAGCCACATGACCACGGAGACGTCTTCGGACAGCGGTGGTTCTTTGGCTTTGTAACAAAGATGAGCACCGCCCCCTAGAGCTGGAAACGACTAGTGCGTATGTGCAAGGGGAACTTTACCTTTACCTTTTAATAATAAGTAAATTTTTAGCAGTGGGGAAAAATAAGTGATGGATTCTTGTGATGATGTTTTATACAGATGTTGTCATATGCCCTACATTATCTTTCGTATATTATTATGTAATAATATGGAGCATACAGGTACATTTGTTTCTATGCATTGATCCACTTGAATATTACTGCTGCCTTTAGGCAGAGCTTAGGCAGATGAAAGAAAAGATAAATCTCTTGGAGGCATTAAGAACATTTATCGAAAAGTGAGGAGAAATCCGGTGGTACCTTACCTGACTATCCCTTTTAAATTATTATTAAAAAGCATAGGCTTTTGTGAGCTACAGCTCACTCCCTCAGAAGTATTGGCATGTGGAAGTGTTAACCAGACTCCTGGCTTTGGATTACCATTGATGAACACAGCTCTCCTAAAATGTCTAGCAGTGTCAGCGACTCTCCTAATGGTGGATTTCCTTTCGGTGTTCATACCGAAATCAACAGCAGTGCAAAAGTTGCTTTGACCTCCATCCATCTGATACTTTAAATGTGGTCCCCTTTGGAGAGGTCAAAAGCCAGGGCTTTATATTATTATCCCTTTTCTCCATGCAGGGAAAAAGAAAAAGGAAAGAGCCCAAAGACGGCTGCAGGCAATGACAAGGCATTAAAACATAATGGGCCCCATCTTTTTTTGGGGGGGGGCGTAAATCAACATAGCTCCAATGCTGTCAGGGGTAGATCCAGCCCAGGAGGTCAAATTGAGCATAGGAGACCTCCTGACCTCTCCCAATAAATCTCTCCAAAACTCTCTTCGCCTTCTCCAAGCAGCTCCGAAACCCTGGAAGAGGGATAGGCAGTTTGCAATGGATCTCCCTTGGAAGCAAATCCCCATTTCCTGTACAGTAGCCCAATTTTTCCGTCCTCCTGGGTGGTAAAGACAAAGAGGCATAGACTGACGATACCAGCTTCACAGGGCAGGAACTGAAGCCAGGAAAAGTATCCAGGAAATGGATGCATCCTGTATTTTGCAGTGTGGCTTGTAGTGTAGACTTCAGTGTGTTTGCTAATACAAAGTGAAGTCTACTTTGCTTTTATGCCTCCAGATGCCTTCTGAGGACGGCTGATGCCAGATGATGTACATTTCACCTGGCAGTCAGGAGTGTTTACTCAAGGATGGGCAGGCTTTCCAAATCCTGCAAGATGCCAAAGGTGAATGGTCAGCATATTTACAAATGCCCTCTACATTTGACAAACCACAACACTTTAGGACATGTACGGACTTTCTGCATATGACAGAAGAGCCCTCAGTGCATTTTGCTAGTTACCATGAAAATGATGATGGAATTCTGTTGGATTTGTAGCATGCTGTATGTTCTAATAGGAAAGCCACACAGTCACACTGTGATTCTGAGGAGTTCTGGTTATCTAAAATAGGGCTGAGTTGGCCCTGCCATTGGACACCACAAGGTATGCATCTCAAGTGGTGGATGTTGCCACACACCTTAACAGTCCTCAGAGAGATAGTATAATTTTATTAGCCACATATATTGCTAAATGCCAAAGAGGAGATTTCATTGCAAAAAGGCCAATGGCACTTAATGTAGTCAGACATAGTCAACTGTGAAGGTCATAAGTCCTATCTTGATTCCCCGCCCCCAGGGATCAAAATATGCTGGCCAGGCAATAAATAGCGCAAATTTCTTACTACTCCTTCTAATTTGCAATAGTGGGGGGGGGGGCAGTACTTTCCCCTGACTATTCCTATACCTTCCTCAACTTTAGAGAGCTGTAAATTCAGCTGGAGCCTCAAATGTTGCATTGCTAGTTCAAATACATTCTCTCTCTCTCTCTCTCTCTCTCTCTGTCTGTCTGTCTATCTCCATTTAGTCTACTTATCCATCTATTCTATTATCTCTCTCTCTCTCTCTCCTTTTGAGTCTGTCTTGATTCCCAGTAAGATACTTATTTATTGATAAATTTAATTTAATTGGCCACCCATCTTGCTTCAAAGTAATTTTCTGGAGTAGTCCCTGCAGTTTTCTTGGCAAATCTTCTGAAATACTTTGCCCTTGCCTACTTCCTAGTACTGAGAGAGTGACCCAGCTGGTTTTGTACCTCAGGCAGGACTAGAACTCACAGTCTCCTAGTTGCTAGCCTGGTGACTTCACCACTAGACCAAACTGGCTCCCTTAGTTCAAAGACAGGACCATACCTAATTGTGAAAAAAAAATCCCTGCCAGCTAGGGCATTGTTACAAATTTTTAATGCGAGAAACAAGGAAGAATGATGATGGGAATAATGGGATCAGATATAGTTCTTCAAACTCTTCAGTAGACAGTATTCAATTACCTCATTTCCAGCTAGAATATTTTGTTTTACGTTTGTCCCTCCCGCAGGTGGGAGAATTGAGTGAGGTGTCCAAGGCTACCTGTTGAGCTGAAGGCAAGCTGGAGAGTCCATTTCCATGAAGTCCCTGAGATCCCTGCCCTCTCCTCTCCTGCTGGGAACAGCATTTGTTAACTTGGCTATTTGCCTTGGAGATTTGAGTCTGAACTCAGCTCTTGCAAAAACGTTTTCTTATCTTTCTTCCAAAAGGCAGGACTTTTTAAGTTCTCTCCATTCCTTGTCTTGCTTGGACTTGAGTAAGATAAAGATGTCAACAGGTAAGTTATTAAGTAAAGCTACTTTTTGGTGGGCCAATGCTCATTAAGTGGACTGGCAAAGCTTCGGACTCTCCTATATGACACTATAATTCAAGGGCCATTGTTTAGAAAGCCTCCTGTTATTGTCTTCTTTTTCTGTTTTCTTCCCTCCCTCCCTCCTCCCCACCCCACAGCCGCCCCTTCTGAGCAGGATGTGAATATCTCTGGTGGATGGAGGTTAGCTAAGTAAGTCATGCATAGATGGAATTTATTAAGTTTGCACGGTAGTGACAGCTGTGAGTGGGAACAGTAACTCTTGACTGTGCCAAGGGCTTGAACAGAAAAAAATTTCATATGTGTGTCTTAAAGGAAAACCGTGCTGTAATTATGAAAGCTGTTCTAACCACTGCATCCAATTACAGGGGGAATTTGCTATATGTGATTTTTAAAATGTAATAATTTGACAGAAGGCTGCCATTTTGAGTCTCATGAGGCAGATTAGGACAGAGGAAAGTCAAGTTTCATTACGAACCGCTGGATATCACACAATTTAAGGTAACTTCATTTAATTAGAACTCTGTTCATAGAGAAAAATAACTCATCTAAGAAGCCTCCCTTACGATGTAACCTATTCTATATGGGAATATAGATCTTCCCAAATATTTTTCAAAGTGGCTTCCTGCTGAAATCACCCATCCCTCTGGCTGCATTCTGAGGGATTTGTGCTAAAAGCCTGCTTTCCTTTATAAAAAGGGTTATTCCACCCATGACATTTGAGTCAATAAAATTCTTATGCACATGAAAAATAAGACAAGAGAAGGACTTTGTCCTTAAAATTTTGCATATAAATTAGAGTAACTATATCAAAATCCCCAAAAGATAGGGTCTTACATGGCACCCTATTCTGGATCTGTAACAAAATCCATGCTGTACATTTGTAACAGAGCTGAAGCTAACAAAGCCTATTTAGCATAAGGCAGGGGTATCAAACTCGCGTCGTCACAGAGGTGTCACGTGATGTATCAGGACTTTTCCCCCCTTCGCTAAACTGGGCGGGGGTGGGACCAGCATGTGATGCATCCAGGCTGCAGGCCACGAGTTTGACACCCTGGGTATAAGGTGACCGTGTTGATAGCACATCTCTATTGGACCTACACATGATCACAGGGCTTGAATGCAGCTTGGCCTACCCTATAGAAAATGATGTACAAACAATGTTCCCATTGAATTCTTTCTACTGGCAGAATCTCCAGTCTCATTCTGCCTCCCAGCTTGTCCCTCCTCTCAGTTGGTGGCACGTTGCTCCTGTGCCTTGCATCATCCCATCTTCCTTTCCAGTTGCACTAAGGCTCTGGATTGTGTCTACTCAGTATTTTACATGGCCATTTTCTCAGTGTGGGGATTGCAGTGAAGAAAGATGGAGGCTTTTCTTTTAAGGCCTTCTTATTGGTTGGTTTGGGGTAAACAGGCTGGTAATAGAGAAGGGCATTGTTCAGAATGGGAGGAGCCACCTGATATTATGAAGCTGTTCTGACCAAGGCTTCCAAGACCATAATTACACACATGCTTATTTTAAAAACAAGTCTTGTTTTATTGCAATGCTGGGAATTATTTTAATTTCTAGCTGGCAATGAATTCTAAAACAGTCCCTCAAGATAAGCACCCACCTTTCTTTTCTGTGAAGTGTTGCCAGTAACAGAAGTGTCCAATGAACTAGACAAAAAACCAACTGAAGTAGAAAGAGCTTCAAGGATGAGTCTGAACCGAACGAACGACTTTGCTTCCTGCAAAAGTTTTGTCACCTTTGCCTGTCCTTTATACCTTATGGGAGGGGCAATCACCTCCTAGCCTTATTCCTGAATCACCCATTTTGTTTCAGCTGCTGTCGCCTTCTAGCAGCTCTGCGCACACGCACTGGGAACAGGCTCCCCTGGGTCCTCTGCCTTGCTGCTGCCAGATTCCAAACGCTCCGGAAGCAGCATCCCACTCCCAGATGGTCCTGGCCCCACCTCTGCATTGGATGCAGGACCCTCGTCCGAGTTCTCTCCAGATTCCCAGCCTGATCCCCTTTCTTCCCCACTGTCCGATTCTACTGCCATCTGCAAAGGCTGCCAGCGAGCTGTTAAGTTTGCATGAAGAGACAGACAGTGCTTCAAGTTCTTTGTTTATTAGTAACTACAGCTCTAGAATGAACCCACTTTGGCTGGGCTGCAGCTGCTACTTATAGCCAGCAGCCGCAGTTGCCAGCCAATCAGAGTGCAGGGTTTTCCTGCACTTTTTAAACCAATCATTTCTTACATTTTACAAGAACAGTTCAAACTAAACCAATGACTTTAAACCTGCATACATAACACGAACCATAACAGAAGCTGATGGAGAAGGTCAAAGGTAATTGCAGTATGGAAGGGCCCTGGATGGACAGCAGGGAGGAGTGATTCTGTTGCACCAGTGACTGGGATATTACAGCTTTCCTGCCAAAACGCTGGTGGATTCCTCTCCACCTATAATGGAAAAACGGATGGGATGATGGTTCCAGGTTTCAGTTCAGCTGGAATGTGGCTTTTCCAGAATGGGTCGACTAAGCTATATTTTGGCAATACTTTAAGACAAAACAATTTTATAAATATCCTACTGTATACATTTTTTTATTTTTTTATTTTTAATTACATTTATATGCCACCCTTCTCCGAAGACTCAGGGCGGCTTACAATTTTTGGAGCACAACCCAATGCGCTCAGCAATATTGATTAGATGATATTTCTCCTTGTATAATGTATATACAGAAACTCTTCAACTTACAACAGTTCATTTAATGACCATTCAAAGATATAAGGGCACTGAAAAAAAGTGACTTTTTACTGTTTTTCACTCTTACAATGTTTGCAGCATCCCTATGGTCACAATCAAAATTCAGACGCTTGGCAACTGACTCACATTTATGACAGTTGCAATGTCCCAGGGTCATGAGATCCCCTTTTGTGACCTCCTGACAAGCAAAGTCAATGGGGAAGCCAGATCCACTTAACAACAGTGTTGCTAACTTAACAACTGCAGTGATTCATTTAACAACTGTAGCAAGAAAGGTTGTAAAATGGGGCAAAACTCCCTTAACAAATGTTTCACTTAGCAACAGAAATTTTGGGCTTAATTGTGGTCGTAAGTTGAGAACTACCTGTAGCTTGACTTTCCCAAAGTGCGCACACATTCCCAATGTGTATACTAATAATATCATGACAACATCTTTAACACCATAGTTGGCATTATATACCACTCTCATGCTAGCCATAAAATTATTTAAGCAGGCGCTCAATTCTTTCAGGTGAAATAAAAGGCGAATAGGCTTTATGCTAGAATACAATCAAAAGCAGCATCTTAGAAAAGGAACAGCATAGAATCTGTGCTTTCAGTATTCATTTGAGAAAATAGGAGTATACAATAATTCATAAATATCCTGCAGGAACAAACTGAGGAACTTTATTAGAGCCAAACTAAATAGCTTGATAAAAGGTTAAAAAATATAAAGAAATCATTAAAAATTGGTAGGAAAAAAAGTCAAATGATGGAACATCAGTTTGAATAATATCCTGTATTATTAGAATATTGTGGCCCAATAATTTTTTTGGGGGGGGGGATTATTGTAACCAATGGTAGGTACTCTGATAGCAAGGCAATTCACTGGAAATTTATGGTAATCTAACAATTATGTTTTAGAATTTTGGACAGTAGAAATTGAAGTCTCTAGATTAAAAAGAGCTGCAAGTAAAAAATAATAATCTTGAGTTGACTTATCTCCAAGTACTTCTAGACATTACTGAAGTCCTACCCCAAAACCTGGAGGAACACTACTACTCTATAAGGAATATTGAGCTAAATGAACCAATGTTTTAACTCAGAATGAGACTGCTTCCTATGTTTGACCAAACTCCAGTTCACTAGATTTTTGGCTGGAAGCAATTACAGTTACTGTGATATAAGACAAAAATAAATTTACAGTGTAGCTATATCCCAGACCTTCCTTCTTTCAAGTTTTTTTTCTTTTAAAGCAAACATATATTGAAATATCAAAGAAATTATGTATTGTGCCGAGTCACCACATTCCCTGTTTCATGTAGTTAAAAATCTAAGTGACAGGGAGGAAATGCAATTCATGAATGAAGCTTAGCAGGTTTGTTTTTCTTCTTTGGTTTGATAATTTTGGACAGACACCGCTGTCTTCTAACTGTTCTTCATCCTGTTTTTAAAAGCCTTTGAGAAATTTTTAAAATTATTTCAGGTTTTGCTGAGCTCTTGGGGTGGCATCTTTTAATTTTCACCTTTTTGAGGGCTTTTGTTGTAACCTAAGATTTAACATGCAGTAGGTTAATTCCACAGTTTTTAATGAAGCACTACGTTTTCTCTCTTTTGGGTTGTTAGACCACATGGGATACAATCTCTTGATGTGTAGAGACTTCTGATTAGATGAAAACATACCTCTGAGGAAGCTCGCATTATCACACATAAAACATCAGAAACAGAAAAAAAAAAGTGATGTGCCGAATCATGTAAAAATAATGGTTGTTAATCAAATTTCTCTTCCAATATCACAGTGGTAGTGATGGTGGTTGGAGGGCTTGCCAAGACATCTAGGCTGACAAGAAATTGAACAAAAAATAATAAAAAGAGCCTCTGGGGAAGAACACATTATCACACAGACATTACTTCATGTGCAAAATTCATAATTTGTGATGCTTTGCTAAATTCCAGCTCTGACAAGGTATGTGCCACTGTAAAACATTTCTGGATGGTGTGGATACAATTTCAAAACATGTTAGGATTTATTATGAGCCACCTTTCTCTTTACACATTCTTCCTTTTATTGGTCTACTAAAGATGGTGACAATCTCTAGCATACTGTTTGTATAGCTTCATCTCTAAATAAAAAACAGCTAAAGTAACACAGAGCAAGTTGCACTTAAGTCTTGTTGTAAATCAGAGGTGTGCAACAAATAAAAAAACTTCTGTTCAGACTTGGCTTACATGCTTCAGGAAACGGCCTGAAGTTTCCTCAGCTGCATCAAACACGATCCATTTTGTCTCAAGTTCAAGGCATTTTTGGCAGAACTGGGTGAAATTTGTAGGCACCTGAAGGAAGGACAAGGAGCAATGAATCGAAACTAAATAAGGAGAGAACCAACCTAGAACTAAGGAGGAATTTCCTGACAGTTAGAACAATTAATCACTGGAATGACTTGCCTCCAGAAGTTGGGGGTGCTCCATCCCAGGAAGTTTTTAAAGAGATTGGACATCCATTTGTCTGAAACAGGCAGGGCAGGGTTGTCAAATTGGTGACCCACAGGCTGGATGCGTCACACGCTTGCCACGCCTATGCCCTGTTTCGCAAAAGGGAAAAAAAGTTGTGATACGTCATGTGTTGCTGCCGTGATGACACAAGTTTAACACACTTGGTATAGGGTCTCCTTCTTGAACAGAGGGTTGGACTAGAAGATCTCTAAAGTCCCTTCCAACTCTGTTATTCTGTAAGGCATAAAAGTCTTTTTTGAATAGATGGAACCCAACCACTTTAGCTAAACAGATGAAGGAGTTTTTGTAATTGGCACTTTTACAAATTGTCATTAAAAAAAAAAGATAGCATCAAGCTTACATTTGTCTTTTTGGGATTTTTTTTGGGGGGGGGCGGGGAAACGACAGGTAGATTCAGAGGAATTTTTCATGCATAGCTGCTGCCTATTAGTAAATTATTTTCAATGAATGGAATTTTGAAAATAAATATTGCTTCCCTCTATTGTTTTGTGAGAAATTGTGCAAAGGCTTTTAAGGGTTCTGTTGGAAAGGAGATAGATAGATAGATAGATATAGATATAGATATAGATATAGATATAGATATAGATATAGATATACAGTGGATATAGATATAGATATATATCTTTATACCTCCCTCGCTCCCTGTCTCTCATATTTTGAAGAGACTGCTTTCAACAAGACTAGCCAGTAATGTAAATATACCCAAAGCAAGTAGCCTCTACAGTTTGAGAGGAGTGAGTGCAAGGGTTGGAGCATTTGGTTGAATTAAAATCAGTGTTGACACTTTGTTTTAATTTTCTGCTCAGTTGATCATTGCTGATCAATTCCTTCTCCAAAGGACAGAGATTTCAGAAATAAGAGTCCTGGTTATTATTCCCTGATGAAAAGCTACAGCCTTGGGCCACAATACTGCCCTCTTCCCCTATTCTCCTCCTGCTGTTGACTATTTCTGAGGAGCTTCGAAAGAAGAGGTCATCATTTTTAAGAGACAAACTTCTAGGCTGTGCTTCTTCTACCTAATGAGTTTCCAAGGCTTTTAGAGAAGCTTAATTCATTTTGAGTTAGTTTGGGATATCCTAATATCAGATAAAGCTTGGATTACCCTATAACAGTAGCTAGCTTTAGAGCAGGGGTGGCAAACAAGTTCGACACAAAGAGCCAAAATTTTAAACTGTGAGAGTCAGAGAGCCACACCACGCAGTGACCTGCCAAAACAGACAAACACTCACACAAAAGCATATAATTTTAACAATAATATATTAAACACATAATATAACATGCTCAGTCAGGTGTTTTTTGTTACCTTGTTGGAGTGATAGGATGATAATCTCAGTGGGCAATTCCTTGTCAATATTAGCATGGAGAGTGCTAAAATGGCTGAAGATTTGAAGCCTTAAAATGTGATATCATAGTATTGCATATTAAACACAGCGCTTTCCTATTCCGTTCAATAAAGAAGAAAGCATCTTCCCATTCTTCCAAAAATGCCCTGTGTTCATCTTCATATTTTCGTTTAGCTTTGCATTTTGCCATTTTGAGTGAGGGTAAAAATCCTGCAGTGATGGTGAAGGTGTGCTGCGTCCTCCACACTAAGAACAAACGGCAAGATGTGGCACAACATGTGACACACGTGTCCCCCCGCTTGCTGGCCCGTGCAGTTGTTTCGAGGGATGGGAGGCGGGATGACGCAGCCTGGGGCGGGACTACGGCGGAAATCTCTCCTCAGAGGTCCCTCCTCAGAAGCAGCATAACAAAATCCAAACTTGGCAAAGAGCCACAGTATACAAAATAATGATAAGAGGCAAAGAGCCGCATTCATTTTGGCCGGGAGCCGCATGCGGCTCGAGAGCCGCGTGTTCGCCACCCCTGCTTTAGAGTATTGGATGGTTCCAGGCTGCAATGCAGATTGATAACTATGTGTTCATTTTCAGCGTCATTTTGAAGACTGATAGAAATGTATGTAGCATCACTTTCCATTGAGCTTTTCAAAAGCTTCATATTTCTTTTAGCAGATCTTACAACCATTTTCTTTTTAATAAGCATTCCAGTAGTTTTTCTATTTCAAAGCAATTTATTTAACATTCTACATTTATTTTATTTTATTTTGGAAAAAAAACCCAGTAACTTTCAATATGTATATGCATAGTAGGGCACCTTCTCCCTCCAGCTGTAGGCCAATTCATCAGAGAAGAATGAAAAAAAAATCACAACTTTCTGAAATGGAAAAACAGACCCTGGCACTCTGAAAGCAAGTGAGGCTACAAGGTTATCCTTAATTACGGTTGTACAAATGTAAATTGGAACCCTACCACCATATCCTTTTTCAAGAGGGGGCAGTCCCACCCTGAAGTGAAAGATACATTAGCAAATAGAGATAACTGGAAACAATACAACACCTTGAAACACACACACAAGTACTGTTTCCTTTTGGTATGTGGAGATGCAGGAAACGTTCAAATATACGACTTAAGATTGCACAATATATAGATATATTTGCCATGATTTGTGTATTTGTGAAAGGAATTGCTATTGGAAAGCAGACAAAAGAAAGGGAGAAGTGATTCAGAAGTGAACACGTCTCATTAAATATTGCATATTAAGGGATAATAAAATGAAGAAAAAAAACCACTTCGTGCTTGGTCAAGGAGCAAGCATTTTCTACTGAATTCAAAGTTGAGAAGAATGGTTTGAAGAATCTTGTGAGGTACTTCATGGACTTCCTCTTACTTTCTGAGTAATACAGTGCTGACAATCACTTAAAACAATACAGCTGACCAGGCATTTCCCCCCCTCCCCACAAGGAATGGGGGGAAGAGGGGGAAGGTAATTTGTAGCATATCCTGACAGTAACACATTTTTTTCTAAAGCCAAATCTGCCAGCTAGTAAAAGAAATGTGCACTAAGGTGTCTGAATGTGACTTCTTAAGTATGTTTGATTAATTATATGTAGTTCTAACTTCTCTTTCTTCAGTTCATTTTTTAACAGTTCAGTAATGCATCTATAAATATCCAAAAAGTTGTCACTTTTCTAAATCCATGATATATACGGCTACTAATTCATGGCTTTAGAAATTGTATCTTTCAACTTGTCATTTTAAATGTTATACGCTTTTATGGCCGCAAGTAACCTGTATCAGAAATTAAACGTTGAACTTTAGCAAGGAAATAAATAAACTGGTTGACACCAAGACTATACCAGAAGGTACCTGGACAGCATGTTAAGATAAAGTTGCTAACCTTTTCCTAGCCTGAGGTGACTGAGAGGGGTTTTTTTTTCAGTTGTTTTACTTGTTGATTTTTCCAAATGAGTTCATGAGATTAAAGCATAAAAAGTATAGGAAATTATTAATCACCAACCAATCATTTATTTATTCAGTTTGGATGGCTGCCTACTTGTTATGTGAGATATATGCGTAGGGCTTGCTGCTTGCTTCTGGGCAAAAGAAAATATAAACATTTGCAAATAGTCATGAGGAACAAACTAGGGAAGGAAGTAGCAATAAGAGCAGAAGACATAAGAGGGGTTCAAGGAGAATGAATGAAGGAGGATGAAAAACAGAGCAAAACAAAGACAGCAAAAGAATATGCAAGCAACGTTCAATGGATCCAGAACATAGTTTGTGGTCAGTCTGCAGGCAAAATTTTCTCCTGCTTTTATTGACAGGTGCTGCTGGAATTCTAGAAATCAAGAGAAAAAAAATCATTGTAGAAGAGTCTTCTTCTTCTTCTTCTTCTTCTTCTTCTTCTTCTTCTTCTTCTTCTTCTTCTTCTTCTTCTTCTTCTTCTTCTCCTCCTCCTCCTCCTCTTCTTCCCCCTTCTCCTCTCTGTTCTTTTTAAGTGCATATGTCTTATAGTGCTGCATAAAGTATCAGTGCTGACTTGCTTTCCACAGGACTAACGTTACTTGATAGGACAATGAATGAATACAATATGACATAGAACCAGAGACAGAAAAGTTGCAGATAATTGTGCTAGCTCCAGCAGGAGTGCCTGACCTATAATACCAAAGGATCCCCTATCAACAGTTTATATATCAAGCAGTATAAGTGAGATGGAGAAAGACCCTGAAGTCGCAGCCTATTTCCTTGGATTCCTATGAGGGGAAAATGAGGAGGGAGGCAAGAATTTTAAGGATTTTAAAGCAATTTATGTGAAGGAAAATTTTCCCTCAACTCCACCCTTTATACTCTATCTTACATTAGCTCAGGACTAATTGATGCTGGGGATACTAATTTAGGAGTAATAGGGGAACAGGTGGAAGGTAAAAGGACAGAGAATTTTTCTTCCATAAACTTCCTTGAGGTAATTTAAGTTAAAATCCAAGCCTGTCAATATAGTTCTGAGGCAAACAGATCTCTGCTTTGATGAGCAGAGTGTGGGACAATGTGTGAAAATCAACCTGAAATAGTATTACTTAATGAAATTGTTCCTGAGGCTAATCTATTAAAATATAATAATAATTAAAAAAACCTGGGATGGGATAGCAAATAGGATTTTTAATTGGCATCACATTTCCTCCAATTTGATTTCCCCCCCAAACATCTCTAAAGGAAGGTATTAACATCTTCATCTGTTCTCTAAAAATTGTCCTGATTAGGTTTTGATTTTCCTCCAGGGACATCAACACATTTTTTGACTGCCTCAGCAATCTGATCAGTGTATGCCCACACTGTTCTTATTTTAAATGAAATTAATTTCCTATAGTAATATCAGTCATATCAATCATTTATATATGACTTGTACAGTCTATCTTAGTGTTTCTCAACCTTAGCAACTTTAAAATTCTGGACTTCAACTCCCAGAATTCTCCAGCCAGCTTCCAGAATTCTAGGAGTTGCAGTCCAGACTTCTTAAGAATGCCAAGGTCAGAAAACACCATTCTATCTGATCTCTAATTGGTTACTGGGATAAATTCAAATTGGAAAATAACACCTTAGCAAATGAAAACAATGGCAATGAATGGCAATATGAGCAAACTAGTGGAAAAAAGGAAGTTAGTAGTCTTAATCATTGTGAGAGGACATAGTCCTGGCCATCATTTGCCTTCTAAAAATTTATTTTACCTTCCAATTTAAAATACAGATCTGATGCAGACCTATTCAGCACAAGAACAAAGGAGAATTCATAACAGGGGGAAGCTACTGACTCTTTCCTTAGCTGAGGGGCAGTATACTGCAAGAAGTTTCGTTTATTTTTGTCCAACATGAATTTCCTGTAATAAAGTAGGCACCAGGGTTCTTTCCTTATTTAAAAAGAAACTGTTCTTAAGTTTATGTTAAAGGCTTCAGCAGGATAAGAATTTCTAAGACATGACATCAAAATCCTACATTGTTCTCAGTTGATCAACAAGGAACGTGTGTAGCCTTCTCAAGAAATGCCCTGGATTCTCTATGAGAGAAAGAAGGTTTAGATGCTCCATTCTACACAAAAGAAATAAATACACGCTGGTCTATGAGACAAAACTACTATGCATGTGAATGGGCTCAGGCATTGATAGCATTTCAAGAAGTGCTATGTCCTAACAACTATATTCCATTGAAAACTAAATATCACGCTTTGACAAAGCAACATGCAGTGAAAGAATTAAGGCCTCATAAATTAAAAAGAAAAAAGACTGAAATTTGACCACATGAAAAACTAGGCGGTTTGAGGGCTTGACAGCAAGGTGCAGTCAGAGTTGGGTGGTGGGTTTCTTGGCAGAAAAGAAAACAGAAGTCATGGTCACTGATCCAGGAGTGGTGGGAAACCACACTATGTAACTGTCAAAGATGTTTTCAAAATCTTGTAGGGCTGTGATGGTTAAAAAAGCAAAAACACTTGGATGTGCAGTGGGGACAACAGTGCAAAAATCAAAGGATTCCCATGAGATATAAATACCAAGCCACAGAATATTGTTTTCTTCTTCTAGGATTGTTTTTGTTATTGTTCCATTGTTAAGTCATGTCTAACTATTCATGACCCCATGAACCACAGCATGCCAGTCCCCCTGTCCTCCATTGTATCCTGAGTCTGTCCAAATTCATGTTCATTGCAGTGAAGACACTATCTAACCATGTCATCCTCTGCTGTCCTCTTCTCCTTTTTCTCTTTCCAACTTTACTACGGGATCTTTTTTTCAATGAGTCCTCCTTTCTCATGTAGTAGCCAAAGTATTTGAGCTTCAGCTTTAGTATTTGTCCTTCCAATATTGATTTCCTTTGGACTCCTTGCAGTCCAAAAAATTCTCAAGAATCTTCTCCAACATCTTCTAGGATATTATTTTGCTACTCCAATTGCCTATAAGTAAATTTGTGGCAGATCTTTTTAAAAATATACTAGACAACAGGTATTCTTTAAGAAGACCCACCACAGATAAACAGAATCACCATGGTCAGGTAAAAAAGCAGTAGGAGAGTGGGAGTGATTTCCAACTTCCTGCCAGCTTCCCCACTGACTTTGCTTGTGAGTAGCTGTCAGGGAGCATCGAAAATTGTGATCACATGACTGCAGTGGCAGCACCACAGGGCAATGTGGCACTGCTGGAGTGACCACAACTTTGCCAGCACAAGTGGTCTGAAGCTCCTTGAAACTTCATTCCTACAAGAGTCATAGATCCCAAATTTTGGATCCATACTTAATCCATTTAAGGTAACTTAATTCAAACATTATTGCCCTATGATACACATATCACATCATAACTTATTTTAAATTAATTATTAGCAGAAAATAGAAGCAAGGGAATTTTGAAAGGGCTCACGGTGGAATTCTGACCTACCCCCCCAAGACAAATAGCTACAGATATAGTTTTGTTATGGCAAAGAGTAAGCGTAGCATAGGGAAAAAAATACTCCTTTAGATGAATGGAAGTTGCCAGGGAAAACATGAGAAGCCTCTCCTGGTTCTGGCTGCTGCTTTGCATGCTTAGTGAGATCATATGTTAGAGGTGAAGAATGAGGTCCATACGTTAAGTTCCAGTTAACAAGATTTATTACTCTAGAGCTTCACAAGAATCTAGTCAACTAATGGTCAGCACTAAATTGGTGCTGAGGTAAGGGTCAATGTAATTCAAGAGTGGGATGGGCTTGGTCTGTTTGTGGGAATGTAATGACTACAGGCTGATTCCTCTCTTGACTCTGCCCCCAGGCTCTGCCTCTCCTTAAGCTACACAGTGCTAGGGAAGAGGAATATGATTTCCTGAAGGTTTTTGTTCATTCGCCCTGATTAATATAGTGGGACTGCTCCATGTCCCTTCCCTTAAAGGTTGTCACCTAGCAGGACTTAGGAAATCTGCCTTCTCAGTAGCAGTCCTTGCCTTGTGGAAAATTCTCCCATGGGGACCTGACAGGCCTCTCCCCCTTCTAGCCTTTGGGAAGACCTTAGAAAGCTGACTCTTCCCTCAAGCATTGGGATAGTGAGGGGAGGCTGATCAGCTCACTGATTGTTATTGGGAAATGTTTATTGTTATTACTTCAATTTATATGACCACCCATTTCAAATCACAACTCTGGGCAGATAACAAAGTTAAAAGAAAACCTAAAACCATCATACACAGAAATAGCAACCTGGGTGTTTATTTGTATTTATTTATATATTATATTTAGAAACTGTCTATCTCCCTCATAGAGCACGTCTGGGCAGTGTACAAATAGATATAAATACATAAAAGCCATATATAAATATTATAATAAAAAAGTTAAAAACAAGAATAAAATAATTGTTATTTAACTGTTTCTTTTGGGGTTTTTAAAATGTTTTTATTGATGTAGCTTTGAGCCGCCCAAATTTATGGTACATAAGATGGATGGTCATATAGGTTTTCCAAATAAATAAATGTTTACTTCAAAGAAAACCTCTATGTAGCCTAAGACCAGATGATACTGGAAAGGAGCCAAGTTACATCGTATTCCTTTAGGAGTCAACCACATTTTTCTCAGAGGACTTGCAGATAACTCTGTAATCAGGGTAAATTTGCTCTGGATACCTGTAGCAATTTCCCTTTCTACATCAAATTGTGTTGCCTCTTCACTTCAGTGACGGCCAAAAAAAGAAATATATAATTGTCGACAAACAAGAACTCCAGAAACTTGAGAATAAACCTATTAACTAAGTCTGGCTTAGTACAAGTTAAAGCCGATGTAAAAGCTCTGGGGAGATCATCTCTTTTTCAATTGGGGCTGTAGAGATCAGAGATCACAACAAGCCACTGCCTGACTGAGAAGGTTTTTCAAGGAGCCAGCCTTTTTCAAAGGATCCAGTATGGGTGCACGGACAGATCCAAGAACTGGCTTGCAAAGATGCTCTCCTTGCCTCATTGACTATTGTAGCCATCACTTGAGATAGAAGTCTCAGCCTCGGAACATTTATGTGCACCAGGTTTTAAGACCGATTTTTATGTGACTGGCATAAGTTAGAACTAGAAAAAGAGATGAAAAGCCTTTGGAGAATTGACCCACCATAATTTTTCCACTTGCAAAGGGGCTGAAGCAAGAAGTGGCTGCCCCAGTGACATCCTCTGGGGTGGAAGGGAGGGAGAAAGACTTGTGCCCTGTTTTGTGTGGGGAAATATCGTTTGGACAGTTCTTCCTCGGGCTATTAAAAACTACACCGATGTAATATGAGACTGTATGATCAGAGGCCGTTTTATTCCCCGACCTGAATCAAACGATAGCAGACAACAGAAGATTATGAAATGCCCGAGAAACTGTGTGGTTTTAGCAAAAAAAAAAACCTGTTCAAATTAGCTGGAGAAAGATGGAGGAAAAGGAAAGGAAAGTGTAACAGATTGTAGAGTGCCTCCTCTGCAAAGGCTGAAGCCGCAGATGATCTGTGAGAGAATATGGCTGAGCTAAAATTCTCATTAGCTAGGGGGAAAAAAAAAGGAAGAAAGTTTTTCTCTGTTGTTTGTATCAGGATCTCAAAGGCAAGAGTAGAAGCAACAAGATAAATGAGGAAGGGACTGATGCAGGGTATGTGTTGCAGGCTATCACCAGAGCACCACAAGATCCCATCAGGAAAAAAAATAATATTTAAGTGACTCAGTAAGCATTTTGTAGAATGGACTGCTTCCTTCCTTATTTTTTTCTTTGGTGCTGAGGCAGGGGATTATCAATGTTATTACCAGCACTTGCAACATGAGTGTAATCATCCCAGATTTTACTGTGTCTTCTCTCTCTCTCTTTCTCTGTCTTTCCCTCCCAGAATTACTTCAAAACTGCAAAAACAAAAGGTATCATAAACCAACTCTCCCAAAAGGTGAGATACACATGGTGGCTTTACATCAGTTGGAAAAGAGAGCAGCTGTGCTCTCTCGGATTATGAGCTATGTAAATAGAGATGGATTTTGGTCTTCCCATAGTTTAGAATTTGTGAGTAGGAAAACAAATATACTAAACCAGATAGCTGGTCAGCCTGATACAGAATGATCAACTTCATCCCATCCAATCAGAGAATCTGCTGAATTGCTTCTTCCACTGCCTCTAGATAGCAAAATATTCTTAGGGTTAAAGAAACAAAGCAAGAAACATTGGTAAAAGCTGGTCTAAGAGTTCTTCCACACAAGGAAACTTTACTGGTCCCCAAAAAATTCTCTGTACTGGACATCTGGGTTCTCATCATGCCAGCAGTACTGGAGAACTGATGTGGTTGGAGCTACAGTGTAGTTCTCCTGTAACTGCTGCAAATTGGTTTAACAGAGAGTGGAAGATAAGATGATGGACCTCTGTGTCCCTCTTAGATGGGACTGTTCTCTAACCTTTTCCTGGTGGTTGAGTTCCATCTCTTGTAGGGGAAATGCAAGACTGAGGGCTTTACAGATGCTCCTCAATAGCCCTGAAAAAGGTACAGATATGAAACTGGTAATTATTTTTCTCAGTTTCCCTTTCAGCACAAGATGTCAGGTAACTAATTTGTCTCCTCTTTTCTTCTTTTTGGAGGAAGCTAGCAAAAAGGAGCTTTCGGGCAGCGACAGAAATTTTTGCTCCTTGTTCTCAGTATTTAAAAGTGGCAGAAGAGATAATAATCACAGATTGCCCACAGACCGATTCTACTTGTTTGGGAACTGATAACACAACACAACAAAACAACAACATACATTTGTATACCACAACACTTATAAATATTCAGACCTTGTCTAAATATTCAGACCTTGTCAAAAAAAGGTTGAGACTGAACCTAAAACTTCTGGCATATGACTTCCAAACAATTAATGAAATAAGTTTAAACACTTGAAGATAACTGGCAGATAAATCCATCAGTTTCACAGCAACCAAGATATTGGCAATTTAGATACTTCTTGATAAGAGCATCAATCCAGCAAATGTACCTCTGTTATTCATGGCATGTTGAAAATGAAAAACCATCATTAACAAAATAAAACTAAAAGCTTGATCCAAAGTTTAGGTGCAAATGTGATTTTTTCAGAGCCTCACACAAATAAAGCCTCTTTTTCATGATAAAGTCTAGACCTGAATTGGAAATGGAGAACCATTATTTTAGTCAACAAAACTAAATGCTTGCTTTGGAAAGGATTTTATTGCTACCTGTTATTTTTAGCACTAGAAGAAACTTTAAATGCTTGAAACTTTGTCGCCAGAGTCAGTCTGTCCCACCTGAGATTGGTAACCTCAGTTTGGTGATCCTCTGTGGAATACTCTGGTACACCAAGATGCTCCAGGCATAAGTAATTTCCAGTCCCTCAGAACAGGGACCTCCAAACTTGGCAAGACTTGTAGATTTCAACTCCCAGAATTCCCCAGTCAGCAGCTTAAAGTTGCCAAGTTTGGGGATGCCTGACTTAGAATATAAAGAGAACTCCTTCCCCATGACATAGAGGGCTCAGGGTACCTCCCATTAACTCAGCAAAAACATTCTTTGATGACATTTTTAAAACTTTATTCCTCATGCCATTACCTTCTTCACATTGCTAGTGCACAGCTGAGACAATTTCAATTTGTTTCAGCTGTTCCAGTTTTAAAGTAGTTTTTTTCCCCTCTTCTCCCCAGACAATTAGCACACTTCATTGATAATGAAAGGTCTCTTGAGAGAACACTAGTCCCATATTGCACAGAAAGTTGTTTTAATCTGGGAAAGAGAACGGGCTTCTCATTCCTTTATCAGTGAGCAGCTTACAGGTTTCCACTTCATATGCCCACAAGTGGTTTGCATAGCTGTGCTTTTTACTGTTTCTATTTTGCCTGCAACATTCCAGCTGAATGGCTGCCTATGGGCTACTGGCAGGTGTTACTGTGCATAAAGACAGAACTGATTGCCAGCATGGCCAGTTCCCTGCAGCTCTAGTCTGGAATGAACCTTGCTTGTTCTTCATCCTGTGTCCTCCTAGCCTAGCTCTGTGCTAGTTCAGAAATAGCCTGCCAGGTGGGGCAAAGTATGCAAACTCTGTGAGTTGAAAGGCAGCTGGATGAGTGCCAACACCCAACTCTACCCTCAACTTAGGTTGGTGCGGCCGCAAAAACTTGAGAGAATCCAACTGATTGCCTTAACTTTTCCTGCCTTAAAGAAGTATCTCTGTTATAGCACTTAGCAATAGCACTTAGACTTATATACCACTTCACAGTGCTGTACAGCCCTCTCTAAGCACTTTACAGAGTCAGTATATTGCACCCAACATTCTGGGTCCTCATTTTACTGACCTCAAAAGGATGGAAGGCTGAGTCAACCTTGAGCTGGTCAAGATTGAACTACTGGCCGTCAGCAGAGTTAGTCTGCAATGCTACATTCTAACCACTGCACCATCATGGCTCAGTTATTGTGACAGAAGAGGGCTGTAGGGAACAACTTTGATGCTGGCCTATTGTTCTGCCGGCTTGGAGACTGGCACAGTTCTCTAGCATAGCCATTAGGCTGTGCCTGAAATCAGTCAGCTGCTTTGTGACTAAAGGATTGATCAATGGAGATGGTGGCAATAGTGATGGAGGAGGAGGGAAGATTTTGCTGATCTTTGTCAAAACAGCACACTGTGCAAACAAAAACCTTTGAGGTTGTAGTTGCAACACTTCATAAATGAGGCCTGCAGAGAACACTGAAAAGTTTGGGAGAGATTAGTGACCGCTGCAAAGAAATCAGGCTTAAAGTGGGGCTCAGCTGTTAAAACTTGGCTTCTTGGGATGGGGGGCAGGGTAGAGGACAGTTTCAGATTCAAAAAAGCAAGGAAGAGCTCGGTTATCAGAATCTAGGTGGTCTCAACGTTGCTGGCTCCTTTTGAAAAAAAATGTAATATGGTTGATATGGAAACAGTTTCAGAAACTGAGCTGTGTTCCACTATTTTGGGTTCATGCACTGCTGGATAGATGCAACAGCTGCCTGTGTATGTTGAATGCAAAAGTCCAAAACTGTTGACAGCTTCCCTGCAAAGGGTACAATGCAATATGTTTTAATCAACATCTAGTCATAAGCTGCCCTTTGGAGAAAGAATTGTGACCCTCCACTTAAGATGTTGGCTTCCAACTCCCATTATCCTGCCCATTAAGTTTCATCTTCTTGACCATCATCAGCTAGCTGGAGTTGTTTGCTAGTGGGGCCTGGAGATTTTTGGAGTGCCATGGGAGTCATTAAAATGGCACTTGTGGGGAAAGCCTTTTTGTAAATATCTCAAGATAGGAAAAATCTGTCACTAAATTTTTGCTTCTCAAAATAGCATACCAGCGAAGGTAACTGGGAAGTAACCGAATGCAAGAAAAAGATCAGATAGTACCTAAAACCCAAGCCCATTCCTTTACTAGTCCAGCAGCACCTGATTTCATATGAAATAAATCAGATGAGACTAAAAGAAAAGCTATTTGCATAAAACCTTGAATTCCAGACCGAATAGATTCCATGGGCAAAGAGCAAACATATTCCTTTGAGTCTACAGGTTTCTTGATCACTAAGGATTAAATTACCTCTGTGCTGTCTCTCAGCAATTTAGAAAATCCACTAACCTCACATTAAGAGGACACAAGATTCATTCACCCAATCATTTCTTTCAGGATTCCCCAGCACCAGTCATTGACCACCTCTGTGTGAAAAGCGTTCCTAATGCAGTAGGCTCAATTCAATGGTCTCCAACATTGAACCAGACTGGAAGGGAAGTGGTTGAAGAAATGGCTGCCCAGATTTTAGTCCATTCTTCAGCTTTGTCAACAATGCTTGCCATGGGATCATGGATGGATTCCCCTGCTTTTTCTATCTATGCTAGGAAAGGCAAGTGCCAGTCATGTTCCTTTCTGTAGGCAGGGTGTTGAGGGCATGTAATTTTCATGTGTAGGGCTTTTCCATGAGTGAGCTCCACTAGCATTTGAAACTAATAAATGTTTCTGGCCCAGCTGATGCTTCCAGTGACCTCCAGAGAACAGGGGTCTGTCAAAAGCAAATCTTGCCACACTATCTGTATTTTTGGGGGGATCTTTTTTTGGGGGGATCTGGTTAGTAGATTATGAGAATGCTATTTAGATGCATAGTTTGATTTGAGCACAAAGCACTGGCAGCATGCCCCATGGTGTTCTAATTAGCAAGCTAGTAACTATAGGCACCATAGATAGTATAACTTAATGGAAATATAGCTGAAAACCATATCAAATAGTACTCATCTTCATTGAACTTTAGAGAGATGGAAAGTAGGGTGCTATAATTTTTGGGCCCTAAACTCTTAATTGCTTTCCTTAATAGTTTAGATGAGAAGAACAATTACAGAAAATTGGGTGGGATAAATAGGCAGGTAGAAATAAAAAGCATAGATTTGAGAAATAGGGTGAAAAACGTTTATGTATGAGAGGTGAAAATAAAGTTGTTTTGGTTAACAATTCTAAATCTCAGCATACCAAGGGAGAAATCCCCAGCAACAGTGCACCTTTGATAGTTTAACAAAACCTGAAACAGAGTTTTAAATGTTTCATTTTTAAATTAGTTTTTATCACCTGTGCATTTGTATGTATACATGTGGGAGGGGGGGCTATTTATTTATGTATTTTAGATGGAGTGTTGATACATAGATCTTGCAAGCCATATGGCCAAACAATATCAATTTACATCAGCTAAAGTATCTACTCTTATGGATAGGATTTTTTTTTCCTTACAAAAGGGAAAATATAGCAATATGCTTGAAAAATGAACACCTGAGTTGGCTGTCTGATTATATAAAGCAAACATATTTCAACAGCCAAGTTCCTGAAACATCTGCTAGATTTTGAAATCTCTTCTTTTTATCAGGTGAAGGTGAGTAGAAAATCTGTTGGATGGTGTTACTGAGGACATCAGTTGTCATTTGCTGGTTCTGTGGTGGTGGCTCCCCCTCCCCCAGGGATGACAATGTTTTTTTTAATTTAAAGCTCCCTTTTGATTTTGCTTTTTAAAGCAGTTTGTTGCTATAACAAATACACAATTTAGCAATTACAAAGCCAGAGATGAGGAAACCGTTCATTCCTTACTATTGGTCAGAAGGAGAAAGGGGCAGGACTTTAATTGTGTCAGTTTGCAACCCTACATTGACTTTTTTTTTACTGAAACACACTCTGGACACTCTTGCTATTGGTTCTTCTGGATGGGGATACAGCAGGGGTGTCCAATCTTGGCAACTTTAAGATTTGTGGACTTTAATTTCCAGAATTCCTCAACCAGCCATGAATTGTGGGAGTCAAAGTCCACAAGTCTTAAAGTGGCCAAGGTTGGACACTCCTGAGCTACTGGGATTCTTAATCCAGCAAATCTGGATGGCCACAGCTTCCTATTGATAGCTGGAGAGTGAGAAACTAAACGCAGAGAGACCAAAAGGATTAATGCCGCATTGTGTTTTAAAAATCCCATATTCCTTTTGAAAAGGGTAGCTTAATCATAGCACCCTTGTTGAAGGAAGTTGGTTTTTGTTTGCTTTGGTTTGCTTTTCCAGTAAGAGCTGATTTGTGTGCTTTTGTTTATTTTAAGTTTTCTGATGCAATCTGAATAAGGGCAGTTGTGCAATGAAGGTTCATTTCCTTCCCATCGTTTCAGATAACCATTGGATTATATGTACTTTATGAACTTTGCTGATTAGGAGGACCAAATGGATCAGCAGTTTGAACAGCTACCATAATGTATGATCTAATAGAAATTTGCTGACTGAGCTCAGTTATGGACAATTTATGTTCCTCCAAATGTCCCTGAATTTCATCTCCCAGCAATCCTGTCATCAGTGCTGAGGAAGCTGTAGTTCACCATTGTTTGGGAGGCCACCATTGACCAACTCTTGCATACACAATTGTATATCTTGCACATACATACACCCCACTGACCGATGCAGAATTTATATTTCATTAAGAATCCACCAGATTGTATTGCTCTCTTTATAAAGAGCTTGTGAGCACAGGATGCTTATCATTATCAAACATTCATAATTCTTCATTGGTAGGAAGGTTGCAAAATTGATTTGGCATGGGCATTGCAGCCAATTGGTATTCAGGAAGTTTGCTTTCTTGCTGCCCATCTTGGCAGTAAATTAGATACTGGAGAACATGTCAAGTTTTTTTGAGGTGGATGGAAGATTAGGTATGCAAAATTGATTGATTGACTGGTTCTGGGTTCACGTGTTTTGCAGTAAGACTGGCCATTAACTCAACTCTGCACAACTGGATCTATTTTGATTAAATTGATTCCTTTTTAATGTTCCCACCCATTAATATTAATTGAGCCCAGTGCAAAGTGCTCAGCCTGATCATTTTTGCTCCATTTTATGGATAGAACTGTTGGTAGAAAAAGTTATTTGCACATTCTGTTACTCTGTATTTAGAAGCAAGGCTGTGCGTGGAGAACATCTCTGTAATCTTTGTAGAACATCTGCATCCATTTCTGTTGGATTGGTATTTGTGGGTTCCTCTAAAAGAATAAAATGGTGTTTGAATCAGAATACACAGACGCTTGGCTCAAGCTGTATCTCATCGACAAAGCACAATCAAAGGACTTTAGGTTGGTGACCATCTGATAGCTTGTCCCTCCTTGTAGGATTGTGACACAGCCAAAGTGATGGGGAAGGGCTCTGTTTGTCCCTGGAGACAAACACACCAGAAAGCACTGTAATTCTGAAGTTGGACAATAAAATGAGAAAAGCAATTTTTCAGAAGCGCTTGAGTCATTTGGTCATCCTGCAAAAAATAAGCAGAAGTCTTCCATGGAAATTTGTAATGATAAAACTTCTCTGTTTAAGTTCTGGCAGAAAAAAGCTAGCAGCGGTGGGTGGGGTGGAACATGAACAATCACACTCACACACAGCTACGCACACTTGCACCATCGTTCGCTTGAAGCCCACAATCCACTGATCTGTATGTTAAGCTTATTGGCACAAGCAGGACAATTTTCCTGCATGACCTATTGGCTAAAAACAACACAAAATAGAAGTCAAATCACTTAAAGAGCTGCTGTTTAGTGAGTTAGAATGAATGAAGTCTTTCGTGAATTTGTGCTTTGCACATTCATGGCTATTTCTGTTCTAGTCATACTCTGATTGCCCCAGGCAGTCCTTTTCAGGACACTTGACCTGTCAGTCATATTTCAGAAACTACTGATATGGTACTTGCTGATTTAGTTTAGATTCCGAAGAGGCTAGCTGCTGGATTACAGACTAATGACCCATCCGATGCTAAAGGCAAAGGCTCAATGGTGAATGGAGCCTCTATGTGGTCTGTAGGGGGAGAATTTATTATGTCATTAAATTTGATACAATAAATTTCCTTTCTTTCCGATGCACTGTACTGGGGCCACAAAAAAAAGGAACAAATTTTATCCTGAACACACCATTTGGGATTGTTTTTAGCATTTTTAAATAATTCAGATACATTATTCTTATAACATAAAGACACACAAACCATATATAGACAAATTTTAGAAATAACCATGGGAATGAAAGGATGGGGAAAAAGACAGGGCTGATTAAACCAGCTTAAATATCTATAGGCTAGGCTCATCTGAATATAACTTTTGGTTCAAAAATACAAAGGAAAGTATGCTTTGAAAGCAATAGCAACAGCACTTAGACTTATATACCACTTCACAGTGTTTTACAGCTCTTTCCAAGTGGTTTACAGCATTATCATATTGACCCCAACAATCTGGGTCCTCGTTTTACCAACCTCAGAAGGATGGAAGGCTGAGTCAACCTTGAGCCAGTTAGGATTGAAGGAATCGAACTCCTGGCAATGTGAGCAGGGTTAGCCTGCAGTATTGCATTCTAACCGCTACGCTATGCCACCATGGCTCTTTGCCATAAAGGAGATGGAAGAGAGGCAAATCCACATAGCAATAGCATTTAGCATTTAGACTTCATAGTGCTTTTACAGCCTTCTCTAAGCGGTTTACTGAGTCAGCATATTGCCCCCAATAAGCTGGTCCTCATTTTACTGACTTCGGAAGGATGGAAGGCTGAGTCAACTTTGAGCTAGTCAAGATTGAACTCCTGGCAGTTAACAGAGTCAACTGCATTCTAACCATAGCACAGTGATGATTCTTTAGGTGTAGTTTCAAGGAATTCTAGAAACTAAATAGCCAGTAGTGTTAAGATACTATCAATAAGTTATATACAGCATTCAATAACTAATGTGAGATGGGAACCAGTTTTGTCAAATGAGGAGCACAAAATGAAATGGAAATACATAAATGTAAAGGCTGCTACAGTAATAATGAGTATATTCAACATTTGGTGTTTTATCTGCCTGCATATGTCTCAGGGTTGTTTTACAGCAACAGATAGAGTGTTTATAAATAATAACAAAATAATCTTCAGAAAAATAATTGCATGATTTCTTGTGGCTGTGCTATATAGCTAATCATTATTACTTGGGGAATCAAATTTAGGGATTTCAAGGCCAGAGATGCCATTGAAACTGATGTGATGTTGGATGTTTCTTACATACATCAAGAAGACTACATGGGTAGCGGACTTTATATATTGATATCAAAATGTATATTACGTGCTACTCAGAAGCTGGGAAAAACAACAAAACACAATAAAACGAGTGCAAACATGGAATATACGTAGCAGGTAAAACAGAATCATCCAATGAAATCTATCTAATAAAAGAAATGCTAATCAAAAAAGAAGGCTTTTTTTAAAGCAAGGAGAGGATACCAAAAAAATCCTGTAGTTGTAGATGTGATAACCTAAAAGGTCTTTTGCCTTCTTCTCATCAGTCGTGGCTCCCTCACAATAGGAAAATAGAGAAGGGCTTATCACCAGATCTTGTAACATGGCCATGTTAGAACAGAAACAGCCATTCTGTAGTACTCTAGAGCAGGGGTCTTCAAACTTGACAGCTTTAAGACTTGTGGACTTCAACTCCCAGAATTCCTCCTCCAGTCATGTTAGCTCAGGAATTATGGGAGTTGAAGTCCATAAGTCTTAAACTTGCCTGAGTTTGAAGACCCTTGTTCTAGAGCTTTAGTCATTATTAGAACTTGGAATTATGCTCAGAAATGAAATTCTGTCTAGCTCTAAGAGGACACATGTAAAATGATTTCTTAGGCAATTGCACATCAATATTTTCACAGCTATATTGTAAATTACTTGCAGTTTGTTAGGAAGGTCTATATAGAGTTCAGCAATAATACAGGTATAAATAAGATAAGCGTCATCTTGGCCAAGCCTAGCTCTGTCAATAATATATGCAGTTTTCATACTGTTTCTGCCTAATCTAAACATTTTTAGTCAAAGCTATCAAATGACTATCCAGATTCAATGCCTAGTTCAATGCCTCTTCAATTCAAGAGCCTTGGTGGTACAGGCTATTAAACGCCTAGCACTTAGTTCCAGCTGCCTGTAATTACTTGCAGGCTCGAATCCCACCAGGCTCAAGGTTGACTCAGCCTTCCATCCTCTCAGGGTAGGTAAATTGAGGACCCAAGATTGTCCGGGGGCAATAAGCTGACTTTGTAACAATGCCGCTTAGTAATAAGCAGCTATATACAATGGAATGAAGGCTATTGCTGAGCACATTGGGTTGTGCTCCAAACATTGTAAGCCACCCTGAGTCTCTGGAGAAGGGTGGCATATAAATATGAATAAAATAAATAAATAAAAATAAATAGTCTAGAGGCACCCTGCCCCAACTATGCAGCTGATAGTTCAATGTTTGTGTGTTTGTATGAAGAGGGTAGTAATCCCATCTAAGCAGGTCTAAATTAGATCTCTCTTGACTGATTCTTTTATTCTCTCTAAAGAACAGTTCAGAACATCAACAGTGTTCCTGGTAATGGGTGAAAAGGTGACATAAAGCTGAATGACACACATACCATTACACAGTCCCTGGATAATTTCTTGCCATAGTTTTATAGTTATTAATTATCCTGGGATCCTAGGTCAAACTCTGTGGAATACCATAGATCTGTGACCGAGGAGTTGAATAAAAGTTCTCCAGCATCTGATCCTTAAGGAATCATTGTGAAATAATATTTTCTAAGTTCATCCCTACCAGATGGTCAAGAGGAATATCAAGGCCAATGATATGGTGAATTGCTGAGAATCAAAAAATAAGTAACTTTTGGCAGAATAACTTACCCTGGGGAGCTGTCTCAGTCCCAAAGATAAATAACACTTCATCTAGATATTTAATTTTATCCATAAATCCATGGAACTCCAGTACTACCACATCGGTAAATACCTCCTCTCTCCTAACAGCAAATGATTATGCAATGTGTTAGATGGGTTTAAAGCCAAAGGATTCAATGGGATTTGATGTGTTAAAAAGAACAATGGGGTTGGATTGTGACCACCATATTAAAAAAAAAGATAGGAAATCTGGGATAATGAATTGCATTTGAATATTTTCATGGTATATTCACAATTAACAATATAATTCTACATATATACACTGTTTCACTGTTGGCTTAAAACAAGCTTAGTGTAAATTTGGACTCATTTCCAAGCATTGTAGGGGTTGATTTGTTTCTCTTGAGTCAGTTTTCTAATTAATCTCCTAATGTAATTGTATATATAGATAAAATGGGGGAACCAGTTAAGTTGTCTTGAGCTTTTTGAGAAAGGAAGGGACATAAATGAGTTAAATCCATCCACAAATCAAACTAGCAAAAATAAGCTTTTCCCTCTTCTTTGTCTACAGACCAGATACCAGGACCTTTTATATTTAGCAATATTTTACAATGAATTTAATGGAGAATCCATTGAAAGAAAACAAGAAAAATACACATGAATCTGATGGAAATAAGTCTATGTTAGTTTGATTTCTGTAATCTGTTTCTAATTGCCACTGAAATATATAAAGGTTGTTTAGAGTACTGATGCCAAAGGCTTGTTCCCATTTGCTTCTTCTGAGGTGGAAGCCATTTTCTGTAAATCATAAAGATCACTGTTAAAAATAATTCTGATTTATAGCCATAAATGGCTCAAACATTCTTTTGAGGCTGGAAAAGACAAAGTTCACTTGGGCTTCTACATAAAACAATTTCTCTATTGTGCTTTAGACTATTAAGGGACATTCCAGACTGCCTGCCAATTACGCCCTATTAGAGTGGTAGCAATTTTGTAGCATTCATGTGATAATCACACTTCATCTCAAACAAGCCATCACTACAGTAGCCACAGCACACTTAAAAATAACTGCTTCCACAAATCTGAACAGAAACATCCCCAGTACTGATAACTTAAACTTGCCCATTCGTGACTGATTTTGAAGTCTAATTCCAGATGAACTTCCTGAACTTAAAACCTGAACAAATTTTTCAGAGTTAAGATCCTCTTTTTTTTTACACTATTCTGCTTGGCAAGTCGGTCTAGAGATTTGGATTAAATTTATTTGATTTAAAGATTTATAAAGTCACCAAAGTCAAAATTTGTGATTTTGGGCAGCATATATCAACAAAAAAAATCAAGAATAAATAAAAACAAACCAATATAACAAATCACAATTAATGTAAATACATACCCAAGGCAGGGGATAAGTTGCCTTGAACTGTGAGATTGGCAGCAAATAAATTTGATTGATAAACAAATAAACAAACCCTCATTTACAAAATAGGCTTTTCCAACATCCAATGTGTGGGGAAACAGTCAGATCTTCATAATTATTTGAAAGACTAACAAGATCCAACTGTTTTCCAAAGAGCTAGTCATGAATATGTATTTCCTAAGGCCCTTAACTCAAATTGGTTTTTCTTGTAAACATTCAAAATCCATGTTTGTCAGTACAAGCAAGGCGGAACATGACCATGGCAGTATCAGGTTTTATTCCTGACCATCATGTTTGTGTTGGATTTTGAATTATACCAGTCCAATGAAAAAGGTACAGAGGTGAATAGGATTTTCCCTTCCTCTTTTTGTCACTCATGCTCCCTCAAATATATTACTAAAAATCAGTAATCCTTAGTAAATGTATGGCTTAGAAAAATCTATACATAAAGAATCCAAACATTCTCTGCTATTAAGTGAGGGAGGGAGGGAACATCTTTCTAGAAGATGGAGGTAGTCAGTTGGCCCAAGCATCTAAGGAATCACTGACTTCCAGAGGGTGCTGGGGAGATTCCTGAAACTTGGTTGAACAGTTTTCCTGAGATCCAGTCATCAGCTGCAATTTTAGGGGTGTCATTGCATCTGAATGATCTTTCCCTCTCTGCCAATCAAAGCAAACTGTTTGGTTACTGAAGATCCCCAGGAAATGAAGAGGCAGAAGTGATGCCTAGGGGGATGTTGGTGGAAGTCAAAGGGTGAATCATACCTACATAGGTAAACACTCAGATTGACATCTATACCACAGCAATATGAATAATGAATCATCAGTAAGGACCAGGTTATTTGAAGGACCATCTTTTTCTAGTTACATCTATCTGACCCACCAGAATGCAGAGGCAGGGTATATTATGTCTTCCCTCTCTTAAGGAAGTCCATCCAGTGAGACCAAGAAGAAGAGCCTTCTCTGTGGTTGCTTCCTCCCTGTGGAACATCATACCCACAGAAGTGAGATTCACCTCCACCTTGATATCTTTCAAAAGGCATTGAAGGCATGGTTTTGCAAGTGAGCCTGGCAACCCCAGGGTGATACAGAGCCCTGGAACAACCAGGCCCACATACGTAGAGTTCAAGCTAGCTACTTTATTGCTTTTTGCCTATTTCACAGGAATCTCTCCAAACTGTCAGCTTTTTAGAAAGACTAAAATGCATTCTTGTGGGGTGGGAAATCAAGGTCAGACCTTGACCTCTTGTGTTTATATAATGAATCCAGACTCACTTTAGCCCTCCTCCTGACTAGGATGGTTGTTCTCTAATATAGTAGTGGGTGAAGATTAAGTAACCCAACTTGGTGGTATTCTGGCTTCCAACTTATTTAATCTTCATTCATTTTAATATTTTAGTGTTTTATACTCTTGCTTTTAGAATGTTGTAAGCTGCTCAGAGTCACTTGACAGTGAGATGAGCTGCATATAAATTTAATAAATAAAAAAGTAAACAATCATTTTCCAGTGGTTTCAGCCCATCTACTAAGATTGAGAAGAGTTGCTTCTTTATGGACCCCTACAATAATTCTAAGAACTGTTATCTTCAGAGCTGAGGGAATTGTTCCTTCTTATTTGCAGCCCCTCATTTTTGAAAACTGTATTTCCTGAGGTTAGATTAGCTCCCATCCTGTTAAGTTGTAGGAAATCTGTTACAACCTGACCTTTAAGAGAATCCTGCGAGTGGATTTGCTATAAATAGTCAGCTCTCATCATGGTATTTTGTTTGATATTTGATTGTTCATCAGACCCTGAAGTTCTTTTAATTAAATATTGTTAGGTTGTTTATTTTGATTTTTTTTAACCCTTCTCATTGTAGAAGAGGAATATATACCACTCAGAGTCCTCTGGACAAGCGTATTAGCGTTTTTGAATAAGTAAATAAAATAAATTGTTATTGTAGGTTGCATTTCCAAAAATCAAACCCAGTTTTTTTTAAAGGAATTCAATTTGTACAACTTCATCTGCCAGAGATTAAGCATGAAACAGAATTGCACCTACAAATCTGCGTAGCATTTATGTTTTTAATGCTAATGCCCCTTGGGGCAATAAAATAGCACTAGGGAAGGCAGCTGAAGTTCACCGAAAAATACATATTAAAAATTGTGAATGCTCCAGTGCAGGAAGCTTTTAAGAAGAGATCGGACAGCCAGTTGTCTGAAATGGTATAGGTTTTTTTTTTGCCTAAGCAGGGGGTTGGACTAGAAGACCTCCAAGGTCCCTTCCAATTTGGTTATTCTGTTTATATATTCTCTCATTGTCATAGCGGGATGAATATTTCTTAATTCCTTTTAAAACCTCATTATATATGAATGTCAGGTAGTTTTAGCGTAAAAGGTGGGCAAGGGAAGAACGAACGGTGCCATTTCAAATGTTTCCATGTTTTCAAGTACCTTTTTTAGACCAAATCTCATTAAAATGGTGCTTCACATTTTAAATATAATGGGTGATGGTAATTGGGATAACTGAGGTGATCAAGGACAACCGGGATGTGAAGAGCAATGCTGCAAAGGCTTCATTTCCCCAAATCCAGAAATTGCTTTCAGTCAAGGTTTTCGCCCCTCTTTCTGAGTTACAGGGATCATTCAAACTGTCAGAAACTTTTCCCATAATGAACGCAAAAAGGGCAGCGTCTCCTATTTGTCGCCATTTCAGAGTTCCAAGCAAAGCCAGATTCTGATACAGACATTGAAGCTATTTGTTGAAGTGTCTCTTAGGGCCCTGCCTATCTGAGGATTCTTAACAGATTTAAACAGACAGCCTGAAGAAAAGGTTCCGCGAGAAATGGCAGCCTCTGCAACATTTGCATCCTTCAGAAGTCAGTAAAATATAACTGAGAAGATTGTCCTCTCAGCACGTGTCATGCTGTGAGTGTATTTGTGCAGCTCCGTTCATATCTAATCAACCTTTCCATGTAAAACTGTCACCCCTTTATTGAAAACAGAATCTGAATGGCAAACTACGAAAAATAGGGAGAACAAATATTTCACTGTAGAAGATGAAGTAGAACATTGAAGTATAGTGAGGGTTTTTTGTTTTTTGTTTAAGTTTAATGAGGTGAAAATAGCAATGCAAACCCAGTCTTTCCAAACTGCAATTCAGGAAGGTAGAGAAACAGATCAGAGACAGGTTTCACTTCTACTTAATTTTGTGCTGAAATCTGTTTTTCAGTTTCCTGAAAGTTTTCTTCCTCTACAAGGATGGCTTCTATTTTGCTATGTCATTCATTGTCCTTTTAGATCTTCTCTAATTCACACCGTTGCAGCATCTTGTTGGGGTACCTTTATGAAGGAGAAATTCCAGCTGGTGGTTTCACCAGTCTGCCATGGTTCTAGATATTTATGCTTCCTAACAATTGTCCAGTGGAATAAGTGTCTTCCTGAATCAGGAAGGAAACCAAGGAGGTTGCAGAACACTGGAGAGATTTGTATAGTGAATGTTCTCACACACTTCTGGGTCACTTTGTAACCCAGGAAGATGCAAGAGTGGTGGGCCTCAAGGTAATAATTCGATGGTGGCTTTGCTTTTCTGTTAGCCACATCTGGAAAATCTCTGATTGCCTAACATAGGAGGAGTGAGCTAAGGGTGGCAGTGTAGAAATGCTGGTCTGAAAACTGGGGAGGGAAATCTAGATTTGCCTTGCTGATGAGGCTTCTCCCTTTTCTGGCTCTTGCAAAACCCTCTTCACAATTGTCATGTTATGCAGCCTCCTTTGGTTGAAGGGACTCAGCATTCTATTCTTTTTAGCAGTGTTACTCAACCTTTGCAAGTTTAAAAGGGGTGGACTCCGATTCCCAGAATTCCCCAGTCAGCAAAGCTAGCTAGGGAAACCTGGGAGTTGCAATCTACCCCTCTTAAACTTGCAAAGGTTGAGAAGCCACTGCTCTATAGTAAAGGAAAGATAGAACCATTTTAAACCCCTGGAAATGGTTCACATGTTATATGATATGCATTTGCTAAGAGCTGAATAATGACTGGGGGAAGGGAAGAGTCTAGCGTGATGCTTAATGTATTTCATTGGTGGCAAACTCATCCCTTCACAGTAGACCAGACTAGGAAGAAAATCTGAAAAGTCAGAAGAGCAACAAAGTTGATTAGGGGACTGGAGGCTCAACTGTATGATGAATGATTGTGAGAACTGGGAATGTCTAGTCTAACGAAGAGAGGGTCTAGGGGTGAATGATAGCAGTCTTCCAATATTTGAGGGGCTGTCATAGAAAAGAGGGAGTCAACCAAATTCTCCAAAGCAGCTGCGGGAGTACAAGAAATTGAAAAAAAGAAGATTATCGAAGGGAGATCAGACATAGAATTAAGGAGAAATGTTCTGATAGTGAGAACAATTAATCAGTGGAACAGCTAGCATTCAGAAGTTATGGATGTTCCACCACTGGAGGTTTTAAACAAGAGATTGGGCAGCCATTTGTCTGCAATGGTATAGAGTCTCCTCCTTGATCAGTGAGTTGGATTAAAAGTCCTCTGTAGTCCCTCCCAACTCTGTTATTCTGTATTTTAAACCAGATTCTGAATGCTAATGCTACTTTTATTAAGAGTTCCAGTAACAGAATCGTGCAAATGGGAATGTTCCTGTCTGGTTCTTAAGTTTAAAAAAATTAGGGAGGGTCCTGCCTAAGATGTTTTCTCAAATTACATTTCTGCCCTGGACTAAATTTTGTTTATCTGACCATTGCCTTGGTTGTGACTCTACCTCCTGTTCCTCAAGGTTTTCCTTCTCATTACACTCTGCAAATTGCTTATTATTTTCCAATTATGCTACAAATTGAATAGGGAAATGTGTACTTTGTCTTAGGTGAGCAACATCTGAAAGTAATGTCTTATATGTGTAGATTATTTCTCAATGTTGGGAAATTTATGCAGATTTGTTGTTTGTTGAGAGCCAATTGCTAAAGCAACAGACTAGAAACCAGAAGATGGTGAGGTCCAGTTCTGTGTTAGGCACAAAGTCATCTGGGTGACCTTGGGCCAGTTACTCCCTTCCAGCCCTAGAAAGTAGGCAATGGCAAGCCACTTATCCCCCCTACAAAAAAAAAACCCTGCAGGATTTGGCCTGGCAGTTGCCAAGAGAGAAGATTGACTTGAAGGTACACAAAGTGAAATAAAATAATTGAACATTGGCAATATGCAATGATTGGACTGCCATATAGGTTAAGTAAGTAAGTAAGTAAGTAAGTAAGTAAGTAAGTAAGTAAGTAACTAACTAACTAACTAACTAACTAACTAAGTAAAGAAGCATGATTGTGCCTAGTAGGTGATTTTGGTGGGATGAAGGAATGTGAATGGAGGACTTGCAGTACATGTTCAGAGATTAGTGATTTTGCTTACAAGAAGATTCAGCAAGAGATGAAGACCACAGACAAAGAGTTACTCAGAAACAAAACAGAAACATATGAACTAAAAGTGTTAAGTTGTGATGTGGAAAATGACAATGTCATTTGTATATGCTACTTAAGACCTGCAAGGGATCTTTGAATGCTGCAGGAAATTTATAGCCACTCAAAATGACCTGGCTTTGGTCATACATTTTTTGTAACTTATAATTTCTTGAGTCATGGTTTGCTAGACCCTTAGTGGAGTTCATACGTCATGTCCCAAAGGTGCTTTTTCAGGAGGCAACTGGACTTTCTTGTTTTTTTTCCCAATTGCCTCCTGAAAAAGCACCTTTGGGACAACCATGACCTGGATGGCTGAGAGTGTCTACAGACTTCCATACATCATGACAAGTACAACCGTGAAGTCCCAGGCCAAATCCAGCAGCCCACACACAATAGCCACGGGCTCCTCATAGAGAGGAGAGGTTCCTTCTCTTATGCTGATATGCATATATCTGAATGTGGAGGGAGTGCCTTGAGAAACAGTAGAAGCATTCCTCCGGTCTCATTCCTGGGCCACTAGTTTAGTGTTCTATTAATATCTTCTGTGACATTCCCTGAGCTCCCACTGGTTTCACAAGCCCTGAGAGTCAATGTAAAAACACTGTATTTAATTGTCAGGTGAGTTATCTTTTCCAGCTTCACTGCACATTGCTGACTTTATTACCTGTCAAGTCCTTTGTGATGAGAAGCAAACTAAACAGGCACTGAAGGAAATATGCCTCAGCAAGAAATGTGCTCTTCATAGTAGTTGGTTTAAGTTTCAAAGGTGGGAGTCTCTGTTACCTATTCTAAAATGCCTCACTTCACCATAGGTATTTCAGGTAGATTAATGGCTCACTATATAGTACAAAGTTACTGATGCAGGGATGTTACCTTGGGTGCCATAGGTACAAGGTACAAACATTAAATCTTCTTCTTTTTTCCCTTTTGTCTTTACATAATAGCTGAGAACATTGGTAAAATTTAAACTAGCCCAGCAAATCTAACAATGTTGCTGGTGCCATGAAGCCCCATGGTTGCTAGTAGATTTCAAACTTACAGGAACTAATTTTCTTTTTACTTGAATCTTGAAATCCACCAAGGAGAGCCAGATGCAAATACAGGTAGTGCCTCAACAATTGTGGCAAGAAAGGTCATAAAATGGGGCAAAACTCACTTAAAAACTACCTTGCTTGGGACATAAATTTGGGGCTCAATTATGATTGTAAGTCAAGGACTACCTGTAATCTGCCTTGGTAAACACTACTACTACTCCTCTACTACTAATAATTTTTGAATATTGGAAAGGAGTTTAAACTTTTTTCCACACACAAAAGCCTACACTTGATTATCTTAAGCTTAAATATAATTGTGGATGGGAAGAGAAAACCATTTTGGTGCTGCTAAGGTTAAGTAATTGTGAATCAGAAATGCTGGCTAATTTATTGTAAATCTCCATTAGGTCCTGTCCAGATCTACTTTCTGCCAAAATAGAAGACTGCTTTTGGGTATGTTCAGTCCACTGATTACTATTTTGTCCATGACACTTTTTTTGATTATGGTCAAGTTTGGAAACCTATGGCCAAATAAATAAATATCGATTGCAAATGTATGACCTGTTTATATTACTTTGATTTCATAAGGATTCATAACATAAATGTAATATATTCATAAAATAAAAGGATAAATATTAGAAATGTAGACAAAACTTTATGCAGTCATTTTCAGATGCAAAATCGTTATTGTTTGGAAAATTACTGTGAGTAGTTTCCAGGTTAATTTGTATCCAGCATATTTCTAGTCAATCTTTATATCCTAATCAGAGCAAGACATATACCACTTAGTTCAGCTAGCCATAAACATAGCTTGATGTTTATTTATTAAACATCAACCAAGATCAAAAACATCTAATTGGCAAAAGTAAGACCAAAGACAAGAAAAAATCAGGTGGAGACATGAAAAACAGGCAAGAATTTACATTATCTATATTTAGCTATATAAAAAGTACCGAATGTTTCAGAGCCCCTGGAAACAATATTATGGGTTATAACTCTTTTATGTACACAACTGTAGCAGAATAGAGATGGAAAATAGGACACAAGTGGATCCCTCCTGTCTTCTACTTCATGAACGAAAGGATCTGGTGGACAGGGATACAGGTAGTTCTCAATTTAGGACTGTAAAGGAGACTACCTATTATGGTTGTAAGTCATGATGGTTGTAAAAAGGGTCACTCATATGATTGACCTGCATTCATGGCCTTTTATAATGCCTTGATAAGGCCACACTTGGAATACTGCATCCAGTTTTGGTTGCCACGATGTAAAAAAGATGTTGAGACTCTAGAAGGATCGCACAGAATAGCAACAAAGATGATCAGGGGACTGGAGAGAGGCTAAAACATGCACAGAACGGCTGCAGGAACTGTGTATGTCTAGTTCAATGAAAAGAAGGACTAGGGGTGATATGATAGCACTGTTCCAATATCTCAGGGGCTTCCACAAAGAAGAGGGAGTCAAGCTCTTCTCCAAAGCACCTGTGTGTAGTACAAGAAGCAATGGATGGAAACTAATCAAGGAGAGAAGCAACCTAGAAATAAGAAGAAATTTCCTGACAGTTAAAACACTTGATCAGTGGAACAACTTGCCTTCAGAGGTTGTGAATGCTCCAACACCAGAAGAGATTGGATGACCATTTGTCTGAAGTGGTGTAGGGTTTCCTGCCTAAGCAGGGGGTTGGACTAGAAGACCTCCAAGGTCCCTTCCAACTCTGTTATTCTATTCTACTGTTTTTCATTAAGTGTATATGCCATGGTTGTTAAACAAATCAATTGTTCGATTGATTTGGGCTGGTTTTACGAAAAACCAGAAGAAAATATAATTTGTAAGATGCCCGGAGTCCTCTTTTAGGAGAGGTAGGTGGCATTATAAACAAACAAATAACAAACAAACAAACAAACAAATACCAGTTTTTAGCACAAGCATTGCGAAATGTGTTTATGTGCCCATAAATGTAGGGTGGTTGCTGAGCACTCAACATGCAGTCACATGACCGTGGCAGGTGCAGTGGCCATCATAACTTTAGAACTAAGTAATAAGTACCCCCCAGGGAAGTCATTAGGACTTCAAATGGTCACTGATGACCAGTCATAGGTCGTCGACTATCTATAATGCATCCAACAACCACGAATATATTTTTTTTCAGCATAAACATACCCTGGAAATATAGGGTTTTTTCCCCACTGTCTTCATCTTGTCCATGACATGTAAGTCATTCCTACTCGTGTGGCTACTAAAAACAGTGTTTTCTAATATATTCCAGCACCATCCAAAGGCAGCCTTCAGTAGAGCTACCAGAGTCCAGACCCATTGAGGAAAATCCAGAAATTCATTAGATGACAGCAATGAATAGGCAGACTTTTTGCAGTCCCCTTATGGCTGGTTGGATTTTTGCACATCAGCTCTACCAGCTTTCCATCTTCCATCTATTAGCCTTCCATCTCAGGGTGCACAAAAGGCTTGGGAAGAAGCCCTGTAAATGCAGGGGCTTAAACTATGAAAAGAAGAAGGTTTCCAAAGGGAATGAGACCAATGAGGAGTTCCCCCCCCCAATGTAGACTAGGTTAGATCACTCTCACTCAACTTTATCAATGCCTACCAACAGAGTGGGTGTGCATCAAGCCGCCAACCACACAAAGCGGACTATATGGCAGACATGCTGAACCAGCAAGTTGCAGATCCTCTAGAATCAAACCAAAATGAGAACTGAAACCGACTTGTAAAACAACAAATTGACTTTTCCCAGTTGCCAAGTGTTTGTACCTTTTTTTGCAACAGATATGGCCACAGGACACCGTGAATTTCACTCTACTTTGCCCCTCCTCTTCTGTTTTTTGCTTATCCTTTTTAAATTCCTGACTTTTATTTGCATGGCGGTGATTCTAGTTTATATAGAAAAGAGAAGCCGTCCTTCTAGCATAGAAATAGGTAATGGGTTTTTTTTTTGCTGTAAGGGTGGCTTGCAATGCTGGGGAGTGGATTTGGGGCAGGTAGACCCCTTTGCAGTATGCATAAGGTAAAGGTAAAGGTTCCCTCACATATACCGTGTTTCCCCGAAAATAAGACCTACCCCAAAAGTAAGACCTAGCACTATTTTCTAAACCTGCCCTAATATAAGACCTACCCCTAAAATAAGACCTAGTGTAAATCTCCAGTTCCAGGAAGACTTTTCAGGGAGCAACCATGCACCCGCGAAACACCCCCTACACACTCACACCCACTATTTGGCACCATAAATATATAAGACCTACCCTGAAAATAAGACCTAGTGTGTTTTTGGGAGCCAAAAAAAATATAAGACAGTGTCTTATTTTCGGGGAAACACGGTATGTGCCAGTCATTTCCGGCTCTAGGGAGTGGTGCTCCTCTTGGTTGCAAAGCCAAAGAACCAGCGTTGTCCAAAGACGTCTCTGTGGTCATGTGGCCGGCATGACTAAACACCGAAGGTGCACAGAACGTTGTTACCTTCCCCCCCCCAAAGTGGCCCCTATTTTTCTACTTGCATTTTTACATGCTTTCAAACTGCTAGGTTGGCAGATGCTGGGACAAGTAATGGGAGCTCACTCTGTTATGAAGTGTTAGGGATTCGAACCACCGAACTGCCAAGCTTTCTGATCAACAAGCTCAGTGCCTTAGCCACTAAGCCACCACATCCCTGCAGTATGCACACCACTGGCTAAACACAAGGCCTCCAGAAGTCTTGACACTGCTGAATTTGCTAGAAAAGCAACAGTATATTCTTCATTGCCTGTCTCTCCTATATTGCCATGGCTGTCAGTTAACTGGAAGGCCTTCTTCCTATGAGGCCCATTGACTATCCAGACCTCTCATGCAAACTCAACATGTCAGATACTCTGGCTTTCACACCGAGAGGGCTCTGTGCTCATTGGACCTTGCAAAGACAAGCCTGGAGGAAATTCATAGTGGTGTCACTGCTGGTAAGTTCAGGAGGGACATGGGTGGTCTTGGTCATCTGTGGAGAGCCCACATACCCCGAAGCTATGAATTAATCACCCCTGCATTACTCCTATATTCTTCCATTTCACCCTGATAAATGCAGTAAAACAGGTGATTAAAAAGAGAAAGAAACCTTTGTTTCTCGCTCGAAGTTTAAAGGAGCAGGCAAAGGTAATGCAGATATTCATGAAACGTGAAAGATTTATTTTCCCCCCTGCAAATGTTTAAGTATTCATATAAGTGCTATGAATCTGATGAGTGTGAAGCACCAGCCTTTTATCTGTGTGCCTTTGGAGAATCACTTAACTTGCACAACTGCAGAGTTCACATTTGATGTTACGTGGTGGCAACTTTGGATCAAATTAAAGCAATTACATTCTCTTTGTAAAAGCAAGACAGACTATGAGCAAGCTCAAAGAAAATCTGCCATCAGTTCTTTTGCAAACTCTAGCAAGTTCAGTTGTCACATGAGTAGTTTTACTAGCTCGGAAACAGCTGTTGTAAATTTTGAGAAGCCTTGGCAAACCCACACAGTTGAGAAGGACTTCTGCACATTTTCATGGTGGTAAACTCCACTGAATACACATGGAATGACTTCTAAGGATATCCAAGGAATTCTGGGAATTGTAGTCCTAATGCTGTACATTTGGAAGGTACCCAGTGGGGAAAGAGCTCGTGCAGGCAAATTCAGGGAAGTTTTGCTAGCCATTCTGGGTGCGGTTGGACTCAAACGACTCCATCAGTTCATGGAAGGAATCCTTCTGTTAACACAAGACTCAGCAAAGACTGCCAAAAAGGGAAGTAATTGCCCTCTTCTCTTCCAATTAACTGCATAATTCTCATGCTAGCCCAGAAGAAACTCAAAACCATCCATTTTGGGTTTCCTCATAATTTTATATTTTGGATTGATTTACTCCAACCCTAAGTCATAGATTTATTTATGGTGTGATTTTCCTTGGCTCATGTTACATTGATATGTGCCAAGGAGGCCCTCTGTCTCTTTTTCTTTTGAATTTCCCTTTAAAACCTCTTGTCTATCTAATTAGAAACCAAAAAAATATCAGTGGAAGGACAATAGGGGAGGTGAAAATCAGATGTTATTTTGCGCAGAGTATATTTTACCTGTTTTAGGTACATTAAATCATGTTCCTCCTAATTTTATTAATACAAGGAGTGTGATTATTGTCTATTTCTATAAACTGGAGAAAATCAAATGAAGCAATTGGATCACAGCAACAGTATATAAAATTATAAGGACTGAAAATGTATGTTCTTGAGTACTTGTTTTTTAAAACTTGCCAGGAGCATTTTCAAGAGCTCTTTTCAATGGGTACATTTCAGCTTATCCTTTATTTTGATAAGGATATATGTTGAGATTTCCTATATTTTGTCCTTTTTAAAAGAAATTTACTGGGTACTCCTTAAACACCCCCCCCCCACGTATAAATGTTGCATCTTGAGAAAGGAATGGAAGAAAATAACAACTAAATCTATTCATCCATATTTAACTTAACTCAGTGATATTTGGGCACTTCATGGCTTTTGGTTCTCTGCAAATTCTGGATTCACAAAAAATATAGCTTATTTGTGAACCAGCTTGAGTCTCGATGTGTATAATTTTTCTCCCTATCAATCTGCTATTTTCTAGCACTAGGAGAAAAACAGTAATCAATGGGTAAGCCTTCCATTTAAAATTCCTTCATTTTTGTTTTGTTTTGCAGAGTTACAAATTTAATCCTTGCCCTTACTTGCACACATCGCTTGTGTGACAATTTACAATAAATGGGTTTTTTTTTAATGGCACAATACATTTTGTGCCCCCCCCTGCTTCCCTGCCAACCTTCGATCTTTCCATGCAAAGAAAGAAATTTCATGTCTGTGAATCCCTTTGCAGCTTGAAAGGTAGTTTACCAACTTCAGTTGGCTATTGACGAGCTTGTAAACAAATTCATATATTTGTCATGCTGATTATAGTGTTGGCAAACACAATGGCTGATCATGTTATAAATGTTTATCAACACCCGCACTCACCCACCTGCTAAGAGGTGCTACGCTTTAATGAAATTGTTTGACTATCAAGGCTGGTTGCTAAGATACAATGTTCTCGTTACAGGGATGTGATGCTTACAAATTTCTATTATCAAATAATGATTAGAAATGTGCTAACCTCAAGGTGTTCTGTGCAGCGAAAGGTTTGCTGAGCCTCAAATTAGTAAACTGTCTGCCTGAGAAGACACTTACAGAAGGAGCAGGCAAGCATCAAAGTTACAGGGTTGACATTTTAGAACAAGACAATGTCGGTCAGAGGAAACATCTCGTGCATATGATGAAAGACTGTCTCTGGAAATGTTTACATGATCAGTTGCCAAGTACAATGTCTTTATGACACATTTCCAACTTAATATATGCTCAAGTTCTTGCATCAAATGATTGCACTCTCTTATGGTTGCATTAAAATCTCTCTTTCTCACCCCTCTCTGGAATATCCAACCACCCTCCAACTTGCAAATAGCCAATTCCTATTGCAGAAAGCCAATTGCTGGTGACGAAGTCAAATTAGCAGGCTCAAAAATAATAATATTTAGAGGCCGGATTTCACTTGCTAGACAATGCTTAATCAGGGTCAGGAATGCTGTTGATGTAAAAGCAGTTCATTGTTTACATGAAAGAAAAAATGTCAAAGATTTGTGCCATTTTCTATTCTACCTTGGGTCACACTAATTTGTTTAAAGAGGTTTTTTTAGAAAACACTAAGCACGACATCTGATTTTATCATTATTTAACAAATGTGGCGGCACACAAGGATTATGTTTATACTGTTTATACATATCATCTAAAATACAGTTATTGAACTGATTACTGAATCAAAAATTAAAGCAGTAATGAGAGCTGTCATTAGTGTGATTCTCCATTGAAAGGTAAGCAGTGCAAATCCTCGTCACCAAGGGCCAATTCCTGCTTGTTAGGAATATGTATCAAATAACTACCCACATTTTCCATTTCATCTTTGCAAATCTTAATCCATGTCAGAAGCCAATTCTCATCACGGTACACAAACTCACACCCCACAACTCTTTTAATAATCCAGAGAGCTGCAGCCAATTAAATTCAGTGCAGCACCATCTATTAATGAATAGTTTTACAGAAGGCGGACTTGTATTTCAGTTGTACTGTTTCTCAACAAGATTTTGAAGTTCTATATGGTATATCTCTCATGCAAATAGGTGTGTCCCCCCCCCTCGAGTTTACATTTCAAAATAGGTTGCTTCATTTATGCATTTTGACACAAAAGTGTGTGTAAGTGGGTATTAATCTGAGAATAAAAACTATAGAGAGAGCATTACTTCTTGATAAAATCCACAAAATAGAGCTTTGGTGGCTCAGGCTGTTAAATGCCTGCTCTTACAATCCAGCTGCCTACAATTACTCAAGGTTGACTCAGCCTTCCATCCTCTCAGGGTAGGTAAATTGAGGACCCAAGATTGTTGGGGGCAATTAGCTGACCTTGTAAAAATGCCGCTTAGTAATAAGCAGGCATATACAATGGAATGAAGGCTATTGCTGAGCGCATTGGGTTGTGCTCCAAAAATTGTAAGCCGCCCTGAGTCTTCGGAGAAGGGCGGCATATAAATGTAATTAAAAAAAAAATAGAAATAAATTTCAGTGGAGCGAGTTAATTGTAAACCGAGGCTAATATGAGGTAAAAAGAGCAGTCTATTGAACTTTTACGACATGCAAAAGACTGACCATTAAGACAGAACAGAACATAAAAACATAGTTGGAAGGGACCTTTGGAGGTCTTCTAGTCCAAACCTCTGCCCATGCAGGATACCCGATACCCTTTCAGACAGGTGGTCTTTTCTTAAAAACCTCCAGTGATGGGGCACCCACAACTTCTGAAGTCAAGCTGTTCCAGTGATTAATTGTTCTCACTGTTAGGAAAATTCTCTCTTTGTTTAGTTTCCATCTCTTGCTTCATGTCTTGCCTTCTGGTGCTTTGGAAAATAGGTTGATCCCCTCTTCTTTATGGCAGCTCCTCAAATGTTGGAAGATTGCTATTATGTCACCCTAGGCCTTCTTTTCCCTAAACTAGACATACCCAGTTCTTGTCACCATTCTTTATATGTTTCGGCCTCCAGACCCTCTAATCATTTTTCTTACTCTTTTCTGCACTGTTTCTAGAGTCTCTACATCTTTTTTATATTGCGGTGGCTAAAACTGGATGCAGTATTCCAAGTGTGGTTTTACTAAGGCTTTACAAAGGGCACTAACAGTTCATGTGATCTTGATCCTATCAAAAACCTATCATGGTTTCATGTTAAAAATACACTAAACCATTCTGATGATGTATTAGTTTATTTCAGTGCCGAAGTACTTTTGTGGGTTTGCCAAAGCCGTCGAGTAAAACCAATAGGGATTAGTTAGTAGATGTGGCATTACAATACTCTCTGCCCTTCTAATAATGGGAGCTATTATACAATTTTCAAAATTAAGTGGTTTTTTTTTTTTACTTGTCACAAAAATTGCACAAGCATTAAATTTAGTAATAGTTAAAATAAACAGTGTCCAATAGGATTGTGCAACACATTTCAGAGATGAGCTTCATAATGAATGGGAATGCAAAGCAAGCACCTCTTTGAAAATCCTTAAAACATTCATGAGTTTGCAAGGTTTCCAACATTGCTTCAGGAACTGTTCCCCCGTCCCGAATGACATATATTGAACCGCAAATTCACCACTTAGGTGGTGTGTGCACAACACATTAGATTAAAATGTGGGTGACTACTTTGTAACTCTCTGTGAATTTTGACCAACAGACTTTTTCAGTAGAGTCTTTCGTGGTCTCTGAGCTTGGCTGTTTTCTTGCCGACATTTCATTACCCAATTAAGTAACATCTTCAGTGCTAGAAGGGAGTGTAGTTTGCTCTCTGTTTATATATAAGAAGCTTACCCTGTCAGTGTTGGTGGAAGTGCTCTTGGTGATGTAGATAAAATGAGAGAATCAGGAACAGTTTTTAAAGCAGCCATGTTAGCTATGCAAAAGATATGGCTGTTTCAATATTTATTTTTATTTTAAATAAACTTTATTGATTTTACAATTAAAATAGACAAACAACACATACATAAATGTGAGAAAGGAAAAAGAAACAAAGAAAAAAGAGTAGAAAGAAAAATCAGTCTGCTAGAAATGCAAAAAAAGGAGGGAACATTTTCCGACATGTGGTGGTCTTGTATAGAGGCCCAAAGATATTGGCAGAGAATTAAAAAATGGCTGGAGGAAATGACAGAACTGAATTTAAACCAGAATTCTTCCTATTAAGGATCTTCAACAAACAATTTCCAAAAAAAGTGAAGTATATAATATTACATATATTGACGGCAACCAGATTGGCTTTTGCACAATGTTGGAAACAACCTCATACTCCACCAGAGGAAATGATTATCCAAAAAATATCAAGTTGTGCAGAAATGGATAAATTAACTTTAGCACTAAAAGATAAAGAAACACCAATGTATTATGAGAGTTGGAACTGTTGCTATGAATGGATAGACCAAAGATGGATTATATAACAAATTACAAAAGAGGATATGCTATAACTGTAGTAGTAATTATATATTCGCATTAAGGATTAATTGTAAATATGGCATAAAATAAGGACAAAAATAAGGACCCACAAACTGTCGATGATGAAATTGTTTTTAATCGCTTTCTGACTTTTCTTTCAATATTTCAAACAGAGATGATTTCTTGGGGTTTCTGAGCTTAGCCTTAAGCTACTGAACAATCCAACTGGATCTGCAGTGGCAGATAGGGGCTCAGATGGAGTGAAGAATGTTGAGATAGCTAGTAAACCCATATATCATTAATTAATTTAGTATTGAAGGAAATCAGGTTCATTTCATAGGAAAAATAGCTGTAACGCCTCTATATCTATTTATATGTGCTGATAGAATAGTTAGGATCAGATGCAGAAACTCCTACTGCAAATTGGGAGTAATTCTTTTGGGGTGCTGCCCTGGACTTTCAACTTGTTAGCCGTGGTTTAGTATAGTATGTTGGACTCAGTGGTGGGATTCAATTTTTTTTACTACCGGTTCTGTGGGCATGGCTTGGTGGGCGTGGCAGGGGAAGGATACTGTAAAATCTCCAGTCAGAGGTGGTATTGGCTGGTTCTCAGGACTACTCAAAATTTCCACTACCGGTTCTCCAGAACTGGTCAGAACCTGCTGAATATCATCTCTGGTTGAACTGTCATATCCCATGTAGTTAGTTTGTGGTGCAGCATTTTTTACAATCCCAAGTAACTGGGTTAATGTAATAAATTATAGGAAAAGATGACAAGCAAACATAGACAGGCTGGTCAATAGGAGGTGGGGAGAGGTAGACTTTGATTCCATCACTATTTAATGATGGAATTCAAGTTTTTCAGATATTACCCTTTGGCCTAAACATTTGAGTATTATTATGATGAAAACAGTATATTTGATCTGGGTACTAAAGTGATAATAGAAACAAGAAGAATAAAGAAGAGAGAGGGAAAGAGAAGAGGAAGAGAAGAGAAGAGAAAAGAATGCCAATCTTACAAACAAATGAAGGTTCCCCTTTTTCTTCCTTCTCCTCTTTTACCATTACTGGCAAGTTTTACAGAGAATCATTAACATGCAAATGCTCTTTGACAGTGCGTGTTTTTAATGTTTTAGAAACAGTGGAAGGAAAACTCCACATGCCTTTCAATTGTTGCTCTTCTAAGTAAGTATGACTTTACAGGGTGGGTGGGTGGGGTGGGGAATTCCTTCCTGCCAAGTAATTTCTCAAGACTGTTGAGGTATTTATTTTCATGCAGCTAGGAAAGTCCCTTCAGTTAGGTGTTTTCTGCACTCTCTTCAGATGCCGTACATGGCTGGTCTATGAGACAGAGATGTATTTACAGCCAAATAAAGTCATGCAGAGACATCATTAAGGCTTAAGGGTAACTGTAACGGGCCTACCTGAAAGCAGAAGGGTTGAAGTTTGTACTAACGCTCCCACTTTGATTAACCTAGGAAAGTGTAAAAGCAAAACAACTTCATTCTGCAACCCTACCCCACCCCATTGTCCATATAGTGATCTAAATCCCTAAACAAGTAAACTGAGTTCTGACAACGCTTGAAACAGAACCTCCAGGAAGGAAGACTGGGCTTGGGGAAGTCCACTCAAAAGTCCAGTTTGGAGAGCTGAGGCCTTAAGATGAGGAGTTATCTGTTCACAGCTACCACTGAGAAGGTACGCGGTGGCTTAGTGGCTAAGACGCTGAGCTTGTCAATCAGAAAGCTCGGAAGTTCAGCGGTTCGAATCCCTAGCACCATGTAACAGAGTGAGCTCCCGTTACTTGTCCCTGTTATGTATGTAGGTTTGAATGTTATTGGTTTATTTGAACTGCTCTTGTAAAATGTTAAAAGGTATTGGTTTAAATAGTGTGGGAAGAAACCCTGCACTCCCATTGGCTGGCAACTACGGCTGCAGGCTATAAGAGGCAGCTGTAGCCCAGCCAACTCGGGTCCATTCGAGCTGTAGTCACTGAATAAACTCTTATCTGAAGCTCCCCGCGTTTGACTCTTCATGCAAACTTAACAGTCCCAGCTTTTGCCAACCTAGCAGTTCGAAAGTATGTAAAAATGCAAGTAGAAAAATAGGGACCACCTTTGGTGGGAAGTTAACAGTGTTCTGTGCACCTTCAGTGTTTAGTCATGCCGGCCACATGACCACAGAGACTTCTTCAGACAGCGCTGTCTCTTTGGCTTTGTAACAGAGATGAGCACCACCCCCTATAGCCGGAAATGACTAGCATGTATGTACGAGGGGAACCTTTACCTTCACCTTATCACCGGAGAAGGACGTTGTTTCATATCTTCCTTTGGCACTTTTCTGTAGCCTGACTTGTAACTCTTAAGATGATATTATTGAGAATTATTCAGCCAGATGGGATCCCCAATTGAATCCCAGGCTGTGCCTCCGAAGCCTAGGGTACTTAGCTTTAGAGGATATCAGATAAATGATCTAAGAGAAGATGGTCAATCTGTACAGGAAGAAAGGCAGTCTCCAGATACCATGATTCCAACACTGTTTGCCAGTCAGTAATTTATTATTCTCTGAAGACGTGCAACTAAAATTAGAGCAGAATCTGAAAAGTTGTGAAAAATAAAAATATCATTCATTTGGGTGGTACAGGAAGAAAAGATTTTTCTATTAATTAACTTATGTCCCTGTTGCTGCAGTCTTGGGCCTCTGTGGGATTATTGGAAATCTGGTCTTGGTTTTGCAGTCAGAGAACAGGAAGATAAAGGGAAAGAGGGAAGCTAATGCAAGAAAGGGGATGAATGGTAAGTTGTGTGTGTGTAGGTGCATGCGGCTGTATGTGTATCAGCTGGCCAAGGAAGCAGATTACTAGATCAGAGTTTGCAGCAACTGTTGTCAAGGCAATATTGTTGCAGACAAAGATCTCCAGAAAAAGCATTCCATATGCCATTAAAATATGCATGATATTCTTTACAGTATACTTGCTTTTAAGTGATCTGTTAGAGATATTCAATTTCCACAGAAGTGTGGAATCTGCAGCCCTCTGAATGCTGCTTTTTTTTTCTTTTCTGCCTCAGCCAATCTGAGGGATAATGGGAACTGGAGTCCAACAGTATCTGAAAGGCCATAGGTTACTTACTTACTCATTACTTATCAACACCAGTGGGATTTCCAAACTCCGTATAATCAATCTCATGTATTTTCAAACTAGTCCAATATTCAATGAAATCGATGGGTTTCATCTGAATGATGACAGTGGCATTTATTTGGACTTAGATCTGGTTCATATTTGTGGGCATGTATGTTTTGTGTTCACACACCTTCCAGCCAGTCTTGACTCCTGGTGACTACCTAGACAGAATCCATGTGGTTTTCTAGACAATGTCTTTAAAAATAGTCTGCCTAAGGCTGAGCTAGAGCGATTATCATTTGGTTGGCTTCCATGTCTACAACAGGCCAAAAAATTGGGACTCCCTGCCCTAATTAGGTACTGGAATTATGAACCAAAATCCCTCAAATAATCTGCATTATACAGCCTGAAAGTTCTACCCATTCATATAAATGAAAATCATGATTTGATTTTGCAATTTTAAGTAATGAACATCACTAAGAAAGGCACATCACATCCTGTCTTTGTACTACCACTGCGTTCTAGCTTCAAAAACAAATTTTGGGAGAAGTTCTGACATTCTATATCAGATTCAGATGATTCCTGTATCCAATATTGTGTTGGAATTAATTTAAATCTTTCAAGATATCTGAATGGAAGCTGAACTCCCCTTAACAAGGCCAAATCCAAATCGGAATAATCCTAAAGCTGTGTTAGCAGTTAAGAACAGAAACAAGACCCAGATAGTGGCTAGATTTCTACATTTTGCTAAGCCAGTTTGTTTTAATTTTAAAAGGAGCTAAAAATCAACCTTGTTGATGAATACAATGCTTTGTTTGGCTGATTTCTCAAGGAGCTTCAACCTTTTTTTTTTAATCTGATGATCATTTTCTTATACTCTAAGGTATTTAGACTGATTTAGACTATAACTCTCATAACTCATTTCCATTGATAAGAACTGAAGCCCTAACACAGGGCACAAGGTGGTATGCTTGTGAGAGACTTGGCAACACACAAAAAGAAGCCAGGAAACCACAAATAAACCATATTGCCCTTTTTCAGCATCGCGCTAAGTCATAACCTGGGCTGAGACCAAGAATGCTGTTTAGATTCTGTAAAATAAGGGTGAATTAGATACATGGGTAATATTTATTATGGTTACCGATCAATGCATGGAATAGGTGACATTAGAAAAAAAGAAAAAAAGGCAAAACCGGAGAGCTATCACATAGGAAAGCAAGCATAGACAATGCATAAGCTAAAAAGAACAGTAACGATACCTTAAAGTCTAAAACATTTTAAAGGCATCAACATGAATGCATGACATTTAATGCAGTAAGCATAAATATGAATAGCAGGACATTAAATGAGCCTTGGTGGTGCAGGCTGTTAAACGCCTAGCACTTAGTTCCAGCTGCCTGTAATTAGTGCAGCCTCGAATCCCACCAGGCTCAAGGTTGACTCAGCCTTCCATCCTCTCGGGGTAGGTAAATTGAGGACCCAAGATTGTTGGGGGCAATAAGCTGACCTTGTAAAAATGCTGCTTAGTAATAAGCAGGCATATACAATGGAATGAAGGCTATTGCTGAGCGCATTGGGTTGTGCTCCAAAAATTGTAAGCCGCCCTGAGTCTTCGGAGAAGGGCGGCATATAAATGTAATTAAAAAAAAAATAGAAATAAATTTCAGTGGAGCGAGTTAATTGTAAACCGAGGCTAATATGAGGTAAAAAGAGCAGTCTATTGAACTTTTACGACATGCAAAAGACTGACCATTAAGACAGAACAGAACATAAAAACATAGTTGGAAGGGACCTTTGGAGGTCTTCTAGTCCAAACCTCTGCCCATGCAGGATACCCGATACCCTTTCAGACAGGTGGTCTTTTCTTAAAAACCTCCAGTGATGGGGCACCCACAACTTCTGAAGTCAAGCTGTTCCAGTGATTAATTGTTCTCACTGTTAGGAAAATTCTCTCTTTGTTTAGTTTCCATCTCTTGCTTCATGTCTTGCCTTCTGGTGCTTTGGAAAATAGGTTGATCCCCTCTTCTTTATGGCAGCTCCTCAAATGTTGGAAGATTGCTATTATGTCACCCTAGGCCTTCTTTTCCCTAAACTAGACATACCCAGTTCTTGTCACCATTCTTTATATGTTTCGGCCTCCAGACCCTCTAATCATTTTTCTTACTCTTTTCTGCACTGTTTCTAGAGTCTCTACATCTTTTTTATATTGCGGTGGCTAAAACTGGATGCAGTATTCCAAGTGTGGTTTTACTAAGGCTTTACAAAGGGCACTAACAGTTCATGTGATCTTGATCCTATCAAAAACCTATCATGGTTTCATGTTAAAAATACACTAAACCATTCTGATGATGTATTAGTTTATTTCAGTGCCGAAGTACTTTTGTGGGTTTGCCAAAGCCGTCGAGTAAAACCAATAGGGATTAGTTAGTAGATGTGGCATTACAATACTCTCTGCCCTTCTAATAATGGGAGCTATTATACAATTTTCAAAATTAAGTGGTTTTTTTTTTTTACTTGTCACAAAAATTGCACAAGCATTAAATTTAGTAATAGTTAAAATAAACAGTGTCCAATAGGATTGTGCAACACATTTCAGAGATGAGCTTCATAATGAATGGGAATGCAAAGCAAGCACCTCTTTGAAAATCCTTAAAACATTCATGAGTTTGCAAGGTTTCCAACATTGCTTCAGGAACTGTTCCCCCCCCCCGTCCCCGAATGACATATATTGAACCGCAAATTCACCACTTAGGTGGTGTGTGCACAACACATTAGATTAAAATGTGGGTGACTACTTTGTAACTCTCTGTGAATTTTGACCAACAGACTTTTTCAGTAGAGTCTTTCGTGGTCTCTGAGCTTGGCTGTTTTCTTGCCGACATTTCATTACCCAATTAAGTAACATCTTCAGTGCTAGAAGGGAGTGTAGTTTGCTCTCTGTTTATATATAAGAAGCTTACCCTGTCAGTGTTGGTGGAAGTGCTCTTGGTGATGTAGATAAAATGAGAGAATCAGGAACAGTTTTTAAAGCAGCCATGTTAGCTATGCAAAAGATATGGCTGTTTCAATATTTATTTTTATTTTAAATAAACTTTATTGATTTTACAATTAAAATAGACAAACAACACATACATAAATGTGAGAAAGGAAAAAGAAACAAAGAAAAAAGAGTAGAAAGAAAAATCAGTCTGCTAGAAATGCAAAAAAAGGAGGGAACATTTTCCGACATGTGGTGGTCTTGTATAGAGGCCCAAAGATATTGGCAGAGAATTAAAAAATGGCTGGAGGAAATGACAGAACTGAATTTAAACCAGAATTCTTCCTATTAAGGATCTTCAACAAACAATTTCCAAAAAAAGTGAAGTATATAATATTACATATATTGACGGCAACCAGATTGGCTTTTGCACAATGTTGGAAACAACCTCATACTCCACCAGAGGAAATGATTATCCAAAAAATATCAAGTTGTGCAGAAATGGATAAATTAACTTTAGCACTAAAAGATAAAGAAACACCAATGTATTATGAGAGTTGGAACTGTTGCTATGAATGGATAGACCAAAGATGGATTATATAACAAATTACAAAAGAGGATATGCTATAACTGTAGTAGTAATTATATATTCGCATTAAGGATTAATTGTAAATATGGCATAAAATAAGGACAAAAATAAGGACCCACAAACTGTCGATGATGAAATTGTTTTTAATCGCTTTCTGACTTTTCTTTCAATATTTCAAACAGAGATGATTTCTTGGGGTTTCTGAGCTTAGCCTTAAGCTACTGAACAATCCAACTGGATCTGCAGTGGCAGATAGGGGCTCAGATGGAGTGAAGAATGTTGAGATAGCTAGTAAACCCATATATCATTAATTAATTTAGTATTGAAGGAAATCAGGTTCATTTCATAGGAAAAATAGCTGTAACGCCTCTATATCTATTTATATGTGCTGATAGAATAGTTAGGATCAGATGCAGAAACTCCTACTGCAAATTGGGAGTAATTCTTTTGGGGTGCTGCCCTGGACTTTCAACTTGTTAGCCGTGGTTTAGTATAGTATGTTGGACTCAGTGGTGGGATTCAATTTTTTTTACTACCGGTTCTGTGGGCATGGCTTGGTGGGCGTGGCAGGGGAAGGATACTGTAAAATCTCCAGTCAGAGGTGGTATTGGCTGGTTCTCAGGACTACTCAAAATTTCCACTACCGGTTCTCCAGAACTGGTCAGAACCTGCTGAATATCATCTCTGGTTGAACTGTCATATCCCATGTAGTTAGTTTGTGGTGCAGCATTTTTTACAATCCCAAGTAACTGGGTTAATGTAATAAATTATAGGAAAAGATGACAAGCAAACATAGACAGGCTGGTCAATAGGAGGTGGGGAGAGGTAGACTTTGATTCCATCACTATTTAATGATGGAATTCAAGTTTTTCAGATATTACCCTTTGGCCTAAACATTTGAGTATTATTATGATGAAAACAGTATATTTGATCTGGGTACTAAAGTGATAATAGAAACAAGAAGAATAAAGAAGAGAGAGGGAAAGAGAAGAGGAAGAGAAGAGAAGAGAAAAGAATGCCAATCTTACAAACAAATGAAGGTTCCCCTTTTTCTTCCTTCTCCTCTTTTACCATTACTGGCAAGTTTTACAGAGAATCATTAACATGCAAATGCTCTTTGACAGTGCGTGTTTTTAATGTTTTAGAAACAGTGGAAGGAAAACTCCACATGCCTTTCAATTGTTGCTCTTCTAAGTAAGTATGACTTTACAGGGTGGGTGGGTGGGGTGGGGAATTCCTTCCTGCCAAGTAATTTCTCAAGACTGTTGAGGTATTTATTTTCATGCAGCTAGGAAAGTCCCTTCAGTTAGGTGTTTTCTGCACTCTCTTCAGATGCCGTACATGGCTGGTCTATGAGACAGAGATGTATTTACAGCCAAATAAAGTCATGCAGAGACATCATTAAGGCTTAAGGGTAACTGTAACGGGCCTACCTGAAAGCAGAAGGGTTGAAGTTTGTACTAACGCTCCCACTTTGATTAACCTAGGAAAGTGTAAAAGCAAAACAACTTCATTCTGCAACCCTACCCCACCCCATTGTCCATATAGTGATCTAAATCCCTAAACAAGTAAACTGAGTTCTGACAACGCTTGAAACAGAACCTCCAGGAAGGAAGACTGGGCTTGGGGAAGTCCACTCAAAAGTCCAGTTTGGAGAGCTGAGGCCTTAAGATGAGGAGTTATCTGTTCACAGCTACCACTGAGAAGGTACGCGGTGGCTTAGTGGCTAAGACGCTGAGCTTGTCAATCAGAAAGCTCGGAAGTTCAGCGGTTCGAATCCCTAGCACCATGTAACAGAGTGAGCTCCCGTTACTTGTCCCTGTTATGTATGTAGGTTTGAATGTTATTGGTTTATTTGAACTGCTCTTGTAAAATGTTAAAAGGTATTGGTTTAAATAGTGTGGGAAGAAACCCTGCACTCCCATTGGCTGGCAACTACGGCTGCAGGCTATAAGAGGCAGCTGTAGCCCAGCCAACTCGGGTCCATTCGAGCTGTAGTCACTGAATAAACTCTTATCTGAAGCTCCCCGCGTTTGACTCTTCATGCAAACTTAACAGTCCCAGCTTTTGCCAACCTAGCAGTTCGAAAGTATGTAAAAATGCAAGTAGAAAAATAGGGACCACCTTTGGTGGGAAGTTAACAGTGTTCTGTGCACCTTCAGTGTTTAGTCATGCCGGCCACATGACCACAGAGACTTCTTCAGACAGCGCTGTCTCTTTGGCTTTGTAACAGAGATGAGCACCACCCCCTATAGCCGGAAATGACTAGCATGTATGTACGAGGGGAACCTTTACCTTCACCTTATCACCGGAGAAGGACGTTGTTTCATATCTTCCTTTGGCACTTTTCTGTAGCCTGACTTGTAACTCTTAAGATGATATTATTGAGAATTATTCAGCCAGATGGGATCCCCAATTGAATCCCAGGCTGTGCCTCCGAAGCCTAGGGTACTTAGCTTTAGAGGATATCAGATAAATGATCTAAGAGAAGATGGTCAATCTGTACAGGAAGAAAGGCAGTCTCCAGATACCATGATTCCAACACTGTTTGCCAGTCAGTAATTTATTATTCTCTGAAGACGTGCAACTAAAATTAGAGCAGAATCTGAAAAGTTGTGAAAAATAAAAATATCATTCATTTGGGTGGTACAGGAAGAAAAGATTTTTCTATTAATTAACTTATGTCCCTGTTGCTGCAGTCTTGGGCCTCTGTGGGATTATTGGAAATCTGGTCTTGGTTTTGCAGTCAGAGAACAGGAAGATAAAGGGAAAGAGGGAAGCTAATGCAAGAAAGGGGATGAATGGTAAGTTGTGTGTGTGTAGGTGCATGCGGCTGTATGTGTATCAGCTGGCCAAGGAAGCAGATTACTAGATCAGAGTTTGCAGCAACTGTTGTCAAGGCAATATTGTTGCAGACAAAGATCTCCAGAAAAAGCATTCCATATGCCATTAAAATATGCATGATATTCTTTACAGTATACTTGCTTTTAAGTGATCTGTTAGAGATATTCAATTTCCACAGAAGTGTGGAATCTGCAGCCCTCTGAATGCTGCTTTTTTTTTCTTTTCTGCCTCAGCCAATCTGAGGGATAATGGGAACTGGAGTCCAACAGTATCTGAAAGGCCATAGGTTACTTACTTACTCATTACTTATCAACACCAGTGGGATTTCCAAACTCCGTATAATCAATCTCATGTATTTTCAAACTAGTCCAATATTCAATGAAATCGATGGGTTTCATCTGAATGATGACAGTGGCATTTATTTGGACTTAGATCTGGTTCATATTTGTGGGCATGTATGTTTTGTGTTCACACACCTTCCAGCCAGTCTTGACTCCTGGTGACTACCTAGACAGAATCCATGTGGTTTTCTAGACAATGTCTTTAAAAATAGTCTGCCTAAGGCTGAGCTAGAGCGATTATCATTTGGTTGGCTTCCATGTCTACAACAGGCCAAAAAATTGGGACTCCCTGCCCTAATTAGGTACTGGAATTATGAACCAAAATCCCTCAAATAATCTGCATTATACAGCCTGAAAGTTCTACCCATTCATATAAATGAAAATCATGATTTGATTTTGCAATTTTAAGTAATGAACATCACTAAGAAAGGCACATCACATCCTGTCTTTGTACTACCACTGCGTTCTAGCTTCAAAAACAAATTTTGGGAGAAGTTCTGACATTCTATATCAGATTCAGATGATTCCTGTATCCAATATTGTGTTGGAATTAATTTAAATCTTTCAAGATATCTGAATGGAAGCTGAACTCCCCTTAACAAGGCCAAATCCAAATCGGAATAATCCTAAAGCTGTGTTAGCAGTTAAGAACAGAAACAAGACCCAGATAGTGGCTAGATTTCTACATTTTGCTAAGCCAGTTTGTTTTAATTTTAAAAGGAGCTAAAAATCAACCTTGTTGATGAATACAATGCTTTGTTTGGCTGATTTCTCAAGGAGCTTCAACCTTTTTTTTTTAATCTGATGATCATTTTCTTATACTCTAAGGTATTTAGACTGATTTAGACTATAACTCTCATAACTCATTTCCATTGATAAGAACTGAAGCCCTAACACAGGGCACAAGGTGGTATGCTTGTGAGAGACTTGGCAACACACAAAAAGAAGCCAGGAAACCACAAATAAACCATATTGCCCTTTTTCAGCATCGCGCTAAGTCATAACCTGGGCTGAGACCAAGAATGCTGTTTAGATTCTGTAAAATAAGGGTGAATTAGATACATGGGTAATATTTATTATGGTTACCGATCAATGCATGGAATAGGTGACATTAGAAAAAAAGAAAAAAAGGCAAAACCGGAGAGCTATCACATAGGAAAGCAAGCATAGACAATGCATAAGCTAAAAAGAACAGTAACGATACCTTAAAGTCTAAAACATTTTAAAGGCATCAACATGAATGCATGACATTTAATGCAGTAAGCATAAATATGAATAGCAGGACATTAAATGAGCCTTGGTGGTGCAGGCTGTTAAACGCCTAGCACTTAGTTCCAGCTGCCTGTAATTAGTGCAGCCTCGAATCCCACCAGGCTCAAGGTTGACTCAGCCTTCCATCCTCTCGGGGGTAGGTAAATTGAGGACCCAAGATTGTTGGGGGCAATAGGCTGACTCTGTAAAAATGCTGCTTAGTAATAAGCAGGCATATACAATGGAATGAAGGCTATTGCTGAGCGCATTGGGTTGTGCTCCAAAAATTGTAAGCCGCCCTGAGTCTTCGGAGAAGGGCGGCATATAAATGTAATTAAAAAAAAAATAGAAATAAATTTCAGTGGAGCGAGTTAATTGTAAACCGAGGCTAATATGAGGTAAAAAGAGCAGTCTATTGAACTTTTACGACATGCAAAAGACTGACCATTAAGACAGAACAGAACATAAAAACATAGTTGGAAGGGACCTTTGGAGGTCTTCTAGTCCAAACCTCTGCCCATGCAGGATACCCGATACCCTTTCAGACAGGTGGTCTTTTCTTAAAAACCTCCAGTGATGGGGCACCCACAACTTCTGAAGTCAAGCTGTTCCAGTGATTAATTGTTCTCACTGTTAGGAAAATTCTCTCTTTGTTTAGTTTCCATCTCTTGCTTCATGTCTTGCCTTCTGGTGCTTTGGAAAATAGGTTGATCCCCTCTTCTTTATGGCAGCTCCTCAAATGTTGGAAGATTGCTATTATGTCACCCTAGGCCTTCTTTTCCCTAAACTAGACATACCCAGTTCTTGTCACCATTCTTTATATGTTTCGGCCTCCAGACCCTCTAATCATTTTTCTTACTCTTTTCTGCACTGTTTCTAGAGTCTCTACATCTTTTTTATATTGCGGTGGCTAAAACTGGATGCAGTATTCCAAGTGTGGTTTTACTAAGGCTTTACAAAGGGCACTAACAGTTCATGTGATCTTGATCCTATCAAAAACCTATCATGGTTTCATGTTAAAAATACACTAAACCATTCTGATGATGTATTAGTTTATTTCAGTGCCGAAGTACTTTTGTGGGTTTGCCAAAGCCGTCGAGTAAAACCAATAGGGATTAGTTAGTAGATGTGGCATTACAATACTCTCTGCCCTTCTAATAATGGGAGCTATTATACAATTTTCAAAATTAAGTGGTTTTTTTTTTTTACTTGTCACAAAAATTGCACAAGCATTAAATTTAGTAATAGTTAAAATAAACAGTGTCCAATAGGATTGTGCAACACATTTCAGAGATGAGCTTCATAATGAATGGGAATGCAAAGCAAGCACCTCTTTGAAAATCCTTAAAACATTCATGAGTTTGCAAGGTTTCCAACATTGCTTCAGGAACTGTTCCCCCCCCCCGTCCCCGAATGACATATATTGAACCGCAAATTCACCACTTAGGTGGTGTGTGCACAACACATTAGATTAAAATGTGGGTGACTACTTTGTAACTCTCTGTGAATTTTGACCAACAGACTTTTTCAGTAGAGTCTTTCGTGGTCTCTGAGCTTGGCTGTTTTCTTGCCGACATTTCATTACCCAATTAAGTAACATCTTCAGTGCTAGAAGGGAGTGTAGTTTGCTCTCTGTTTATATATAAGAAGCTTACCCTGTCAGTGTTGGTGGAAGTGCTCTTGGTGATGTAGATAAAATGAGAGAATCAGGAACAGTTTTTAAAGCAGCCATGTTAGCTATGCAAAAGATATGGCTGTTTCAATATTTATTTTTATTTTAAATAAACTTTATTGATTTTACAATTAAAATAGACAAACAACACATACATAAATGTGAGAAAGGAAAAAGAAACAAAGAAAAAAGAGTAGAAAGAAAAATCAGTCTGCTAGAAATGCAAAAAAAGGAGGGAACATTTTCCGACATGTGGTGGTCTTGTATAGAGGCCCAAAGATATTGGCAGAGAATTAAAAAATGGCTGGAGGAAATGACAGAACTGAATTTAAACCAGAATTCTTCCTATTAAGGATCTTCAACAAACAATTTCCAAAAAAAGTGAAGTATATAATATTACATATATTGACGGCAACCAGATTGGCTTTTGCACAATGTTGGAAACAACCTCATACTCCACCAGAGGAAATGATTATCCAAAAAATATCAAGTTGTGCAGAAATGGATAAATTAACTTTAGCACTAAAAGATAAAGAAACACCAATGTATTATGAGAGTTGGAACTGTTGCTATGAATGGATAGACCAAAGATGGATTATATAACAAATTACAAAAGAGGATATGCTATAACTGTAGTAGTAATTATATATTCGCATTAAGGATTAATTGTAAATATGGCATAAAATAAGGACAAAAATAAGGACCCACAAACTGTCGATGATGAAATTGTTTTTAATCGCTTTCTGACTTTTCTTTCAATATTTCAAACAGAGATGATTTCTTGGGGTTTCTGAGCTTAGCCTTAAGCTACTGAACAATCCAACTGGATCTGCAGTGGCAGATAGGGGCTCAGATGGAGTGAAGAATGTTGAGATAGCTAGTAAACCCATATATCATTAATTAATTTAGTATTGAAGGAAATCAGGTTCATTTCATAGGAAAAATAGCTGTAACGCCTCTATATCTATTTATATGTGCTGATAGAATAGTTAGGATCAGATGCAGAAACTCCTACTGCAAATTGGGAGTAATTCTTTTGGGGTGCTGCCCTGGACTTTCAACTTGTTAGCCGTGGTTTAGTATAGTATGTTGGACTCAGTGGTGGGATTCAATTTTTTTTACTACCGGTTCTGTGGGCATGGCTTGGTGGGCGTGGCAGGGGAAGGATACTGTAAAATCTCCAGTCAGAGGTGGTATTGGCTGGTTCTCAGGACTACTCAAAATTTCCACTACCGGTTCTCCAGAACTGGTCAGAACCTGCTGAATATCATCTCTGGTTGAACTGTCATATCCCATGTAGTTAGTTTGTGGTGCAGCATTTTTTACAATCCCAAGTAACTGGGTTAATGTAATAAATTATAGGAAAAGATGACAAGCAAACATAGACAGGCTGGTCAATAGGAGGTGGGGAGAGGTAGACTTTGATTCCATCACTATTTAATGATGGAATTCAAGTTTTTCAGATATTACCCTTTGGCCTAAACATTTGAGTATTATTATGATGAAAACAGTATATTTGATCTGGGTACTAAAGTGATAATAGAAACAAGAAGAATAAAGAAGAGAGAGGGAAAGAGAAGAGGAAGAGAAGAGAAGAGAAAAGAATGCCAATCTTACAAACAAATGAAGGTTCCCCTTTTTCTTCCTTCTCCTCTTTTACCATTACTGGCAAGTTTTACAGAGAATCATTAACATGCAAATGCTCTTTGACAGTGCGTGTTTTTAATGTTTTAGAAACAGTGGAAGGAAAACTCCACATGCCTTTCAATTGTTGCTCTTCTAAGTAAGTATGACTTTACAGGGTGGGTGGGTGGGGTGGGGAATTCCTTCCTGCCAAGTAATTTCTCAAGACTGTTGAGGTATTTATTTTCATGCAGCTAGGAAAGTCCCTTCAGTTAGGTGTTTTCTGCACTCTCTTCAGATGCCGTACATGGCTGGTCTATGAGACAGAGATGTATTTACAGCCAAATAAAGTCATGCAGAGACATCATTAAGGCTTAAGGGTAACTGTAACGGGCCTACCTGAAAGCAGAAGGGTTGAAGTTTGTACTAACGCTCCCACTTTGATTAACCTAGGAAAGTGTAAAAGCAAAACAACTTCATTCTGCAACCCTACCCCACCCCATTGTCCATATAGTGATCTAAATCCCTAAACAAGTAAACTGAGTTCTGACAACGCTTGAAACAGAACCTCCAGGAAGGAAGACTGGGCTTGGGGAAGTCCACTCAAAAGTCCAGTTTGGAGAGCTGAGGCCTTAAGATGAGGAGTTATCTGTTCACAGCTACCACTGAGAAGGTACGCGGTGGCTTAGTGGCTAAGACGCTGAGCTTGTCAATCAGAAAGCTCGGAAGTTCAGCGGTTCGAATCCCTAGCACCATGTAACAGAGTGAGCTCCCGTTACTTGTCCCTGTTATGTATGTAGGTTTGAATGTTATTGGTTTATTTGAACTGCTCTTGTAAAATGTTAAAAGGTATTGGTTTAAATAGTGTGGGAAGAAACCCTGCACTCCCATTGGCTGGCAACTACGGCTGCAGGCTATAAGAGGCAGCTGTAGCCCAGCCAACTCGGGTCCATTCGAGCTGTAGTCACTGAATAAACTCTTATCTGAAGCTCCCCGCGTTTGACTCTTCATGCAAACTTAACAGTCCCAGCTTTTGCCAACCTAGCAGTTCGAAAGTATGTAAAAATGCAAGTAGAAAAATAGGGACCACCTTTGGTGGGAAGTTAACAGTGTTCTGTGCACCTTCAGTGTTTAGTCATGCCGGCCACATGACCACAGAGACTTCTTCAGACAGCGCTGTCTCTTTGGCTTTGTAACAGAGATGAGCACCACCCCCTATAGCCGGAAATGACTAGCATGTATGTACGAGGGGAACCTTTACCTTCACCTTATCACCGGAGAAGGACGTTGTTTCATATCTTCCTTTGGCACTTTTCTGTAGCCTGACTTGTAACTCTTAAGATGATATTATTGAGAATTATTCAGCCAGATGGGATCCCCAATTGAATCCCAGGCTGTGCCTCCGAAGCCTAGGGTACTTAGCTTTAGAGGATATCAGATAAATGATCTAAGAGAAGATGGTCAATCTGTACAGGAAGAAAGGCAGTCTCCAGATACCATGATTCCAACACTGTTTGCCAGTCAGTAATTTATTATTCTCTGAAGACGTGCAACTAAAATTAGAGCAGAATCTGAAAAGTTGTGAAAAATAAAAATATCATTCATTTGGGTGGTACAGGAAGAAAAGATTTTTCTATTAATTAACTTATGTCCCTGTTGCTGCAGTCTTGGGCCTCTGTGGGATTATTGGAAATCTGGTCTTGGTTTTGCAGTCAGAGAACAGGAAGATAAAGGGAAAGAGGGAAGCTAATGCAAGAAAGGGGATGAATGGTAAGTTGTGTGTGTGTAGGTGCATGCGGCTGTATGTGTATCAGCTGGCCAAGGAAGCAGATTACTAGATCAGAGTTTGCAGCAACTGTTGTCAAGGCAATATTGTTGCAGACAAAGATCTCCAGAAAAAGCATTCCATATGCCATTAAAATATGCATGATATTCTTTACAGTATACTTGCTTTTAAGTGATCTGTTAGAGATATTCAATTTCCACAGAAGTGTGGAATCTGCAGCCCTCTGAATGCTGCTTTTTTTTTCTTTTCTGCCTCAGCCAATCTGAGGGATAATGGGAACTGGAGTCCAACAGTATCTGAAAGGCCATAGGTTACTTACTTACTCATTACTTATCAACACCAGTGGGATTTCCAAACTCCGTATAATCAATCTCATGTATTTTCAAACTAGTCCAATATTCAATGAAATCGATGGGTTTCATCTGAATGATGACAGTGGCATTTATTTGGACTTAGATCTGGTTCATATTTGTGGGCATGTATGTTTTGTGTTCACACACCTTCCAGCCAGTCTTGACTCCTGGTGACTACCTAGACAGAATCCATGTGGTTTTCTAGACAATGTCTTTAAAAATAGTCTGCCTAAGGCTGAGCTAGAGCGATTATCATTTGGTTGGCTTCCATGTCTACAACAGGCCAAAAAATTGGGACTCCCTGCCCTAATTAGGTACTGGAATTATGAACCAAAATCCCTCAAATAATCTGCATTATACAGCCTGAAAGTTCTACCCATTCATATAAATGAAAATCATGATTTGATTTTGCAATTTTAAGTAATGAACATCACTAAGAAAGGCACATCACATCCTGTCTTTGTACTACCACTGCGTTCTAGCTTCAAAAACAAATTTTGGGAGAAGTTCTGACATTCTATATCAGATTCAGATGATTCCTGTATCCAATATTGTGTTGGAATTAATTTAAATCTTTCAAGATATCTGAATGGAAGCTGAACTCCCCTTAACAAGGCCAAATCCAAATCGGAATAATCCTAAAGCTGTGTTAGCAGTTAAGAACAGAAACAAGACCCAGATAGTGGCTAGATTTCTACATTTTGCTAAGCCAGTTTGTTTTAATTTTAAAAGGAGCTAAAAATCAACCTTGTTGATGAATACAATGCTTTGTTTGGCTGATTTCTCAAGGAGCTTCAACCTTTTTTTTTTAATCTGATGATCATTTTCTTATACTCTAAGGTATTTAGACTGATTTAGACTATAACTCTCATAACTCATTTCCATTGATAAGAACTGAAGCCCTAACACAGGGCACAAGGTGGTATGCTTGTGAGAGACTTGGCAACACACAAAAAGAAGCCAGGAAACCACAAATAAACCATATTGCCCTTTTTCAGCATCGCGCTAAGTCATAACCTGGGCTGAGACCAAGAATGCTGTTTAGATTCTGTAAAATAAGGGTGAATTAGATACATGGGTAATATTTATTATGGTTACCGATCAATGCATGGAATAGGTGACATTAGAAAAAAAGAAAAAAAGGCAAAACCGGAGAGCTATCACATAGGAAAGCAAGCATAGACAATGCATAAGCTAAAAAGAACAGTAACGATACCTTAAAGTCTAAAACATTTTAAAGGCATCAACATGAATGCATGACATTTAATGCAGTAAGCATAAATATGAATAGCAGGACATTAAATGAGCCTTGGTGGTGCAGGCTGTTAAACGCCTAGCACTTAGTTCCAGCTGCCTGTAATTAGTGCAGCCTCGAATCCCACCAGGCTCAAGGTTGACTCAGCCTTCCATCCTCTCGGGGTAGGTAAATTGAGGACCCAAGATTGTTGGGGGCAATAAGCTGACCTTGTAAAAATGCCGCTTAGTAATAAGCAGGCATATACAATGGAATGAAGGCTATTGCTGAGAGCATTGGGTTGTGCTCCAAACATTGTAAGCCGCCCTGAGTCTCCAGAGAAGGGCAGCATATAAATATGAATTTTAAAAAAATGTAGAAGCACAGTATTAGAAACAAGGTGACTAAATTTCTACATTTAATAATACTTTAAGAATAAAATAATAAAATAAAATAATCTTCTACCCAGTGAGTAATGAATACATATGAACATGAGTTTTCTGTGTATGAAGCAAATTGTATAGTGGTCAGTAACAAATAAGATATGACAGGAGAAAAAGCTTAGATGTGGGGTAAGAAGCAAAGAAGAAGTAAGATTGTCTATTGATTAAAAGTAAGAAAATAGTTTCCTGCGAAAGGCAATGACAGTTGAGAGAAATTTTGTGACTCTCCTGGTGGTAAAGCAAATCTTTTCCTTCCTCAAAATTTAAACATTGCTTCATCTTTAAAAAAAAATGATTTCAGCTTTTTTATGTTGGTACATTGATAATATCCAGCAGTTGTCCACAAAAAGTACACAACAGAACCAGAAAGCGTCTTCTGTTGAATTTTTCACAAAATTACCTAGTATCTATTTATTAATACTTGGTAGATTTTCCTTCATTAAAGACTTCATATTGCCTATAAAGTTTGTCTTGTTATGCCAACGAACAAAACCCTTATTATACATTCATTAACAAACTCTTAAAAGCCTGTTCTCTTTTTACCCATTTACTTGAAATATTCCAACAGATTACCCTGTCTTAATTTCACCCAATTCTGTCAAGACATTATTTGTTTTGTTTTTAAAAGTTTTTTTAAAAATGATAGCGCAAGACAAAGTGCAAAACACAGATTTCCGTAACACAGTTTGAATTCAGCCCTCAGCACTATTAAGTAGCTCTGCATCCATCTAAAACAAATCGCCCTCGTTTTCAGTTTTTTAGGTTAGACTACAAATGATACACTGTGGTTGGTAAGTGCCATTAATTTATATACCCTACTCCTATCTGTTCCAATAACACAAAGGTCAAGATAAGAGTACAGGATTTTCTTCCCATTTAATTCAATCAACCAATCAGAACAGAGCTGGAAAGAACATTGGAGGTCTTCTAATCCAACCCCCCACTGCTCAAACAGGAGACCTTATACTGTCTCAGACAAGTGGCTGTCCAGTCTTTTCTTGAAAGAAGAGTGATAAACCACCCACAACCTCTGAAGCCAAGCTGTTTCACTGGATTAATTGTTTTCACTATTAGGAAGTTTCTCTTTAATTCTAGGTGGCTTCTCTCCTTGATTAGTTTCCATCCATTGTTTCCCATCTTGCCTTTTGGTGCTTTGGAAAATAAGTCAACCCCCTCTTCTTCTTCTTTCTCAAATGCTGAAACACTGCTATCGTTTTAAATAAACTAGACAAAAGAGACAATAAATGTCACAATGGCGCATTGGTTAGAGTGCATTACTGCAGGCTACTGCTGCTGACTGCTGGCTGCCTGCAATTTGGCAGTTCAAATGCCACCACGCTCAAGGTTGGACCATCCTTCCATCAAATTGTTGGGGGCAACATGCTGACTCTGTAAAACCACTTAAAGAGAGCTGTGAAGCACTGTAAAGCGGTATATAAGTCTAAGTGCTATTGCTATTGCAGTGGTGGTATTCTGCCAGTTCGGCCTGGTTCTGCCAAGCCGGTAGCAGCAATGAGCAGCGGAGACCGAACCAGTTCTCTCTGCCGCTCTGCTGTTGGGGCCACCCACCCGCCCGGGCTCCCATACTCACCTTTATCCGCTGAATTTGAAGCGCAGCTGCTTTGCGCGGCACAGAAGAGTGCTGCGTGGCAGCTGCTGAAGCAACCAGGATCATGCAGGCTTGCAGGAGGTGAGTTAGAATGCCTCTGCGCCTGCGCAAAGTGCACGTTTGGTGCATGCGCGTGTACGCACACGTGCAAAGCGTGCCCACCAAACCATGACACCGAACCAGTGGTAAAAACATTTGAATCCCACCACTGTGCTATTGCTATAAATGGTCATAGTCACCTAATGAACTTTAGGGCTGAATGAAGATTTGAACCCCTATTTTCGCATTCTGGATTGGGATTCAGTCAGTACGCTATACTGTGCATGCTGCTGAACTTTGCTTCCGTTAAAGTGGTGATCGCACAGACATGATAGGAAATGTCTCTTTAAATTAATTCAACAGTTTTTTTTTTTTAAAAGAGCAACTGGAATGCTTTGGCTGGATTTGCAGTGGGGAGTTAATGCAGTGGAGCACAATTTTCTATCCTTAATACAGATAATATCAAGTCAAGAATACCTGCTCATGTGGGATAGCATGGACACTTTATCTACAACAGCTGTTGTCTGTTCAGTTGGGGAGGTGAAAAGGGGGGCTTTTCTTCAAATTTATGCTGTAGTGAGTGATTTGCATTGCATCAGATTATACTGGGATATATTGTGTCATATGGGATGACCTGGGATAACCTGACTTAATGCAACACACATGTTTGTATTGTATTACACATTTTTTAAAAAGAATCTTTGAAAAGCTGTTGGGAGCAGGTGGCTTCTGTAAATGGAAGATACTTTCCTGTGGTATTTCATACCGTCAAATACCAAAATGTGTCTAACAATGTTTGGCAGAATTATCATTATCAAAATTATAGGCAGGCATGTTTTTAATCTGCCCTTTTTTTCATTATTGTGAGGCGTGAACATTACATTGCCTCAAAGTTCATTAAAGCTTGATTTTGTGAATTCAAAAGTTACGAGTGGAAATTTAAGAATTCTCATTAGTTTTTTTCTTTTTTTAAGAAATACCCTCAGCTCTGTTTTTTTTTTTTTTAAGAAAGCTATTTGAATTTGGATATGAATTCCCTGTCTCAATCATAGGATTCCAAGTGGAAGGATGGAGTATATTGCAATCAATTAATATATTCATTTAAAAATTCAAATGTTCAAGTGGGCATATCAGCTAAGGATTTCAAAAGCAGGTCAACAGAAAACATCAAGGAAAGGCATTGAAGACAGGAAATCACCAGGGGAGAAACTGTTCTCAGAAGTGGCTAAATTTATCAAGGCCTGATGTGTTGCAGAAAACAAATTTCTTCCTCGTGGGTGTTCAGCAATCTGCACAAATAAACCCCTTAGATCTGTCATTAGAGAATCAAACTTGGGCAGCCATTCTTTAGTTCGCCATCTGTGGCTTACAGATGACAAGCAGGGCCAGCCCGTGACATACTGCTGCTGGAGGCAGAGATGGCATCTCTTTTTCTAGGCTGGCAGTTGGATCTGACTCTGGTCCTGGTGATGAGACAGTGTCTCCCACCAGAGCTGAGGCTGCAAGCTTGTTTAAGGCCTCCTAAGAAATTGGAAGGGGGGAATTATTCTCAATTCTGCCTTTGGGTGGAGGGGAATAGCTAGAAAGTTCATGAAAATTACCTCTCCAACTGTCCCCAAACATCCCCCAGAAATGGTGGTTCTTACTCCATAGTAATTGCCAAGACAGCCTGGATGATAACCATTCATTCTAAGGGTGGAAATAATACCTTTGGGAACAGTGTGGAATGCTTGGTGGGCGTGGCAGGGGAAGGATACTGTAAAATCTCCATTCCGCCCCACTCCTGGGGGAAGGTTACTGCAAAATCCCCATTCCCTCCCCACCCCACTAACCTGCTTTCCAGCTCTGTTCTCCTGTGCAGGGCAACAAAAGAAGACCCAGCTGATCAGTTGGGACTCGGGAGGCAAAGAATAGATAGGGGCAGGGCCAGTCAGAGGTGGTATTTGCCGGTTCTCCAAACTACTCAAAATTTCCGCTACCAGTTCTCCAGAACTGGTCAGAACCTGCTGAATACTACTTCTGCTTTGGGAAACATTCTGGATTTTAAGGTTAAGGGTTGTGATGCTGAAATACCATTCATGGGGGCTTCTTAATCAAATCTGCATGACAGTATGCCACTTAGCCACAGGGGCAATACGATGTTTGCTCTACAAGCTAGTCGGAATATTTGAGACAAGTCCTGCACATTTAAAAAAAAAATATTGGTGAAATGTAACAACCAGACGATATGATGAAATATAGTCAAAAATATAACAGTGCTACGGGTGCGGAAATTAAATCCTTGCTTTTTGTGACAAATTGTCCTGATTACTCTAACCTTCTCTTCATTCTTAGCTTGCCAAGTCTTACAGCCTTCACTTACATTTCAGTTTTCCACCCAATATTTGTGGGGAAATAAACCTAACCTATGGAGATTCTCAGTCATCCAGGTCATGATTATCCCAAAGATGCTTTTTTCCCGTCAGGGGGCAACTGGACTTTTTTTGTTTTTTCTTTGAAGATGTTTCACTTCTCATCCAAGAAGCTTCATCAGCTCTTCTTGGATGAGAAGTGAAATCTCTTCAAAGAAACCCTGATTGAGATAAAAAAAAGAGAAAATTGAATGAGTTGGGAGGAAGATGGAATGAAAACATGCATGCTTGATTGTTAGAGTTATACCACATCTTTCTTTCAAGGAGTTCAAAGGAGTATGCATAACACCCCCTGTCTTCCATGAGGGAAATATGTAGTGAATTCTATAAGATATGGGATTTCAAGAAGTGTTATATATAGCCATATCAAGATCAGATTTTGAAATAAGTTGGTTCATAAGAACAGGATAAGTGGTCTATATGTTAATATCTAGCCTATTCATCCAATTAAACACAGTGTTTTTTAATTGGAGAAAATTGAAAGAGGTTGACAGGTTGAAAGATTGTGGCTGATTCTAAATTATCTAGTGGTTTCCATTAAGATGGGCTAAAACTTGGCTCTTCCCGTTCCTAATCTTAATCACTATACCACACTCATCCTCTCTAGTCCTAGACTAGCCACCATGACAGGGTACCTAGATTCCTAGAAAAGGAGCCTTCGGATGTCTCATTTTGTTGCAGGCCCCAATTGGCCCTGTTTAAGCCCCAAACATAGATAACTAAGATTATATCAAGGTGTTTGGAGTTATTCCCCTGTCCCTTAAAATCCACAAGCCGTGAAGCACCCCAAAGAGACTAAGGAATACAAACAGCAAGGAAAAAATAACCCACTTGAAACAGGTCTCTGCCATATGTTTTTTTTTTAAAGTGAGGAGATGCTTTGACCTTAGTCCATTACACACAGGTGGCTGTGTGAGTTTGAGGGTCACTGAACAGTGTTCAATTTGTCCGTAAATCACATTTTCTGGAACACATGTTTTAAATACCTTGGTAAAGTTTTAACACGATGAAGGCAGGAGAAAGAACATTTGCTAATATCTCTGGAGTTTTCCCTTCTCGACGTTTTCTGTTTCTCTCTAAAAAGAATCCAAGGTTTTCAACACGGATTAAAAACAGAATGACTTCTGTAGTATCTTCTTCTCAAGGGAATATGGGAGGAGCACCATTTAACGTGAACATGTAGAGATTCAACATATTTTATGTGCTTTAAATATCAGCATGACTAAGTGGACAGAATAAACATCCATGTGTTTTCAGATTTGCTTTTGAAAATGTTGGTAAAGGTTATAATTCAGTCCAGGTTTTTGCACCTTACTGATATCAATGGAAGGAGGACCGAAAGGAGTTTCAGAACCTTGCTAAAAAGCCATAAAATCAGTTTATATCTCCATTTCAGAAGACATTTTAGATGTAAAAGAAATCAGATTGGGGTAATTCTGAACTAACAGTTGTCTTTTCTAATCAGTTGCCTCCAAATGCATTGGGGCTATACAGATCAACTTACAACCGTTCTTTAATGACTGTTGGAAGTTATATTCACACCAGAAGTGGTATTCAGCAGGTTCTGACCAGTTCTGGAGAACTGGTAGCAGAAATTTTGAGTAGTTCGGAGAACTGGCAAATACCACCTCTGACTGAAGATTTTACAGTATCCTTCCCCTGCCATGCCCACCAAGCCACGCCCACAGAACCGGTAGTAAAAAAAATTGAATCCCATCACTGATTGGCACTAAAAAAAAGTGATTTACAGCTAGTTCTCACACTTGCAATGGTTGCAGCATCCCCACAGTCATGTGATCAAAATTTGGGGACTTGGCAACTGGCACACATTTGTGACAGTTACAGGGTTCTGGGGTCACATGATCAACATTTGCAACCTTCCCAGCTGTCTTCTGGCAAGCAAAATCAATGGAGGAAACTGGATTCACTCCATGACTGTCTGATTCACTTAACGACTGCAGTGATTCATGTAATAAACCTGGCAAAAAGGTCATAAAATAGGGCATGGCTCACTTAACAACAGCCTTTCTTTACAATGGAAATTCTGGTTCCAATTGTGTTCGTAAGTCGAGGACTACTACTCAAATTCCAAAGTCCACATAGTCTAGAAATCTGGTAAGCATAGCCATGGTGGCACAATGGTTAGAGTGTAGTACTACAGGCTGCTTCTGCTGACTGCCATCCACCTGCAATTTTGCAGTTCGAATCTCACCAGGCTCAAGGTTGACTCAGCCTTCCATCCTACTGAGGTGGATAAAATGAGGAGCCAAATTGTTGGGGGCAATAGGCTGACTCTGTAAACCGCTTAGAGAGGGCTGTAAAAGCACTGTGAAGCGGTATATAAGTCTAAGTGCTATTGCTATTGCTATCTCATCTAAGTCAGGAAAAAGTTATTTACATCACTAAACACATCTATGGCTTTTCCATCTATACGGATCCTTTACCTTTTGCTTACTTTTCATTTTATTTCGATTTTCTTTTTCAGAAACATAGGTTGGTGTTGTATGTGGCTCCTCAAATGCAGTTTGCAAAATAATGCTACTTGTAAAAATTAAAACAGTCTGAGCTGAACTGTCAAACTAGCAATTCAGGAGGAACAACAAACCAACACAATATTGTACCAGCTTTACAGCAAGAAAAACAAGGACATATAAATATAGATTTATATTTCCATCTTTTTCTGGCCATCTTGTGCTTCATTACCACATCCTATGACAACTCACTGATGTTATTACGATCGTATATGTGTTTTAAAGATGTAAGCACTCAGGCTATTGGCTCTCCTTCTATAAGCTTAATAAAATGGTCTTTATAAAAGGGGATTTCCAATTCTTATGGAGATTTTCCAAAGCAGGCTAGATCTCCCTGCAACCTTCTGGAGTGCCCCCTTCTTGTTTGACAGGCATGTAGAGAAGGAACGAGGTGCAGTACTGTATACTGATTCAAGCAATTTCATGCCTCCTAATGGTTTTGTAATACCCAATTGTGAAATAATTTAAGCAAACAGCCATCGTAAAATATTTTTTTAAGAGTAGGTTTTCTGGGTAAATCAGCTGAGGTGAAATGAGATTATTGCTCAAGTGTTGCTTTGTATACTAATTAGCTACCTCTGTGGGTGGGTGGGATGGGGACATTTGACCTGCTAAGGTGAAGTCTTTGGCTCTTGTCAGAGTGAGTCTGTGCTTTGGGTGGGCACCTGACTGCTCTGTGCCTCATATCCCACCAAATGTTGTGTCCCGTTGTTTGCAAAAGCTGACCTAATGTAAGGAGACACATTGTCAGTGCCTGCTTAGGTGAAGGGTGAAATGCAAGGCAGTCGAGACATGGGCAAGGAGATCAGCTACCCAGAATACAGATCCTCCTCTTTGCCCATTAACCTGGGCATTTATCAAAAAGATTGGCTTATCTCTGAGGTAGAAATTCAAATGTTCTGTTTATTTGGGCTTATTTACAGCACTTAAAAAAAATAAACTTCTTTTTACTCCTTCACTGAAATGGAATGGTGGTATAACCAATAAAGCAAACAATAAAATAAAATTCCAGAAAACAAAAATGGTTCTGATGTGAACAATAAAAGCCGCATTTGTTTCTTTTCACTTCTTTTAGATGCTCTCTATTGTATTGATTCTGGCAACTTTTTGTGTTTGTAAATACAGATTTACAGAGTTGGAAGGGACCTTGTAGGTCAACTAGTCCAAGCCCCTCGCCCAAGCAGGAGACCCTACACCATTTCTGACAAATGGCCGTCCAGTCTCTTCTTGAAAGCTTCCAGTGATGAAGCTCAGTGGTGGGATACAAATTATTTTACTACCGGTTTTGTGGGCATGGCTTGGTGGGTGTGGCAGGGGAAGGATACTGTAAAATCTCCAGTCAGAGGTGGGATTTGCCAGTTCTCTGAACTACTCAAAATTTCCACTACCGGTTCTCCAGAACAGGTCAGAACCTGCTCAGTATCACCTCTGATGAAGCTCCCACAACTTCCAAAGGCAACTTCTTGTTCCACTGGTGTGATAAATAAATTCATTATGGTTGAGCTTGGGTTAGGGGAATAACTGTAATTTGTAAATGTTTTATAGTTAACTAGGTAGGGAATTGAGGTTCTGTTTCTCTAATTATTTTTGTTATATTTTTGTTACCTTCAGGTCACACACCAAACTGGATGTTATAATACAAGCTTAATTTCCAGTAGGATGATAAACTTAATTTTGTGCTACACCATTTTGTAAATGGCTACTCAGGTGGCTATCCTAGAACCAAAACAACACAGACAGAGGGGCTGTGGGATGGATGTGTCATGTGCAGGCCATGCCTACCCCAGTTCCGTGAATGGGGAAAATGTCACAAAACATCACATGGTAGCAATGTGACGCCATGAGTTTGACACCTGTGATCTAATCTAATATCTCTGGGATGCTCCTGCATAGATTTGCTTGGGAAGGTACCATATCTCAGAGTATGAACTCTCACAAATGCTGATTGAATGCAACCCAATCCCAGGTTTATCATCTTAGTGAGAACCAGGCTGATGATGGCTGGTTAGAAAGCTGCTTCAGTGGCAAAATTGAGGCATTTCCTTTCACAAGAGGTTGCGATGGTTGTCAATTTACATGGCTTTAAAGCATGGGTTTCAAACTCTCAGTATCACGTTGCTGTCATGTGATGCTTTGCGATGTTTTTCCCATTCGTGGAGGTGGGTGTGGCCTACATGTGATGCAGCTGGCCCACTGACTGCCAGTTTGACACCCGTGCTTTAAAAGATTATGCAGATTAATGAGACTTATTATGAATGAGAATGAGAATTATTATGAATGATGCTTAATATTCTTTAAAGAATCTATGAGCCTACAATTTTCAGTACTAGGGCCTGAAAAATGTAAATGGATGAACCAATGTACAGGTCTTGAGGTTATGGATTCCAGATAGGCATCTGTCATGAACCCAAATGGAATCAAACAGCTCTTTAGCCTGATCCAGCAGAACTCTTACATTGTTAAAAGTCATGAAATGTGGTTTAATTTTTACTTGTGTTAACTTGTGGATATCCCATTACATTTCTTAGACATCAGTAAATAGAATACTCTTCATGTTCCTTGAAAATTAAAGTAACATTTTGATTTTGATTGGTTAAGGTTCTTGATTCAGAAAACTCAGTTTCTTTGCCAAGAATTCTGTGATCCACATAAATTTCAGAAATGGAGATTTTTCTATTAGCAAAGCCAGAAGAAAGATGATCCTGGATTTCACCCAGTACTTGATATGACATAATACAATGTTCTTTGGTAACTTTACAATATTGTTTGGGAGGTCAAGAACACTGAAGGTTTCTTTTTTTTTATTATTACATTTATATGCCGCCCTTCTCCGGAGACTCAGGGCGGCTTACAGTTTTTTTGAGATACAACCCAGGGTGCTCAGCAATAGCCTTCATTCCATTGTATATGCCTGCTTATTACTAAGCAGCATTTTTACAGAGTCAGCCTATTGCCCCCAACAATCTTGGGTCCTCAATTTACCTACCCCGAGAGGATGGAAGGCTGAGTCAACCTTGAGCCTGGTGGGATTCGAGCCTACAGCAGTTGTAGGCAGCTGGATCTTAAGTGCAGGCAATTAACAGCCTGAGCCACCAAGGCCCTTTCAATGGAGGTTTCTGCCTCCCTTACAAATGAATGTTCAGTTATTCTATGCTTTCAACAAGCCTTATGCACACACTGTAAAGAAAGAAAGGGCTAGAAACAAATGGAGTCAGACTGGAGTCAGGGGTCTTCTAATATTTGAGGGGCCACCACAAAGAAGCAGAAGGCAGGACAAGAAGTAATGGATGGAAATTTATCAAGGAGAGATCCAACCTAGAACCAAGAAGAAATTTCCTGTCAGTGAGAACAATTAGAACAAAAAATGCCTCCAGAAGTTGTGGGCACTCTTTCACTAGAGGAAGAGATTGGATAACGATTTGTCTGGAATGGTATAGGGTCTTCTGTTTGATCGGGGGGTTAGACTAGAAGACCTCCAATCTCCCTTCCAACTCTGTTGTTCTATTACTCCGTTACTCTTATTCTTAACTTGCTATTATTCTTTTTTTGTTCTAGATTAAACATCAGAAATAATACTTTTCCATGGTTTACTGGGAATAAAATTTGGGGAGCTTTTCTTGGTTGATAGAGGGTGAGGATACAATGTTTTTCACAAGAGGCATCTGGTCATAGAGAGTTGTGAATTATATATTATGTATGTAATTATGTACCACCTAGGCTTAAACTAAACTTTAGGTGATCTTTTGAACATAGCCACATTTTAATGTGCCAAACAGGTGAGAGACAGCTTTGTTTCTTTCTATCTTTTCTTGTTTCTACTGAGGATTTAGCAGTGAATGTCTAATGTCTGCCTCTTCTTTGTTTATTGATTGGTTTTTGAGTGTTACTGTTTTTAATTTTTAGCTGACTTTGCTTTCATTCCCTCTACTTGTTTAGAGATCTATCACATTATTGTGTTTATAGTAAATATTGTCCGTTAAGTCTTCATTATTTCATTTCAGTTCCACTTTTTATTTTGTGAAACTTTTTACTAGGATTAAATTTCAAACTAGATTCACACATTTAACTCTAAGTCACTCAGGGTCTCCTGAACCACAAGATGAACAGCAAATAAGTTTGATAAGTAAATTAAAATAAAAAATAAGTGCTCAATATTATTTACATATGTTCATTTGTATCCTACACATACAAAACACACACACACACAATTATCACACATGTTGGTTTTGATCCAGACTAAGGCTGCAATCATTCCTGTACATATCTAATAGTACATATCTACATATCTCATAGTAATAGTACATATCTACATATCTCATTGCCTTTGAGAAGATAGGCATTAAACTACACTGCAGATTACTTCAAAACTGTCTTGAGCTCCAGAATGAAGGGTGGATATTCATTTAATAAACAAAAAATAAATAAAACTGGTTACTCGTTTTCCTACTGAAATAAATTGGACTTACATTTAGTCATGTCTCACTGAAAGTTACATTAAGCAAACTTAATCTAGTTCCTACCCATTGCTTTCAAGTGTTTTGGTGTGGATCTTGAATGTATTTTTTTTTTCAGAAAAAGAAAATACTTCTTTTCCACAGGCCTTTATACCATCAAAAACCACTTCTGAAATGGGAGATATCAGTTGGATGCCACTGGGTCGGATACTCTCATCTGTTAAACTGTTTTCATCAGTTTGGAGCCTTTTCAGGTTATTTGCTTTTTTAACCATTCCAAAAAAGTTGGTGTCATGCATAAAATGATGGCAGCACACTCATGTGTGACTCCAGATAATTTATGAATGAACAACATATTGGTGGTCTTAATACAGACCCACACCATTTAGCCCTTTCAAACGAACAACTGAGAACAGCAAGAACGTCAAACACATTATATTAATCTATTCTTAGCCTCTTTATAGATAAACAGGATTGCAACTATAAACCTACTTAACCTGGCTTGGATTGTGCTCCAAATCTGCATCTCAATTATCAGATTTGCTTAAAGTAACTTCATCTAACCAGTTAAGCGTGGGAAGTTGGCATATTTTTTTTCTTTTAAAATAATAATAATAATTTGCCTGCCAAACACCAGAGCAGGTACTTCTGCTCTCCCCTCCCATGTCACAACAGAGATGATATTATTCTGCCAGCTCCATTTCCACAATTGGTATCCAATACGCAATCTGATCACCTGCCTTGAGTTTTGTGAGTTGTAGTCGTGGCGTTAAATTGAATCACAAAGCTTACATTAGCCTGACGTGAATCTGATTCTGGCCTGAACTTGTTTGAAATACCAAAACGTTACTCACTGATCCCTAATGAGAAGTAATCAAAGAATTTAACCAGCAGTACAAACACTTACATATGCTACAGATGTAGCCAAATGACAGAGAAATGCTCTCTTTTCTGCTGGAAAGATGTCTGCAAATACACCTTGTTAATGGTTGCTCTGTTGTAGGGAAATCTGTAAAGAGGAAGAAAAACCACAATGATTTAGTTCTCTAGGGGAAACTTATTCTTCCAGAATACCTGATCTTCTACAACAGGGTTGTCTGATTCAGGAATGCAATATATACACAATGCTATGTAATGCAATTTAGAAATTAACCAAGCTACAGGAATATAATTTGGAGAGCTCCCAGGCCTGTTGCATTTGCCATCTTTCCATCATTTATTTGAGGTTCCTTTTTGTTGTTGGATGCCAGAAACCCAGCTTGGCAACTTGCTGCTCAAATTGTCCCCATCTATCTAGTCTTGAGCTTGTGATTATCTTCTTCTTCTTCTTCTTGTTTTAAAATCCAGAATGCCAAGGGACAATCTAATTTAACATAGGGGTTGGTGTAACATACCCTGGGAAATAAAGATAAGTAGAAGATCAATGATCTTTCGTTGAAGTACTGGGTAACATAGGAAGGAATAGGGAGAAGAGAAAACACGGTAGGGCTGTGATCAACCTTATATTTAGAAGCTGGTATATTCAGCACATAAGAACAGGAGGATTTAAACAGCTAGATAGGTCTAAAGACCTATCTTTAATAGAATTAGTAGCGGAGGAAAGTGTTTTTCTTTATACTTCTTTCTCTTTATGTTTCAAGCTGGTTTTTCTGCAACAAAGGGCTGTAAGACAGAAGAAAAGTGGTGAATGCAAAAGACATTAGGTTTATCCTCATTTCATACAACTCCAGACATAACTGGAAACAGCAACTTCAGAAGTCCCTATTGGGAGGCTGGCGCTTTCCTAGAACAGCCTTAAGTGGTAATTCAGGAGAAGCAGCATTGCTGGAATATCAATGGCAGGGATAACTCTTCTCTTAGAAAGTTTTTCTTAGTAGGGGCGGCCTAGGTCAGGGCTGTCAAACTTCCGGGATGTAGGCCGGATACGTCATACACTGGCCATGCCCAGTTTAGCGAAAGGGGAAAAAGTCCTGATACATCACATGATGCCACCATGATGACATGAGTTTGACATCCCTGGCCTGGGTGAAGGCTTAATTTAGCTGTTCTAAATAATTGTAAAGCTGTTCTTAATTTAGCTGTTTAAATAAATTGTTCTCAACTGTCAAGAAATTTCTCCTTAGTTCTAAGTTGCTTCTCTCCTTGATTAGTTTCCATCCATTGTTTCTTGTCTTGCCTTCTGGTGCTTTGGAAAAATAGGTTAACCCCCTCTTCTGTGGTGGCCCCTCAAATATTGGAACATTGCTATCATGTCATCCCTAGTCCTTCTTTTCATACATTTTACTTTACTCCCAATCCTAAAGGGCCTTGGATGAAAAATTTCAGGAGCAGCAGTATGACAAGAGCCCCTTGTCCTGGTGTACCATAGAAATCATCCTTCCATAAAGTTTGACCACTGGTCCATGTAGTTTGGTATGTCTACAGGCAGTTATACCATTCCATGAATTCATGGGCCACACTTGGCCTGCTGGAACCCTCACTTCAAAACTCTGCTGGGAAGTTTTTTAGGAGTTAAATCTCTGTGGGGTTTAGGACACTTATTTTGTCATATAAATTCCCTCCAGTAAAATAGGCCCATTGATTTATGACCTGTTGGGGCTGCAAAAAAAAACCCTTACATGTGGCACCTGAACTGCCCTTTCTGTACTCTTGGTTTGTACTTTTGTATTCTTATACTGTGAGGTGCATGATCTCAAGGTGTCTGGTTGGTTCACATCTGACCTTTGCTTCCTTTGTCTCCATTTTCTGTTTTGTGTCAGAATCTAGTTCCTGATGATCCTTTCTCTGAATGAGGCATTTGGAGTATAATGACCATGGAGACTTCCTTTGCCATTATGCAAAACACCCAAACCACCACACCCTAAAAGCCTCACTCTAAGGAACAGCACCAGAAGGCAAGACAAGAAACAATGGATGGAAATTAACCAAGGAGAGAACCAATCTAGAGCTAAGGAGAAATTTATTGACAGTGAGAACAATTTATCAATGGAGCGACTTGCCTCCAGCAGTTGTAGGTGCTCCAACACTGGAGGTTTTTAAGGAGATTGGACAGCCATTTATCTGAAATGGTATAGAGTCTCTTGTTTGAGCAGGGAGTTAGACTAGAAGACCTCCAAGGTCCCTTCCAACTCTGTTATTCTGAACAATTTATAAATGGTGAGAACAAGGAAGGAACTCTGTAGTATCCCTTTAACCACTGGCTGCTTCCAGTAGGAAGAGCTGTAAGCAACTGGAAATATTGTATGAGAATGGAGAAAGCAGCCAAGATAAATATTGAGATGATAGTTGAGAGATAGTGCAAAGAGATAGAACAATCCACAGTTAACAGGGGAAGATTTATATACAACAACAATAATAGAGTAGAGATATTAGGGAGAGGTGATAGAAATATTTCTCCAGACCTATGGAAGACTTTTGGGACATTAAGATGAAATAGCAGTTGAAAGACTGGAAGGTGTTTGGGGTGAATGTGTTATGAATACATTTGAAGCAGCACTGTATACCCACATATATATTTGTGCTGTCTATATACTTTCTTTAATACCAGGGCTTCTGTTGCGGAAGTGAATCTATCAAGTCCTCAATGGTTCTCTATGACTGTGACAAATTAGTTTTAGGACAAAACTGTTGTAAAAGATTTTGTGACCTAACCTTATACTCCCCAGATATTTTTCTTTCGAGGTATTTGCTTTCCTAGCAGATGGATAAATACTGTTAACTTGCATCAGCTGAGATTGGCTTGACAGATCAAGCTTGAAGTCAACAAGTCGTTGTTGTTTTTTTAAAAAAAAACCTGCATAGTTGTGCTTGCTGTAGCAGCGCAAACTTGCACAATTGATTGCTGTGGGAACTAATTCTACATAAGTGTGCATTTAATTGGCCACCAAGGCTCTACTTTTGAGCAAATGATCCACCCTGAGAAATCATTTAAGTTAAAGAGTTTGAGAGTATAACTTGGTAGCTCCAATTTCTGCCCCCTGCATAATTTTTCTAAATGGGCCTAATTTTAAAAGATGTTATTAGTACGAATGTTGCTTGCTTTAAAATATGAAGCTTGTATTTCAGACTGAGAAATATTTACCTGTACAAATTTCTTAGAGTCTTTCATAAACTTTTCTAGTGCATTTTTGCCCCTCCTTTGGCTTGTAATGTTACAACCGAAATGGAAAACAGGAGACATCTGCAGCATCTTGCATGTAAAATTATATCTTGGGAAGCATGATGGCCCTGAAATACAAGAAATATGCTATATATCAGGGGTGTCAAACTCACAATGACATGTCATCACATAAACATATAGCAACTTTTCCCCCTTTGCTAAAATGGGGTTGGGCATGGCCAGCATGTGAGACATCTGGCTCATGGGCCACAAGTTTGACACCCCTGTTAGTAACATGGTTGTTAAGTGAATCTGGCTTCCTCATTGAGTTTGCTTGTCAGAAGGTTGCAAAAGGTGATCACATGATTCTGGGACACTGCAATTGTCATAAATACAAGTCAGTTGCCAAACATCTGAATTTTGATCATGTGACCATAGCGGTGCTGCAACGGTTGTAAGTGTGAAAAAGGGTCAAAAGACTTTTTGTCAGCTTTGAAATTCAGCTGCCAACATAATGGGAAGAGGGGTGGAGGAGTTGACAAGTTCAAGGTTATTCTGTATGTTGTACTAAGAAATTCCAGTTGCAGTTAATTTGTTCTCGTGATTTATGAAATGTAGAAGTGGGAGGAGAAAAAGGTGGATTCTGTGTAGTGCGCGCGAAAATTCTTTCACTTTGGAAAATGCTTTAGATGTACCAGTTCTGTTTCTAATAAATCAGTTGGAGAGAATATGTCTTGGAGTGATTGGTATCCTGGATACTTTCTGGATGCCTTACATTTATTTTCCAAACTCCACTTTTATTTTTTGAAGGGGCTTGGCTGGTGCCCTGAAGGTCTTTTCCTAGAGATGGAAAAAGATCAACAATCAGCCAAAGTTGGAGAGCTGCAGGAGGGGACATGTGGGGGCCCTCCCTCTGGAGCATTAACTGAATCTGACAGCCCTGGTTTGGAGGAGATGATGGATGCTTTCAGAATGGCAGTAGATGAAAGAGATTTGGGAGCTATACCTAAGCATTTCAACTCAAGAAATTGTTATAACCCAGATGTACCCCAGCGGTCTGAAGAGAAATCTTTTTCTAGCCCCAGGCATATTGCTATTCTGCCAGATTGGAGGGAAGAGAGACAATTGGGGTCAGAAATCTCTCAAGAAGACAAACCCAAGATTTATCCTGGGAGTCCATTGGAGGCAGATTTACATCAACAGTTCCAGAATCTAAAGGTGACCGGCTTGGTCTCACAGTCTGTTTGGACAGGTGGAAGCTTGAGACCACCCATGTTCACTTACCCAAGTATCGTGAGGGATGAGAAAATTATACAGATGCCAGTTGGAGGAGCCCAGCAAGAAGAATCAACTGACAGAGGTATGTTGCAACCTCTGAGGAATCCCCTCATTTCCAAAAAGAAATTTTGCCCCCTACAGAGAGTATCCTCCAGGGTGGGGATTTTATCTAGGCCAGGGGTGGATTCAATGCCAATGGCAGCCAGCACCAACACAGCCCTGGTCTGAAGGGGGTTGCCCAGACAACAGACAGCAGCCACGTCCCCTCCACCTGATAGGGAACCAGGCCACACCCATCTTCCTCCTGGCAACCACAAATGCAACCCCAACCTGCAGCGAGGCCACAGGGGCCCTATTCCAGAGAGGCATTACCCAGCCAGGCTTCAGAGGGCCTACCCAACCTACATACGACACCCAGCCAGTTCCTTTCATTCCAGTTCAACCTGCAGGGGCCTGGCAGGTGCCACCTCCCCAACCATGACCCAGGCCGGGCCAAATACCCTTTAAGGCCATATTCAATGGCCGCCATGAACATTTCAATTACTTCCTCACTCGAATCCGATCCCATATAGAACAATTTGGAGATCAATATGCTACAGAGCACGATTTGGTTACAGCCATAACAGATGGGATGAATGAAGGGGATGCTTCAGACTGGGTGGCCCAACTACACAATGAACAAGCCCCCGAATTACATGATGTAAACGGATTTATTCTATTATTAAGACTCAGATTTGAAAATCCAGACAGGGTAGCTGAGAATGAAGAGAAGTTAATGGAAATGAGGCAAGGCAAGCAACCCTTGTCAGAATTTATTTGGGACTTTAGAAGGGTAGCAAGCCACCTCATGGATTGGCCTGAAAGAATGACTTTACACTACTTTAAAAACACCATTGATCCAAAAGTAAAGAAGGCCTGTGAAATTAGGGGAATCCCAGAGACCTTAAAATGCCTCTTTGCAGCTGAGCCCATCCTCCAACACCCAGACATGACCAAGCCGTTTATTGTCCAAATGGATGCAAGTGATGTAGCAGTGGCAGCCATTTTGCTGCAAAAAGACTCTCAAGGCCGACTGATGCCTTGCGCTTATGTGTCCAAAAAGCTGACAGACACATAGCAAAGGTGGGTGGTCTGGGAGAAAGAAGCATTCGCCGTACGATGGGCTTTATTGACTTGGAGGCATTTTCTAGAAGGAGCGCCAGAGGCCTTTGAAGTATGGACTGATCATAAGAACCTTGAGGCTCTAAAGACCCCTGGGAGATTATCATCCAAACAAGTCCGCTGGGCCCAATATTTCAAGCAATTCAACTTCAACATTAAGTATATCCCTGGAGGGAAAAATGTACTGGCGGACACTCTGTCCAGAAAACCTCAGTTTGACAGCAACCAAGAGGAAATAGTACAAGCTTTAATTTCAGAAGCTCAATCAGCAGGCCAAGTGACCACTCGAGCCCAAGCCAACCGCAACCCCAAACGCCTGGAAGATAAGCTGACTGCAGAATTGAAAACGGCCCTATTGACTGATCCTTGGTTCCTGGACCATCAAACGGAGTTGACAATGAATGATGGACTAGCTTGGAAAGGGACTAAGCTTTATGTACCCACAACCCTAAGACTACTGGTACTAAAGTGTAGCCATGACTCATGGCTGGGAGGCCACTTCGGATTCTTAAAAACCCTACATTTACTGAGAAGACAGGTCTGGTGGCCAAAAATGAAACCTGATGTCGAGGACTATGTAAAAAGTTGCTCAATTTGTGCCACAATGAAACACAGAACTGGAAAACCCCCTGGCCTCCTGCAACAAGTTGCTGAACCAACCCAACCTTGGGAAGAGGTCGCAATGGTCTTTATTATTGAATTACCTAAGAGTGAAGGGAATACGATTATTTGGATTGTAATTGACTTATTCTCTAAACAGGCCCATTTCATAGCCTTCAAAGGACTTCCATCTGCAAAAAAGCTTGCAAAGCTGTTCATGAAACATATCTATAGACTACATGGAGTACCTCATAGAATAATATCAGACAGAGGGGTACAATTTACTGCAAAATTTTGGAGGGAATTCCTGAAATCCATTGGTTCCTCTCAAGGATTATCCTCACCTTTCCATCCTGCTTGTAATGGAGCAGCGGAGAGGGCTAACGCCATGATTGAACAATACATTAGATGCTATGTAAATGATCAACAAGAAAATTGGGCTGAGTTATTACCTTTTGCAGATGTTGCTTACAATAATGCAGTACATAGCAGCACGGGATTGACTCCATTCCAAATCAACACTGGAATGGATTTTGTCCTGATGCCAGAGTTACCTAGACAACCTCCCACATCCATATCCCTAACAGAATGGATGAACTCATTAAAGAAAGGATGGGAAGATACAAAAAGCTTTGACCGAAGCTGCAAAAATTATAAAAACAGGGGATAAACATAGATCCCTTCAACCCTTTTAAAGTAGGAGACAAAGCATATTTGTCAACCAAGTATCTTAGGTTGAAACTGCCCAGTAAAAAGCTGGGTCCAAAATTCTTGGGTCCATTCCCAATTTTAAAGATAATCAATCCGGTCACTGTCCAATTAAGTCTTCCTCGACTATTGGGGAAAATTCATCCTGTGTTCCATTGTAGTTTACTAAAACCAGCTACTACATCAATGATAAGACCACTGCCAATTGCTCCCCCTAAACTGTAAATGGTACAGGGGGAAACCCATTATGAAATTCAAAAAATTCTCGATTCTAGATTACACCGTGGCCGATTGCAATATTTGGTCTTATGGAAAGGATACCCCCTCTCAGGTGCTAGTTGGGTGAAGAGTTGGGATGTTCATGCTGATCAATTGGTTAACCAATTCCATGAGGATTTTCCCCACAAACTGAAGGGTGCTCGTGGAGGGGGGAGAGGGAGTTAAGGACAATGTTTTAACCCCTGTATCTGTTTTGTGTTTTGTTTTCTTTTAGGAGGAGGAGTTTTCAAGGGGGGACACCTGTCAGCTTTGAAATTCAGCTGAAGAGGGGTGGAGGAGTTGACAAGTTCAAGATTATTCTGTATGTCGTACTAAGAAATTCCAGTTGCAGTTAATTGGTTCTCATGATTTATGAAGTGTAGAAGTGGGAGGAGAAAAAGGTGGATTCTGTGCAGCGTGCAAAAATTCTTTCACTTTGGAAAATGCCTTAGACGTACCAGATCTGTTTCTAATAAATCAATTGGAGAGAATATGTCTCGGAGTGATTGATATCCTGGATACTTTCTGGATGCCTTACACTTTTTTTTCAGTGTGTTGTAACTTTGAATGAACTAAATGAACTGTTGTAAGTTCCTGTATAGAAATAGTGATCTTAAAGACTTTTATAAAGTGAAGTTTATGAAAACTATGGACAATTAAGACTAATACATCTGCCTGTATTTCAATCTATCTACATGTACACACACACATTTCTAAGTGCTTATTATATATATATATATATATATATATATATATATATATATATTCGTAGATTTATATATATAATAAGCACTTAAAAGGGAAAAACAGCCACGATCACACACTTCTCCCAGGAGAACGAAGCTGAAGACACCAGCCTGAAGATGACGGATGGGATTTCGTCGAAACGTTGCCAAGGTATTCTCAATCTTACACGAGACAAGACCCGAATACACCAAGACCTACATATATATATATATATATATATATATATATATATATATATATATATATATATGCTGTCCTATTGCACAACTTCTCAACTTCATTTCAGATGCCAGCTCAGGGTTAATTAGGGAAGGTTGTTTAGATCAAAGCTGAAATAGGAAATGTGGTACAAACCTGCTCAGAAGAATGGGACAGGTAATTTCAACACGATGGAAGGAAATGTTGCAAGAATTCTAAGAAACAGAAAGACATACTGCTTAGGAGGGGTGGTGAGAGGAATCAGTTGCAGTAATAAGATAAGATATATTTATAGAATCAATCATTGGCAACCTCACCGACTATACTAACATTTACTTAAGTCCTTGAAATATTTAGAGTACTATATGCTTAGTTGATTTACATTTAAAGCTTCTGTCCTTCATTGTTTAAAATAGGCATGTATCTTTCATGGCCATGCTGGTCATCTTGTTCAATAACCACATAATTTTTCCCCTCCCACTCATTCCAATTTAGGATGACCAAACTGCACGTTACTTGTTGCAAAATGCATGTGATGCTTGCAAGGTGGGAAGGAATCAGAAGGGAAATTGGTAAAGGGTGGTCATATTTCAACCTATGCAAATACTGCTTCCCTTCCCCCCCATTTTTAATTGTTCTTTTGCTTCTTGGATTCTGAGATGGAAAATAAGCTATGGCATATAAGGGTAAGGAAGGAAAGGAAAGGAAAGGAAAGGAAAGGAAAGGAAAGGAAAGGAAAGGAAAGGAAAGGAAAGGAAAGGAAGGGAAGGTTAAATCTAAGGCTGATCATAAATTAGCAGCTAAAACCTATGAACTAGCCTTCCTTGTTCACCCATGTTTGCCACATGAAGGTCTTTGATTGACATCTGAACCACATCTTTACATTTGTGACAAAATCACATCCTCCAACCAATTAAGGACAAGAGGGCAGATGAGGTAGATCAAAATGAGCCATATAATGTGAACAGCTCTGTATTTCAGCTGGAGAAACTGTCCAGGGAATGCTTTTGTTCTGCTGTTGCTGCACCCCAGCATTTAGGGCCTGAGGTATTTGCCTCATGTGGCTCATTGCAGGGCCAGCTCTGCTTATGCACAAATTGTTTACTGACTTGATCTGGTTCTATTGTCCCTTCAGCCTTTCCTGAGCCTTGCACCCAAATTCCTTCTGTTCTTTATCACTTAGTCTAGTTTAGATTGTGGAACAGCAGTAGCCTGTAACCAAAACTATCGAAATGTTCTTGCATGGCAGAAAATGGTGCTATGCTCAGCTGATTCCCCTGGCATCCTAATGAAAGGGCACCAGGGACAACGAACAAACTTGATGAACAAAATTGTCATAAAGAAAGTAGGGTACATCTGAGAGCTCCCTGGGAAGAAGCCAAAAAACACAGCTCTACCTCCCAACCAAAATGAGATTGACAAGAGAATGACAGCTTCATATGTAAGATGTATAGGCAATTGCTATGTGGCAATTGAATGAATGCCTATACACAGAGAGCTTTCCCATAATACCTCAATATGACTAGAATTGTAATTTACTGAAAAATACACACATATTTTTCTCCAATGGTATTTTCTAGTGAAACCCATTTATCAATTTCAACAGTACTACTTCAAAACCCCACTAAACCTGTTGATGAGAAACAACAGTATCCATTGCAGACAATGGTTACTCTAGTACAGGGCCCACCAAACTTGACAATGTTAAGGCTTGTGGACTCCAACTCCCAGAATTCCCTAGCCAGCATGTCTGGTTGACAAATACTTAGAGTTGAAGTCCACAAGTCTTAAAGTCACCAAGTTTGGAGACCCCTGCTCTAGTAGGCTCTTTCTCTCTATCAGCCTTCTGAAAACTGCTACTTTTACAAATGGTCCTTAAGTAAATTGAACCAGTGGTCCTTGGTGCTCTCTGAGCTTGGTTATTTTCTTGCAATATCTGAGTCGGCTAGCACTGTTAGATAATGAAATATCTGTGAGAAAACAACTATAAGCTCAGTAAGCCCCAAGGACCCCACGCTTCAACTTTGAGCTACAAATATTTTCTTCTGTTGGCAAATTGGTTTAAGCAAATCTTGGGCAGACTACAATGGCTTCAGTCCATGGCCACTTTTTAGACCTACCGAAGTTGCACTATGTTAATTTAGCAAACCTGAAAATAAGAAAGACCTATTTTACTTTTACTTCTGCTTCTTGTGATGGCTAAAGAAGAGGTACATGAAGCAAGGTAGGTTTGGGGTTTTTCTTCTGTAGTGCAGCTCATCAAGTAGCACGTGTCACTTCTACCTACTCCACATCTGTTGGCTAACCACAGGACAATTCAGGAACGATCTACCTCATGTTGCTGGCTCTCAACTCCTAGGACAAATGAACCTTTTGTGGTGCCTGGTGTTGCCAATCACAACTTCCTGGTTTTTTTTTTTTGTTATTTTCCAGCTTGCAGACCTGCGTTTCAGGTGGTGAGAGGAAAGGAACAAACGTGATACCATAGAAGGGAGCACCTATTGCTCCAATCAGCCCTTTAAAACCTCTCAGGAGGTTCTGCAGCTTCTGTGCAGATAGAGGACAAATCGAGCAAACAGAAATAGCACTATTAATGTAGCCTTATGGGACTTTGGATGCTGTGTAAAAAAAAAAACCTCTTCCTTTCGAGCGACATATTGCATTTATCCAACGTTCCTCTCCTACATAATTTCTATTTTTTTAAAAGAGACTATTTATGCCCTCCCTTGCTCCCCACTTTGTACTCAGTCAACCCTAAGTAAAGCCTCTGAGGGAAAGATAACATTTGTTGGGCTGCCTTAGAAAGCTAATTTGTTTCAGACTAAAAGGTAGGATGGGAGTATTTTTAAGACATTTTCAAGAAGCTCATTTCCACTGAGTCAGACTATTGAGCTCAGCATTGTCTGTACTGACTAACAGCAGATCTCCACAGCAGCTTTCCCCAGTCTTACCTGGAAATGCCAGTATTTCAGTCCCAGGGCACGTTTCCAATATCTTTTTATTATAGATCACTTGGCTGAGCCTCTCACCTCATTTGGATTGCCCCAATCAGGACCATTGGTGAGCAAGAATAGAGCTATTTCCCCCACATTCTGTGTGCAACATTTGCTTAATAGGCTGTGGTGATTTCACTGCAGAATATGCCTTTAGGGTGCTTTCATTGTCTGACCTGGGTCCAGCTGACCTGCATTACACAACGTGGCCTAATCTGCAATGCAGCATATCAAACACCAGTTTTCTTGAAGAATTCTGGCTGATCTGTTTTATTTCCACATCAGCTGAGGTAATAGTGCCCTGAGTGTTACTGGCTGTTAGCTGACCTGGAAATAGCGCAAGCAATGTGGATTTCACTCAAGAAGGAAAACTTGGCCCATAGACCTCCATCTTTTTTTTTAAATCCCCACTACAAAATACAGCCCAAGTGTTACTTCTTCACATACAACCTTACTATAAAGCAGGGGTGTCAAACTCACGTTGTCATGGCAGTGTCACATGATGTATTGGTACTTTTTCCCTGTTTGCTAAAGCGGATGGGGGCGGGGCCAGCATGGGATGCATCCAGTCCACGGGCCGTGAGTTTTACACCCCTGCTTTATAAAGGGAACAGTTACTATTCTTGCACATGGATCTATAGCAGAGGTGGTATTCAGCAGGTTCTGACAAGTTCTGGAGAACCCGTAGCAGAAATTTTGTGTAGTTCGGAGAACCGGGAAATACCACTTCTGACCGGAGATTTTACAGTATCCTTCCCCTACCACTCCCACCAAACCATGCCCACAGAACCAGTAGTAAAAGTGTTTGAACCCCACCACTGATCTATAGGCATTTGTATATGAGTGAGAGAAAAGTGGGATGGTGGAAATAGACTGAGACACCTATAACAGGAATGCTTTCTGTGTACATCCCATCTTAGGGAAGCTTGCACACATTGTGATTCAAGGGCTGTACATGCACGTTGTCCTTGACTTACAATCTGTTGTTTAGTGACTGCTCAAAGTTACAACAGCATTGAAAAAAAGGGATTTATGACTGTTTTTCCTACTTATGACAATTGCAGCATTCCTATGGTCATGTGATCAAAATTCAGACGCTTGGCAACTGGCACGTATTTATGACGGTTGTAGTGTCCTGGGGTCCCAACATCACCATTTGCAACTTCCTGATAAGCAAAGTCAATGGGGAAGCCTGATTCATGTAACAACCATGTGACTAACTTAATGACTGTGGTGATTCACTTAACAATTGTGGAAAGCCAGGTTGTAAAATGGAGCAGAACTCAGTTAACACATGTTTCCCTTTGCAGCAGAAATTATGGGCTCAATTGTGGTTGAAAGTCGAGGACTACCTGTATAAAGCGTTTGTGGACTAAAGCTGCTCTGTGAACTCCCTGTCTATGTGAGGTAACGCCTTTATGAGCATCTCAAGGGGGAAAAAAAGAGTTGCAATCTCACCCCACCCCAATGTGGCTTGCAGCCTCCATAATCTGCCCAGGATCCCCCTTGGGATTTATGCTGATTTTCTGCAGAAATCAGTCTCCTGACCTCCTTGCTGACAGCCAGCTCCTGCCAGACAGAAAAAGTTCCTTCCCTGCAATGATTCAGGAGTTAACTCCACAGACTGTAAGAGAGTGAATCACAGCCAGGTTCTCCTGTTCTGCACCCAATCAACACGTAATTTTCCTGAAATGCTTGCAAAACCCAAGGTCATAAGATTTCAAGAGAAGAGTTTAGAAACACCAGAGTTTCTGTTCCTTTTTCTTGGACATACTGAACTTTGCCATCCAGCTTGTCGAACGGATTTTTTTCCCTCCTCCTCCCAGTTGTTTCCACATAGATTCTTGATAGGAAACTGTTGGTGAGAGGTGAGCCGGCCACATGATTTGCAAGAAAGACCAACGCTGTTAAAGATATAAAATGAATTACTGGGGGAGGGGCAGAGAGAGGAATGAACAAACTATTAGTTCTTAAAGCTTCTCTTATCAAAGTATTCAGGTTTCTTTCCTCGTCGGGTATTGTTTATTTAAGAAATCTGTACACCATGGGTGAATAAAATAACCGTTCTATATTCTTGGCCTGTTGCAGTTTTACTGTCTTTTCAGTAAACCCTTTAACTTCTCCTAAGAAAACATATTTTTTAAAAATTGGAATGTGGGCTTCATGCCCTGATTGGGCTTTTAGTTCCTTGTTCTTTGTATCTCACCTTTCAGTATTCCTCCCAAACTGACTAATCATTAATCTAAACAATCCTAAACAGCAACAAAAAAGTAAATGTTTTAAAGATAAGCCAAAGATGTGTCTAAAATCCTTCAGAGAGCTGGGTTCTCTGCATCTGGAAAGTGATTTCAGAACTGAGACTTTGGGAAAAGGGCAGAGAAAAGCAACTCAGATCGGTAAAGGTCTGGAGACCTTTGAATGAATGGTTGAAGGATTTGGATATGTCTAGTCTAGAAAAAGGAAGGACTAGGGGGTAACATGATAGCAGTATTCTGGTATTTGAGGGGCTGCCACAAAGAAGAGGGGGGAGCAGCTTATTTTTCCAAAGCACCAGAAGGCAAGACAAACTATGGATGGAAATTAATCAAGGAGAGAATTAAGGAGAAACTTCTTAACAGTGAGAACAATTGGAACAGTGGAACAGCTTGCTTTCAGAAGTTGTAGATGCTTCATCACTGGAGGTTTTTAAGAACAGACTGGACAGCAACTTGTTTGAAATGGTATGGGATTTCCTGATTGAATAGGGGATTGGACTAGAAGACTTCCAAGGTTTCTTCCAGCTCTATTCTATTCTAATCAGCCTCTGGGCTGAACGATGTCCCAATTTTCCCTTGTCTCTTCCAGGACACCCCTCCAGGTTGATAATATGTCTGTTGGGGAGAAGGAGAAGGAAATTTTCACTTCTTTGGATTGGTTGCATGAAATGAAAAATTTCAAAGATTGCTCCACTGCCAACTCTTTTCCTTCCCAGAAAAGAAGAACGGGCAAAGTTAAAACATCCACTGTAATTAGCAAGGGGGCTGATCCTGCATTGACTGCCGAAACAATTTCAAAAATAATGCTTTTGGACTCAAGATTAACAGTAGAGGAAGATGTGCAGTTCAGTAGCCTGGCTACATCATGGAGTCTGCTACCTTTTGAAAACAAGACCAGGGGTGGGATTTTACCGGTTCGCACCTATTTTCTAGAACCGGTTGTTAACATTCTAAGCAGTTCGGAGAACCGGTTGTTAGAAGAAATTACTGGCCTAATCCTGTAAGGAAGGCAGGAAGGAAACATTCTGGTGTTGCTTACAGAAACTGCCTCTCCATTAACCCTTATTACATTCTTGGCAGGACTAGACTTCCTGTCTCAGGAACGTCTCTGGAGTTTTTTCCCCCTCCTTTGCTGGTACTTTGCTTGTGTGGAGTGACCATTCAAAGTTACAATGGCACTGAAAAAAGTGACTTATGACCATTTTTCACACTTACGACTGTTGCAGCATCCCCACAGTCATGAGAGGCCATGCAAGGCGATGTGTGCCTCGATGTGAGTGATATTGAGTTGGCCACGCCCAGCCAATAACATGACCACCAAGCCACGTCCACCCAGTCACATGACCACCAAACCACGCCCACCAACTAAGCCATGCCCACAGAACTGGTTGTTAAAAAAATTGAATCCCAGCCCTGAACAAGACCCTGTTGGGAATGGCAGCAGAACTGAGCTTAGCACTATTATGTGGAGAAACAGAGATGGGGACAGAAATAGGGCTGAAAGGGGCAAAAGCTTAGCCCTGGCCACAGATTTCTGGTTCTCCACTATGTGATAGTCACACATGTGATTTCTGTTGGTTTGATAAATCTGGGATCACTTTTTAATTTTTGATTTAATTTGGGGCTCCTTCCGATCATCCCCACACTTTCAAAGCAAATCTGGGATTCTTATTTCCAAGTAATGCTGTACTGACAGGAAAGGATATAAAGGAATCAACTTAAGAATTATTTTAGAAAGCCCAGATAGATTTCTCTATCTTGTTAGAGGGAAAGCACAAAAAAGCTACTGAAATAATATTGAAATTCATGGATGAAATGTAAATTAAGGAGGAAAAGATGCTGCATTTCAGATTAAGAACCGACCTTAAAAATTGTGCACAATTTCACAGATCCCCAATTTGTTGACCGCTTCAAGCAAAGTTAATTCTTTGGCTGTCCAAAGTTCCTTCTGGTATATGGGCAGTCATATAAATGTGATAAATACAATTTTTTTAAAAATATGGGTCAGAAGACACTAGGTTTACAGGTGAAACTCAAAAAATTAGAATATCGTGCAAAAGTTCATTTATTCCAGTAATGCAACTTAAAAGGTGAAACTAATATATGAGATAGACTCATTACATGCAAAGCAAGATAGTTCAAGCCGTGATTTGCCATAATTGTGATGATTATGGCTTACAGCTCATGAAAACCCCAAATCTACAATCTCAGAAAATTAGAATATTACATGCAATCAATAAAACAAGGATTGTACATAGAACAATATCAGACCTATCAAAAATATAAGCATGCATATGTACTCAGTACTTGGTTTGGGCCCCTTTTGCAGCAATTACTGCCTCAGTGCAGCATGGCATGGAAACTATCAGCCTGTGGAACTTCTGAGGTGTTATGGAAGTCCAGGATGCTTCAATAGCGACCTTCAACTCTTCTGCATTGTTCGGTCTCATGTCTCTCATCTTTCTCTTGGCAATGCCCCATAGATTCTCTATGGGGTTCAGGTCAGGCGAGTTTGCTGGCCAATCAAGCACAGTAATCCCACGGTCATTGAACCAGGTTTTGGTGCCAAGTCCTGCTGGAAAATGAAGTCAGCATCCTCATAAAGCTCGTCTGTGGAAGGAAGTGTGAAGTGCTCCAAAATCTCCTGGTAGATGGCTGCATTGACCCTGGACTTAATGAAGAACAGTGGACCAACACCAGCAGATGACATGGCTCCCCAAATCAATACAGACTGGAAACTTCACACTGGACTTCAATCATCTTGCAGCGTGTGCCTCTCCATTCTTCCTCCAGACTCTGGGTCCTTGGTTTCCAAATGAGATGCAAAAGTTGCTCTCATCAGAAAAGAGGACTTTGGACCACTGAGCAACACACCAGGTCTGTTTTTCTTTAGCCCAGGTAAGACACTTCTGATGTTTGTTGTTCAAGAGCGGCTTGAAAAGAGGAATACGACATTTGAAGCCCATGTCCAGGATCCATCTGTGTGTGGTGGCTCTTGATGCACTGACTCCAGCCTCAGTCCACTCCTTGTGAAAGTCCCCAACACTTTTGAATGGCCTTTTCCTGACAATCCTCTACAGGCTGCGGTCATCCCTGCTGCTTGTGCACCTTTTTCTTCCACACTTTTCCCTTCCACATAACTTTCTATTAATGTGCTTTGATACAGCACTTTGGGAACATCCAACTTCTTTTGCAATTACCTTTTGAGGCTTTCCCTCCTTATGGAGGGTGTCAATGATGGTTTTCTGCACAACTGTCAGGTCAGCAGTCTTTCCCATGATTGTGATTCCTACTGAACCAGACTGAGAGACCATTTAAAGGCTCAGGAACCCTTTGCAGGTGTTACGGCTTAATTAGCTGCTTTGAGTGGGACACTTTGAGCCTAGAATATTGCACCTTTTCACAATATTCTAATTTTCTGAGATTGTGGATTTGGGGTTTTCATGAGCTGTAAGCCATAATCATCACAATTATGGCAAATCACGGCTTGAACTACCTTGCTTTGCATGTAATGAGTCTATCTCATATTAGTTTCACCTTTTAAGTTGCATTACTGAAATAAATGAACTTTTGCATGATATTCTAATTTTTCAAGTTTCACCTGTATATTTTCTGTACTTATCTTCTGCCATTTTGTTATTACCCAGATGTTTGCAATCTAGATCTGCTGGGCCTATTATGTTGTGAGTTTAGGCTTGCCTCTTTTTAGAAATCCATTATGTAGTAAGCAGACATTTCTATGTACCAGGATTTACTGGAAGTTATGAACTAGGGACCAACCTTATCTGGAGCCCTAGTAGAGCTCCGGTGTTACGTAACCATAAAAGTCAGCCTGATTGATTTAGATTGAGGTTTAGCCAGTCTTGGTTGGCCAGCATCTATCAGTTTTCCTCAATGGTCAATAGGACTGTGGCAGAGAATAACCAGAGCATCGTGCATAAAGTTGATCCACTTGGAAGAGAGGTGAACTAAATATGTGGCAGCATCGATTTCATACCTCAGAGTAAAAGTAGGAGAAAGAAAAAAAAATAACATTCCCACATTTATGGCAGGAAGATATCTCTGTATGTATGCTCTCTGTCTTGCTTTTCGATTAATCTGGAGACTATAGTCAGCACAACAGCTCATATCCCAGAATTTACTTACACACTTACTCTCTTATTTTACTTATTTACTTTGTGTATGCATGTTTGTATGTATGTATGTATAGCATTTAACCTCCTTTTTAGCTAATAAAGGCTCCTAAGTGATCTTATGTAGTTAAGTAATAACCATCCCTGCTGTCAGACGTATTGGAAGTGCAATCTCTCTCTGTGTGTCTTGTGGAATTGATTTGTCTTGGGTCTTATTCATTTCTTCCTTGGACTGTATTATTTTAATGGGTTGTGGATTTTTATATTGTTTTGTATATATTGTTCAGTGTCCAGTGTTATGTACCTGAATAAATCAACATTTTAAATCAATGGTTCAAACAAAAGGAAGAGATATGGATGGAAAGGGAAATAGGCTAATTCAGACCTGAACTACTTCCTATCTCTCTGTCCGTCAGTTTTTTCAACTACTTTGAACTTACCAGCATAAAGTTAATTTTTTTAAATTTAATTTTCCCCCAATTTTTCACCTCATTGGCTGTTTTAATCTGTTTGCTTCTGCTGCATTCTTCATTGTTTTTTCCCATGAGCTACCAAGACACCATTTTGTTCTAGATTGGCTAGTCAATCAATCAATCATCAATTTCAAAACAGAAATGCTCTGAAAATATTGGTGTTTATACCTTTTGCATGGCTATTAAGACGGTATCTCATCCTATTTTCAGATTTGACTACTCAATAGCAGAAACAGACCGGAGTCCTCTTTTTCAAGAAGCACAGAAGTTGTGTATTTTCATAAGAGCCTGGAGACCAGACACAAACAGATTATAGTAATTGTAGACAACCCCAAAACATGTCATTTTGGCTGAACTCTTCTGTTGACATCATGGATGTGTCTATGTAGTTTTCCTGGCACCAAAATGGACCTAGTTTGTCATTTTCACATTCTGGAGTCCTTTTTGATTTCTACAGCTCTGATATTTCTTGTGGTTGTCCCATCTAAATTACCAAGTCTGATCATTCAGCCCCTTTAAAGAACAATCAAAATCAACATCCACTTTCCATTCTGTCCTAATCTGCAATTGCAGGTGATGTTTGCCATATTTACTCTTGGATTGGATTATGATTTAGTGAGTCAACAAAATGTTCTGCATTCATAAAGTGCCAAGAATCATAAACTAATCATCGAGATTGGTTTTGACACTAAAATGTGGTGGGGGAGTTTGTGATTCAGGCCATTTTATGTATCCATCCCCATCCATCCACTGGGTAGCTTACAGTTTAAACTATCCCATAGGTTTGTAATAAAATAAGTTACAGAGGCTTTTGGAAGGAACAATGAACAATGGAAAGTGAGAAATACATTAAAGAAAAACTTTATTTAAGCATTGTATCAAACCCTCTCCCCCCTCCTTTGTTAAAGGCTTGTGAGAAGAATGGAAGGCCAAGCAGGCTGTTGGGCTGCCTTTGAGGGGGCAGGTTGCAAACGATATAAGGCCAGATCAGGTTTCACATATTTGGGCTGCTTTGGACTGTTGTTGTTGGCTGGAACTCTGCCTTACCTGGGCTTTCTGCCCATGCTCTTTTAAGAAATTTGGATTCAAGAAACAGAGAGGCAACTCCAAATGCGGAACTTCTCAAGTATCATCCAAGAAGGGTATTAGTGCTAATTGAAATTCACCTCCACGAGTAGAATGAATCATCAGAATATATACACGCGCGCGCACAGACACACACAGGGTGGAAAACAAGGTTGTGCAACCTCACCCCAGCGTGTGTCACTGGCCAGTGGAATTTTTAGAAAGGCAGCAGTTTGCGTTCATCACTGTGGTTCGTGATTGCACACACCTGTTCAAGCCCAAAGGTTTTGCAACAACAACAAAATAAGGAAGCTGAACTTGTTTCTTTCTCCTGCACAGCACAGAAAAAAAGAAGCAAACCACAGCTGTTTGGGCTGTTAACAGATAGCAGCAGCCCCTCCTTACCCAGCAATCGTTCCCCCCCCCCATTACATAATTGAGGATAACGTTTTCAAAGCATATGGGCCGGAGGTATTATCATCTCATTAAAACTTTAGGTAGGAAACAATCGAGCATATTCTCACACATTTCTGCTTGGGTCTCTATAACAAATGTTTGTAATTAGGGATGCTATAAACAGTTTATTAAATAATAAATGAAGAAAGGAGGAGGGAAGAAAAAAAAAAGGCTTGATGAGCTATAGAAGGTAACAGATTTTATGTACGGTGACATACAAGCCCTGGGATGAGCTTTGAATGATTGCTTCTCATTTACTTGATATTAACTAGACACTTTGGGCAGTTTAAGCTAGAGGCAGCCCAAGCTTCTATTAATGGGTGCGTTCTCTAAAGGAAGCAAGAGCTCAGGAGAGGGCATTAAAATAAAGGATTTATGATACTAAAGCTTGCCTTTCCTAAGTTCTACAATTTGCTTTGGAATGCTCATATTGCCTAGCCATAACCATTGTTATCATCCAGTACCGCAAGATGAATTTTGTCACCTGTTCATCTCACCTTGATTTGTGCCTTCGTGTACAGCCAGAAGGACAGAAACACAGCAGGTGTGGCTTAGGAAAATGAAAGAGGAATTTTGCAAGCTCCCTGTAGACATCTAATTCCTAATTATCACTGTAGGCTAACTGATAATGGCTTTCCAGCATACTTTGGCCAGCAGATCTTGGAAATGACCAGAATTGAACCTTGGACTCTTTGCATCTAAAGTATGCACTTAGCTAACTCCTTGTTCCTATTGTTCTTTATAATTATCACATGCAAAACAGGCTGAATATTCCCCATTTTGAGCTAATTCCCACTGCTGAATGATGGATTACCCAGGATCGGGCACAGTTACAAAAGTTAGCTCGGCTGCTTCCAATCTTGCCCTTGGTAAACATCCTTGGTCCAAATTCTTCAACCTGTGGACACATTTGGTCAGAAGTAACTTTTTTGAGGTTTGCCAGAACTCTGATAACAAAATACTGACACAAGTTGGAATGTTTATGTATTTGAGTGGTTTGCCTGCTTTGTGAGTGTGCAGTGTGCCTGCACAGTGCAGTGTGCCTGCACAGTGTTTTAGCTTGGTTTGGTTATATTAGTCACATTTTTATTGGCACATTTATGTTTCGGTCTGTAGTTCAGTGCTGAATCTTGTTTTCATTCCCAGGTCTAAGAATAAGAAAGTCTGTGCCTTTAATCATATGAAGAGTGCATATTCTTCACATGTGAGTGACCACCATGGCCTTCTACATGTTGAATAAAAATAATTTAAAAAAACCCTTTAATTAAAAAATAGATTGTCAGTTCAATATCACTTTGAGGCATGTCTGATCACTGGAATTAATCATTGCTTGTTGTGGTTCACCAGCAGCAGGTGAGGATGGCTGAGGTTTCAGAGAACAAGGACTCAGATGAGGGACCTGCGTGTGATGCAGGGATGGGGCCGGGACCATCAGGGAGTGGAGTGCTGCCTTTGGAGATTGTGGAGGCTGGCAGCAGTGATGAAGAGGTCCCTGAGGAGACTGTGCCCAGTGCGCGTGCGCGCAGGACTGCTCGAAGGAAAGAGCAGCTGCAGCAGCACGGGCGACTCGGGAGTAAGGCTGCAAGGTAATGGCCCCTCCCTCAAGAGATAAAAGCCAGCTGAGAAACTGGAGTTCTTTGCAGGAAGCAAAGAAGTTTTGCACTCAAGCCTTGTGGACGTTCGGAATATCTTGGTTGGTGTTTGGAGACTCTTTGTGTTTGAAATACTTCTTAGTAACTTTATCTAGTGTTCTTGGCTGCCTTGCACAACCTTGGCAAGGCTCGTTCTTATCAGAGACAATTAATTTGAAACAGCCTTTTAACCATGAAGGAATGGAATTCGTAAAGAATCATTAAAAGGTTTTGCTGTTACTTCTGTTTCATGTTTGTTTCCTTGGAACAAAGTTTGGGTCAGAACACTGCTTTGCATTCCACATAATGGTGAGAGAACAGCATCCTCCTTTATTGAAATATAAAATTAAGAACAGGTAAGATATATTTAATGTGGTTTTAGAAGAACATGAATATCCTTTTCTAACAACTTCCACCATGTTCATCCAGTGGAGCTAATGGGGTTTAATCCCAAAACTCAGTGGAAAACTAAACTACAGTGGCTTTATCCAGGTAGCTATTTTCAGGGGAGATTGTAACACATGTGACCATTAACTGAGTAACACAAGAGGGGCCAAATGATCCCTGAAGTGTGTAGTCTACAGAGGCTTGAGATGCAGGCTAGCCTCAGCAGTTTAAATTTTGTGCGGGGAACTTGCAAAGAGGTAGCGCCAATGGAGTCTACATTCACAGTCATTATCAAAAGAAGGGCAGAAGGATCACTCTGTTGAAATGGGAATCCTTGCCTTATGTTCGCAGCAGAGCCGGCATTCAATCTAAGTTGGTGAAAGTAAGGCATCAAGCACGGTGTTTTTTTCATTGCTATTGAAAAATGTAATATATATGAAATGGTACTAGAACAGATTTGAGGAACCTGTGGTCCTTCAGGAGTTGCTGAACAATGTAGAACATCTTTCAATATTAGACATGTAGCTGCTGAGAGATGGAGTTGAGCAACAACTGGAGAGCTGCAGGTTCTCCACCCATTTCCTAAAAAAACAGAGAGCTAAAAACTCCTCCAACAATTCATGTTGCAAAGGTCTTGATTTCTCCGTGCAACGGAAGAACAGAATGACTGTTTTTGTAAATTAGCAAATACCTTAGCATTTATTAGATTTTCAATTATTTTGCATACTTCTAATCTAGAAATCTACCTAGGTTTTAATTTTGGAATATCACACTACCTCCACCTATGCATTCATGCATTCATGCATCATCTAATTATCTATTAATAAACTCCAATAGAAGCCCTTGATTTTAATCATAGTTGTTTTGCTTCTGAGAGATTTCTCCATAACTTCAGTTGGAAATGGTAATCAAGTATTTATTTTTAGAATGATAAGAGTCTCTACTTCCAATTAGTCTTGAACTCATATTTCTGTGGAGTACAATTTGAAAGTGTAATTGAATCAGACATTTATTAGGGTTAGGAAGCACTTTGGGTTGAAGGGACAAAAGTGCTTTGGAATGCACTGATTAGGGAATTCTGGTAGTTGAAGTCCATGCAGGTTAAAGCCAATGAGATTGAGGAACACTGCCTTGAAACAAATGCAAGTTGCAGTTGTGTGGAGCAAGCCATGCAGTCCTGGGAGAGACATATCTGCTTTCAGGCATTGTAGACACACCTTACATTTGGATTAGCACCTGGTCTGAAGCATCATTTCTCCTTTGACTCTAGTACTCAATGCAACTCCGATGTTTATCTAAATTTGTGAATTATACTGTTCATAGGGCTCTTTCCCAATGGGAGACTTTGATAATTGCCCACTTTGTCAGGCCATTCATTCACTGAACCCTCTAGGACTTAATTCAGATTAGGTCTGTATGGGTGAGGGTGAAGAACCAGAACAGGCATTGCAGATTTGCTGAGGAAGTGTTTCAGGTTTCTGTTCTTAACAAATTCTAACTGTCCTCTCTGCTTACCACAGGAGAGAATATAGTTCTTTTTTTTAACCACTGAACTCTTTGCATTTTGACTGAGTTGTGTGTGTGTGTATGTGTGTGTGTGTGTGTAAAAGTAAAACTTCATTCCCATTTTTACTTAGCAACCAAACATCTTTTCAGTACTTCCCACCCTTCCTTTTTTTTAATTATTATGATGTGTAACTTGGAAGCATATGCCTCTCCTTTCTGTAACATTAAAACCAAAATCAGCTAATAAAAATAAGGACAATTATACATTCACTCAAGGGAGGGGAGTTTTGCGGATGTTGAAATGTTGAGCCAGATTAGTTTAAAAAACAGGCTGTGGGTAGATAGATAGATAGATAGATAGATAGAAGAGGGGGGAGAAAGAGAGAGAAAAGACAGATAGACAATAAATAGATGATAGATAGATAGATAGATAGATAGATAGATAGATAGATAGATAGATAGATAGATAGATAGATAGATAGATAGATAGAAGAGGGGGGAGAAAGAGAGAGAAAAGACAGATAGACAATAAATAGATGATAGATAGATAGATAGATAGATAGATAGATAGAAGATAGATAGACAGATAGATAGATAGATGATAGATAGATAGATAGACAGAGAAGAGAAAGAAGAAAGACAGATAGATAATAAATAGATAGATGATAGATAGACAGACAGACAGACAGACAGACAGATAGAAGAGGGGGGGAGAAAGAGAGAGAAAAGACAGATAGATAATAAATAGATAGATGATAGATGATAGATAGATAGATAGATAGATAGATAGATAGATAGATAGATAGATAGATGATAGGTATAGTAGATAGATTATTTATGAAGACACTTTTGAAAGCAGTGGGGAGTAAAAAACAATCACAAAAAAGCATTGCATTCTGTTGAGGTGGGAGATTTTATGAGGGAGGGGGGTCTGTTGTTGTTGAGGACAGGTAAACTAGATTAATAACAAAACACTCATGAGAAGATTTCAAATCTTGCTGTCAGAGGGTAATAATTAATGATCAAATGTTAATGGAGATGCTGGGCTGTTGATGCCATTAATTCAGCTCAGTGGAGCCAGTCCTGCCCAGGATCTGCCACAGCTGTCACTGCATTTGCTTAATTATTCCAGTGCCTTCGGGCTCTCCTCTCCAACCCTCCCCAACACCCTCCCCCCCCACAGTGCTTTTCCTACTAACTTTGGGACAGTCTGTTTTCAGCGAAGCAGAATCATGAAGACTGTCCTGCTTGTTGGCTAGATAGGCCAGGCTCAGTCTGAAAAGCCCAAGGCAGGACAGAAGTAAAACGCAAAGTTAGCTTCTTTCTGTGGGTGCAGACATGAGCAAACCCTGACATTGATGTAAACTTCTTTGGCAATGTCCCTTGTCTGGATAATGATTCCTCCCCCCCCCCAAAAAAGAAGAGTTAAGTAATCATTGAAAAAAGAGATGATTAATAGAGTCAGTTACAACAAAACTACCTTTTACCATAACAATACAATAAAATAACATAATTTAACATAACAATACAAGAGCACACAATAAATAAAAACTCAAGGTTAACTGCACCAAACTTGATTGCAGGAAATACGACTTCAGCAATAGAATGGTCAATGTCTGGAATACTCTACCTGACTCTGTGGTTTCTTCCCCAAACCCCCAAAACTTTAACCTTAGACTGTCTACTATTGACCTCAACCTTTTCCTAAGAAGTCTGTAGGGGGTGTGCATAAGCGCACCAACGTGCCTACCGTCCCTGTCCTATTGTTTCTTTTATTGTTTCTTTTATTTTTCTTACATGTATCCATTTCATGTATTCATAACTATGTTTACCCTTATACTTATTATCTTGTAAGCGATTGACAAATAAAATAAATAAATATCATGCAGGTGAAAGGTGTCCTTGTGAGTTACCAAAAGAGACATAAGATTTCCACCATATGGAAAGCCAAAACCAAAACTATCCTAGCTTGATGTGTAGGCTGGGCCAGTAGAATTTATTTCTGAACAAGCTGATATTCATTAGATGTTAGGGTTAAGCAAACAAAATGACTTTTTCTTTGCTAATAGTCTATATCCTTTCTTCAACCAATTAACCAATTAATTTTATTGTACTATAGCAGCCACCTCTAATGCATTTATTCCGCTAGAACACACCAATGTTTTCTTTCATATATTCCCATCCTTCCCTTTCCTAGGTATGTACCAAAACACTGCCAAAAAGAGACACAGCTCTCTTTAAGTCTTTGTCAATTAATCAGCAGAATGTTCAGTCTAATCTCCCTTAGCCAACCTGTATGTGATAAGGTGTTTCAGCTTGATGTTTATTTCATATTTAACATTTAAAAGCAAGTCCTATTTACACCTTTGAAGGTAGCTTGTTTTGTAAATGTAAAGTCCAACCGTCCATTGGTGCCTGGATCCCTTCCAACCTGAAATGCTTAAAAAAAATGTAAGGCATGACAACAGCTCAAAATCACTCCCTAATGCACATGGAGACTTAAAATAATTGAAGCTCTTCAAATGTGTATGCGTCCTTGAATTTGGAGGCATTTGTGGTTCAGAGCATGTACATTATGCCGTGATTTAAGATTATTGGAGCCTTTTGTGTTTCAGTTTGAATGTGATAGGATTTTGGCAACGCAGAGGATCCAATGTTATCAAAGCATTGTATATGTTTTACAGGTGGAATTCATCTCAGTCTTGGACAGCAGAAACGTGCAACGTGTCATTGTTTGAAAAGATCATAGAAACAGTGCCATATTTTTCCTAAGGGTGGACTTTTCTTGAACAGCCAAACACCTTCCATTATTTTAAAAGCAGTTTGTTGGATGTAGATGTGTTCTAATAGGACAATTTCATATTTTGAGTTTGATATTGGTAATAGCTAACGTGTGGCCATGTTTAGAGAGGGCAACTATCTCCATATGAGGTCTTAAATATGTGCAACATGATGGATATATCTTTATATTTAATGTGTGAAAAGGCAAAGCCTGATACCCAGCTCATTCACTTCATCCCATCCTCTCATCAGATCCAGCAATTTCATTCTGCAAGGTTAGAAATTAGGCAGTAGCATGTGCAAATGGGTATCAAGGCATGTAATTGCCCAATTTGTATGTGCCAAGTGTCCATCTGCCAGCATTGATTTTTTTTTTTAAAAAGGTGGTTCACTTCTGAAATTCTCTGGAAGTGCTTAATCAGTCTAAATGCCCAAGTAATCCCATTTGTGCACGCATTAAACTGGCTTGTTTTTAGATTAGCCAATATCAGTCCCCCTTTTGCCCCCAAAACTTTCAGACATGTTGAAGCCGATGAAGGCTGTTTTGGGTAGAGATTTTACATGAGCTTAGGTTCTACTAGCACGGGGGTGTCAAACTCACATTGTCACAGTGTCGCCATGTGACATATCATGACTTTTTTCCCCTTCGCTAAACTGAGCGCGGGCGTGGCCAGCGCGTAACACATCCGGCCTACAGGCCGGGAGTTCTAGTAGCTCATCTGGTTTTCTTGAAACTCCATTCCTTCTGAACTCTCAAGCCATTGAGCCATTTAAGCCATAAGTGAAGATACTATAAGCTGCCTGTGAGAAGCAAGGTTCCTGTTGTGCCACAGGGTTGCCACTATGAATATGTTAAAAAATCTGTAATTTTTTTTATTGGTCTTCAGTCGCTGTGCATTCAGCTTCATTTGGTCAGGTTATAGTGTTTATGAAGAAGAAAATTTCCCTCATTTTCCCCTTTCCTGTTCTCCAATGGAATGGATAATGTTAAAAAATCTTTATTATATGCCTCTCCCTCGTATTTTTTTTTAATTAAAATGCCACAAATGTGATAATCTTTCTTTGAAGAAAAGTTCCTATGACCTGTTTTCCAACCCTTCAGTGATGCATTTGAAACACTGGGTTGCAATGGGAAGTCTCATACCCAGGTTACTTTTATGTTAGGTTAGGGTTAGGTTGCATATTTCAATCTTTAAAAATAGCATTTTCGCATTGGAATTCTCTAATAAGTATTATTCAGACACAGTGATTTTTTTAATGATGTATCTGACTCAAGGTTGAAACTTTGGTCACTTAGTTGCTCTAATTCTCCAAATTCCTTTTCTAAAAAAGAAATCAATTTAGGAAAAATTATCCTACAGCCATTGGAGGCTGTTTCTAAATGTAGATTGTATCATCATAATTTATTTATTTATTTATTAATGGGACTTATATGCCGCCCCATCTCCAAAGACTCGGGGCGGCTCACAATAAAACAACAATAAATACTTAAAAAAGAATTAAACTAACAGTCCCAAAACACAATTACAAGATACAAACTTAAAATCAATCCAAAAATCTAAAAATCTAATAATGATACAAGCTCTGTTCTCTTGTGTCATGACATCACACATAATGATTGAAGGGAGCTTGCATCATAATACCGTGTGAGTGTGTTCTGTTTTTTTTTTTTTAATTCATATTTATATGCCGCCCTTCTCTGGAGACTCAGGCCGGCTTACAATTTTTGGAGCACAATCCAATGTGCTCAGCAATAGCCTTCATTGCATTGTATATGCCTGCTTATTACTAGGGCTTTTTGGCCCCCTCAAGCGGCATTTTTACAAAGTCAGCTTATTGCCCCCAACAATCTTGGGTCCTCAATTTATCTACCCCGGGAGGATGGAAGGCTGAGTCAACCTTGAGCCTGGTGGGATTCAAGCCTGCACTAATTGCAGGTAGCTGGAACTAAGTGCTAGGCATTTAACAGCCTGCACCACCAAGGCTGTTTGTCAGCGTTCCAAGTAATATGCCCATAGCAAACAGAACTCCAAGTCAAGTAGGTTCCTCAAAGAACAGGTTTATTGGACATATCGTATTGGGACAGACTGGTGAAAACCGAGTCTAAAAGTTCCTGCAGTTTTCACCTAATTAAAAGTAAAGTTTTTTTCCCCTTTCCCAAACAATCAGTCATGTGGTCCAATTAAGATGCTGTACGGTTGCTTGGAAACTTCACTCCTCCCTTTTTCAACCACCTGTGAGAATGTCCTTGGTTCTCAGGGGAAACTATTTTGTTTTGGCTACAAAACCCCCAGCTATTTCTATTCTCCCCTCCCTACCAGCACCATTGTGGCAACACTGAAGCTTTCATGATGGCAGCAGTCAGGCCAGCTTCAGAGTTGACACCAAGTTTTGTAATTTGTCTCTACTTGTTCCCCTCTGTAGCTACCCACATTTATATCTTCTTCAATAAAGACAGATACAAGCCAGTAATCTACAAATTCATTCTCCTGTGTCTATGGAGATTCTCAGTCATCCAGGTCATGGTTGCCCCAAAAGTGCTTTTTCAAGAGCATTTTTCTTTGAAGATGTTTCACTTCTCATCCAGAAAGCTTCTTCTGGTCATTCTCCTGTGTTTTCACAGTTTAAATATTATTTTGTCTATTTGTCCAGCAACGTTCATAGTTCAGCTTCTCAATTCTATACGTTTTATTTGTATCCTCTCCTTGATTTTATCTGCTAATGTTTTTTATTTGCTGTGCTTTATATAATGGATGATTTTAATGTTTTTCAAAGTTTTTATAGTGTAAGCTGTCCAGAGTCATTGGATATGAGATGGGCAGCAAATAAATTTTATAAATAAATACTTCCTGCTTTTATTATTCTTACAAATAACACAAAAGGGGCAAACATATCAAACACACCTTCATTCTAGTTTTCCCACAACAACTAACCTATGAGATGAGAGAGAGTCACCAGCTGGCTTTCATGTCTACAGTAGGACTAGAACTCATGGTCACCACTTTCTAGCCTGGTGCCTTAATGACTAGACCAAATTGGCTCTTAATTAAATTTGACTTTAATACTCTTGGTAATGTGGTCTTCAATTTATTTTCAACACCATCTCCCAATCTCTTCCTCTTCCTCCTCCTCCTAGTCTTCCTCCTCCTCATTCTTTGATTACTTGCCATTTTTTTCAAACATAAATAGAATACCTTGTTTTGTTAAAAAAAGAAAGCTGGCAATATTTCTGAACCTAATATACAATACACAAGAATGAAGTACATAGGAAGCGAAGAACCTGCGGAAGTAAGGAAAACTATCTTTTGTACTATGCTTAAAGAGAAGTAGGCAACCTAGTGCCTCAAAAATATATAAAACTACAATTGCCAACTCATGTAATCATTAGCCATCTTGGCTAGACTTATAAGAAACCGTCATGTATTTCTACAATGTAGAATTGTCAGGGGGTTGCCAACAGTATTAGGATATTCTTGTAATAAAAGGCACAATTGTCATTAACTGGAAATGCCTCCAGAAACAGGCCATTGTCCCAAACCACTGTCTACTTGCTATTAAAATATACTGGGACACCAGGTTTCAGAGTAGGTTATCTTGCCACCTTTATGAACTAACTAGCATCCTTTTTGATGGCATCTCTTCAAAGAATGGTTTGATTCTTCACGCCCTCCTGTGAGGAAGAAATTAGCATTTAGTGGCATCAGGAATAGACAGAGGGCAGTTCTTCTATGGCCTGTGACTCTCCATAGAGAGACCCACTCAGGCCTCAAAATAGTATTTTCATATTGAATAAAGAATTTCTTTTTGCACACAAGCAATTTTCTGGATTGTCCACATTTGCTGAAAAAAATAAAACCCAAAAATTCACACTAGATGCAAATGGAATATAGCTAAAGAGGCTTGAAGTTACAGTAGAGACAGGAGAAAATGGCATCTGTCTGAAATGAAGTGATGCTGACGTATTACAACAATGAATTCTTAATTAGACTGTTTATTAAAAGTCAACAAACCTTACACATAACAATATGGCATCTATTTGTGTTCAAAGACCGTAAATTACTTTTTTTTCCGCCATTGAAAGGGAATAGATTTTTACAGTAATTCCTATTCCATTCTTTGAAAAAATAAATAGAGTCTTAAAATAATACGAGGTACATTATTTTTATAGGCAGTGGTAACAGATTTGCACTTTTAATTTGACTGTGTTAAATGTTATGGAAGAGGGAGGTCACATTAGGGCGAACTGGCTGTATTGTTTTCCTAATACATTTAAAAGGAGACATTCAAGTCATTCCAATTTGTGTGATAATAACACCCTCATCGGGGCGGCCTAGAACCAAGGAAACAGCTTAATTCATTCATCTTTTGACTGAATTATATTACATGCATTAGCATGCATTAGGTCTCTATATAAATATGCCAACCACTGAATGATTTTTGAGCAATGCTGCTTTTTGGTATCATACAGGTATTCCTGCCCTGGTGTTATGGAAGCAATTTTTCAAAGTGGTTTAATAATTGTGACAAAACAACAACAACAGTCCGTGACTATCGTATTATCTTTCCCTTTATCCCTCTCTCTCACACATGTACACATGTTCCTTGTGGTTTTTGTATAATAGAAATCATTTAAAAACCTAATAGATATAAAATATTATTCTTTATATATAAAGATGAAATAGGTTCCATAGAAAGGTCAATCTTGAGAAGATGGGTTTTTGAATACTATTTGCTGTACTCTAACCTATACAGAAACATAGAGCAGTGCATCTGATGATCATCTCATTGAGTAGAACACATAAGATGGAGATTCTTCAATTACTATGTCTTAAAACCATGAATAAATATATTATTTGGTACGTTTAATGGGCTAGTTCAATTATTTGCAATATTTTCATCAGATTTCCATACACTAGGAACAATTTGTTGGTTTTTAATAAGCTGTTGAAATGAGGCAGCATGCATTAATTATCTGAATCTTGTGTGAATTCACATTAACAGGATATATCAGGTTTTGAGTTGTTACTATTAAATGTCGGATTGATCTATAATAAAGCCTCAGTGATCCAATTACTTTCACTCTGGAAAAAAGAGGCTACCTGGTATACATGACTGAGAATTGGAGAGAGATACTTAAGAGCAGGGTTGTCAAATTCTTGGCCTACGGGCCAGATGTGTCACACGCTGGCCATGCCCATACCCGATTTAGGAAAGGGAGGGAACACCCCGATACATCATGTGACGTGAGTTTGATACCCCTGCTGGAGACAAACTAATTTGTCCTTGTTTCAGAGTTTGAAATTTTGCTGATTACTAAAAGATTCCAACTGTGCTGTCATGATCAAATTCAGTTTTCTAAGTCCTTTATAATAAGGTGACATAGAGTGTAATGCAAGTATCTCTTGATGTAGGGTAGGATGCCATTTTCTCAAGTAGAAATTACTACAGGTGAAACTCAACGGATTATAATTTCGTGCAAAAGTTCATTTATTTCCGTAATGCAACTTAAAAGGTGAAACTAATATATGACATAGACTCATTACATGCAAAACAAGATTTGTCATAATTGTGATGATTATGGCTTACAGCTCATCAAAACCCCAAATCCACAATCTCAGAAAATTAGAATATTACATGCAATCAATAAAACAAGGATTGTACATAGAACAATATCGGACCTCTGAAAAGTATAAGTATGCATATGTACTCAGTACTTGGTTTGGGCCCCTTTTGCAGCAATTACTGTCTCAATGCGGAAGCTATCAGCCTGTGGCACTGCTGAGGTGTTATGGAAGACCAGGATGCTTCAATAGCGGCCTTCAGCTCTTCTGCATTGTTTGGTCTCATGTCTCTCATCTTTCTCTTGGCAATGCCCCATAGATTCTCTATGGGATTCAGGTCAGGCGAGTTTGCTGGCCAATCAAGCACAGTAATCCCACGGTCATTGAACTAGATTTTGGTGCTTTGGGCAGTGTGGGAAGGTGCCAAGTCCTGCTGGAAAATGAAGTCAGCATCCCCATAAAGTTCGTCTGTGGAAGGAAGCATGAAGTGCTCCAAAATCTCCTGGTAGACGACTGCATTGACCCTGGACTTAATGAAGCACAGTGGACCAACACCAGCAGATGGCATGGCTCCCCAAATCAACACAGACTATGGAAACTTCACACTGGACTTCAAGCATCTTGCAGTCTGTGCCTCTCCATTCTTCCTCCAACTCTGGGTCCTTGGTTTCCAAATGAGATGCAAATGTTGCTCTCATCAGAAAAGAGGACTTTGGACCACTGAGCAACAGTCCAGGTCTGTTTTTCTTTAGCCCAGGTAAGATGCTTCTGATGACATTTGAAGCCCATGTCCAGGATCCGTCTGTGTTTGGTGGCTCTTGATGCACTGACTCCAGCCTCAGTCCACTCCTTGTGAAAGTCCCCAACACTTTTGAATGGCCTTTTCCTGACAATCCTCTCCAGGTTGCGGTCATCCCTGCTGCTTGTGCACCTTTTTCTTCCACCTTTTTCCCTTCCACATAACTCTCTATTAATGTGCTTTGATACAGCACTTTGGGAACATCCAACTTCTTTTGCAATTACCTTTTGAGGCTTTCCCTCCTTATGGAGGGTGTCAATGATGGTTTTCTGCTGTAAATGCCTGCTCTTAAGATCCAGCTGTCTACAACTACTGTAGGCTCGAATCCCACCAGGCTCAAGGTTGACTCAGCCTTCCATCCTCTCGGGGTAGGTAAATTGAGGACCCAAGATTGTTGGGGGCAATTAGCTGACCTTGTAAAAATGCCGCTTAGTAATAAGCAGGCATATACAATGGAATGAAGGCTATTGCTGAGCACATTGGATTGTGCTCCAAATTGTAAGCCCTGAGTCTTCGGAGAAGGGCGGCATATAAATGTAATTAAAAAAAAAAATAAAAAAATAAAAAAAAAACTGTCAGGTCAGCAGTCTTTCCCATGAATGTGATTCCTACTGAACCAGACTGAGAGACCATTTAAAGGCTCAGGAACCCTTTGCAGGTGTTATGGCTTAATTAGCTGCTTTGAGTGGGACACTTTGAGCCTAGAATATTGCAGCTTTTCACAATATTCTAATTTTCTGAGATTGTGGATTTGGGGTTTTCATGAGCTGTTTCATAATCATCACAATTATGACAAATCACGGCTTGACCTATCTTGTTTTGCATGTAATGAGTCTATCTCATATATTAGTTTCACCTTTTAAGTTGCATTACAGAAATAAATGAACTTTTGCACGATATTCTAATTTTTCGAGTTTTACCTGTAAGTTTGGCCTTACTGAGTTTTCCTTTTAAAAAAAAAATTGATCTGAATGATTCAATTCAAACATCCTCCTTTAACTCCTACTTTGGACTTTAAATACAGTGATAAAGCTCTACATTTTCCTAATAGTGGATCTATCTTCTTGTTTCCAAGTAATACTTACCAAATATTATTTAGTTTTTCTTATGACTTCTTGTTTTGATTTTTTTAAACCACGACTTCCTCCCTCCCAAAAAAACATGTGATAATATCTGTGGCATCTCAGACATGAAATTCTTCAAAGTTGACCATTTATGGGAATATGTTCACTTATTGTGAATTTCTAGAATGTGAAATGTTCATATAGAGACAAATATCCACCATATATAGACTCATAGATGGTCAATGTAATATTTTTGCTATTTACCCAATGAAGAAGATAGGGCTGAACACAGAACATTGGGGTGAAATTCAGATTATCTGATGGGTCCTTGCTGCTCTTTGTGCTTAGCTGTTTTCTTGTGGATGTTTTATTACCCAGATAGATAACATTATCAGTACTAGAAGGGAGTGGGGTTTGCTCTCATTTTATATATTAGTGGCTTGCCCTGTCAGTGTCAATGGAAATGATATTAGTGGTTCCTTGATTAGCCTGTTGTTTACTTCTTTGTCTGAATTGGTAGTTCTTTTTTATCTTTCAAAGAAGAGCAAAACAAAAAGAACATTTCTATTTATTTGTGTTCTGCCTTCATTATTTTTATAAATAAGGCAGTGAACATACCTAATATACCTTCCTCTTCCAATTTTCCATAGATAACAACCCTGTGAGGTGAGTTGGGCTGAGGCAGAATTGCTGACCCAGCAGCTTCCATTTCTAAGAAGAACTAGAACTCACAGTCTCCTGGTTTCTGGCCCGGTGCCTCAACTACTAGACCAAACTGGCTCTATCTGAATATTTGAAAGATCTTTGCCCTTATTTTAACTTTAAAATGGAAATGCTTTGCTTATTGTAATAAACTGAAGTATATGCAAAACTGCTACGAAGTATTATTTTCACACACATAACAAATGTTCTGCAGAATGTTTTATTTTTGTTTTTCTGAAACTCTTTACTTGCAATTTATGCTTCCAACAAACAGAAGGTATTAAAATAAAATTAATTTGTAAATTTAAAAAGAAATCAGGAAAAACAAATTCAAACTCTGTTCTCTTTCAGAAACATTGAAGTTTTTTCTCAATTGTACGTTTCCATTCTAGGAGCATATATTTGAGAATATATATACTGTGTGTGTGTGTGTGTGTGTGTGTGTGTGATACAAACTGATTAATTTAATTTGACTTCCTTTGTTGTGTCATCTATAACTAAACTTTCATAAAAATCACAGTACTCAAAGTTGGGAGGGGAGGGGGCAACCCAACAACCAAATAAAAACCAAACACTGTTTTGAACGTCTAGCATGAAATCTTTGCAGATTCCTCTTCTGTAGCTAATACCATATGTTCTGCAGGAAGAAGAGCTGTGCAATAAGCTATAGATAGACTGTCAGCTTGAAATTTTCCACTGCCGTTGATTTCTATCCCATGAATGTTACATAAAAAGTGCCTTTTGTGCGTGGAGATTATATAACACCCAAGTCGCTGTGGTCACTCAACTGCTCCAAAGTCCCATTTAGAGATTAAAGGGAAAGCAATTGCATTACCTGGTTTATCACATTTGGATGAATTAGTAATTTCCTATCTTGTTAAATACTGGATTCATGGCTTTTGCTAGAAGTGAAAATGCATGCAATGTAAAAATATGCTGGAAGGGAAAAAAAAACAGTTGTAAGACATATCATTAAGCCTGGGTGTTGCACGGCTTTTGTGTGTGACAGTGGCAGGTTTCTGAAGAAAAAAAAACCAAAATCAGCTGTCATCTGCACATAGTTTATCTTTTAGGATTTGTGGCAAGCACAAATGAATTCTAAACTTCAGGAGCGAGTTGAGGAATTTTGACTGAATAATGTATATTTTAAACATGTTGCAAAAGTTAGAACAGTCCTTATCTGGCTTCAAAATTATTTCCTATCCATGTGGCCCGTTGAAGTTTACAATGACAATTATTGGCCAGAATAAAGCAGGTCATTCTCCTATGCTATATAGATTGGCAAAAGCTCCCTAAGATTGTCCCCAATATATAGTTGGGTCCATGCAATGTGCCAAGACATAATCTAAAGTAACAACAGTCTCACTGTGGTTTATTGCACTGGGAGAACTGGGCCAATGAGTGACCAGTCAATGCTCTTCTCTCATTTCCATTCAGCATCACAGCCCATCACGGATTTATTGAAATGAACTCTTTGGAGAGAAGGTGATGGAAAAAAAAATCCATTAAACATGTTGCTTTCTGGTGGACTAGGATTGGGTTACAAATTGTGCTTCATGCAAGAAAGGATGCCATAACTTAAATCAGTGTGTTGGAAATGCAAGGAAGCAAAGCAAATCCATTGTACTGCCTACCTAACTCTTAAGTGTATCATCAACAACTGTTGGTGCTAGGGACAACTGTATGAGAGAGTTAAAAGTGAGGGATAAGTCCCCAATGGGTGTTTATCTACCACTTCCTTACAAAGTCTATGATTGATAAGGGATATACCTGAAGTTGCAGTGTTGTGCTAGAGAATTTCACCAAATATTGGCTCGTTGGACACTGTTTAAGAAAGTGCTATAGAACATAACTCAGAAAGAGAATAACAGAAAGATAAACAGCTTGGACATTTGGCTATTGTGATATAAGAAATATACCCATTTGTGTATTGCAGGAAACAAATGTTTCTCATTCCAGCTCTTCAGATTTTCTCAGGAATTGATGAATATCTGTGTTACTTGAACAAAAGTGAGAATAGCATTATAACAAATCATTTGATTGGAACTGATTGGCAGATAATCAGATGTCTCTTTCCCCCATCTATCTATACTATTTGAGATGAGGCCAGAAGAATGTAAGTAAATATGACTAGGATTGCCCCCTATTGACTGATTAGGCAATAATGAGTTTGAAGTAAATGAATTTTGTATGGCATACTATGAATTAATTAGAAAATTAGTTTAGCAGCTGTCATGGAATTAGATTTACAGTTGGAGAAAGGGACTTGGAAGATATATGTAGACATACTATAAATGTCAAGGATTTTTTTTTTGTCGCCAATCTGGATAAATAGCCTTTTCCTTTATTCACCATAAAGCTTTGTCTTGTATATATGAATACCACAATATCTGCCATCACCTCCACCACAGTCATGATACTCTAAGAAACAGTATCTGGCTAGATATTTAGGATCTAAGATTTCTATAGGTTTCTATAAGTAGTAAGAGGTTCTAATTCCTTTCCCTTTCCTATATTTTATCCCATAGCAACTAATATCCCACTGGGTACTCAACATCTTTAAGAATTCTGTGAAATGCCTGACTGACTAAGAATTCTGAAAATTAAAGTCCTGACACTTTTGGATGATGTCTGGTTGCGGGAGATAGGTCTACATCATAAGCCAACAATAATGTGAATAATATATATCTAAAGTACTATGGATTGCTTTAAGATTAAGATCATCCTTCATTTACTTATACTGTAGGGGAAAAATTATGTAGAACCTTTTGATAATGTCCAGATAAGAGGAATCACTTTTATAATTATGTGTTTGGGGAAATGCCTTTAAAAAAAGTATAGAATCCATCTGCTATAAGAAGTGTAAAACAAATGAACTCTTTTCATTCTATAAGAAATGGAATTTTGTGGTATATTTGACAGCTGATTAAATTCTAAATCATCTTGAAAAGTTAGGCATAATGCCTATACAATTAATCGATACAAGAAGGTAATCACACTTATTTGAAAGATAAGGTGGAATAGCTTGCTTAAAAATAAGCAGTTGAGGATATGATGATTTATAGTGTGTCTAGATTTCTGTGCTGTTGACTTCCATGGCTCTGAACATCTTACAATCTTTATATATAAAAGTGAAATACCACTCACGCATCATCACAAAATCTCCAGAACCATAAAGCCTACAAGCTTGAAATTTGCCACATATGTTCCTCTTGGCTTCTAGGTGCTCACTAAGAAAGGATCTTTTTTGAAATGACTGTCAGAGCATTAATATTTTATATATTATTATTAACATGCTCTGATGCTAAGGAGTTCTACTCCCCCTCCCCACCTGAAAAGAAATCTGTTCCAAATGCAAAACACAAGCAGAGGAGAGGAGTTTCAGTTTCAGTTTCAGTTTCACAGCAGCAACCACTGTTAGTACAGAACAGTTGAGCTAAGCCACACCCAGGCTCCTTGCTGTCTCCTCCTTGCTCACACAGCAAATACTGTTTCAGTTTCCATGTTTTAGTTTCCAAACAGCCCTCAACTCTCTCACACATTGATAGGACGCTAGCCAGATGAATACCTCTGGATGCTGGTAGACAGAGGCACAGTTTCCCCCCTTATTTTCCTCCCCAAAAACTAAGCCCGATCACATAGTTTGGTAGCGAAGCACGGGTATAGAGCTAGTAATACATAAGTGCATATTTGCTGGGATGACTTCTATCATCTAGATAGAATACCTGTTGATTATGTACTTTACAAAGTTGTTGTGAATATAACAGATGGTAAAGGAGAAGGAAAAGAAAAGGAAGAAATGCATGGAATAAATGCTTCATTTTATTAATTTGGAGCCAGAGATGGTTTTTGAAAAGTACACGAGAAAAAAGTAGGTTAGAGAAGGACAGTAGTGATAATATTCTAACTACTCTCTGTAAAACATAGCATAGCATAATATTCTGAATAAGGGAGGTTATATCTTTATTCTATTAGCGCTGAAGGTAAGGCATTCAAGCAGTCTTTCTCAACCAGGATTCCACAGAGAGATCATTAGAGGTTCTGCAAAAGATAGAGATTAAAAAACAAACACTGTTATTTGAACTTCACACACTGTGTAATCCTAGTGCCCTCAGTGGTGGAATTTTTTTTTTATGTACTGCAACTCAGATTTGCTGTGGTAGACATCGTACAATGTGGATTGTGTAGAATGGAATTGAATTTTATTATGAGGTTTTCTCATTTTGTGCGTGTGTGCATGTAAGTGAGTGTTTCTTTTATACAGAGGGTCCCCGAAATCTGAAAGGGTTTCTCCAGTAACAAGTTTGAGAAAGGCTGCATTAACCCTTGCTAATGTGAATGTTCTTCCATATATAGCAGAAATAATTCTATAGAGGTAATTGGGAAGTACAGGCGAACTATGGAAGAGCTGCTCCAGGCAGTAGGATGGAATTTAGATCTGTTTATTCATTCTGTTTATTCAGCTCAAGGAATCTCTGTTGCTTGTGTGGTTTTGTTTATTCCAAGTAATATTACAAACAGGGCAGTAAGCCCATATTTCTCTCCTTTCACTTTGTTACTAAATGTTTATTTCTATAAGGAAGAAAGCACTAAGAAATTACCTCTGTGGAGAGTTAACAGTTTGTTCAGACTCCAAGACTGAATTATTAATAAGACAAAATCTTTTGAGACGCTTACTTAATGATGGTCCAATGTAACAGATCAGTTTCTGTACCTTCAAATTAGCACAGTACTAAAAGATTTGAGGGAAATATTGAAAGACTTGACTGAATCTGAAAATCTTGCAATGTGAAAATTAGAACACTTGCTGGGCTTCATCTACAGGTAGTCGTTGATTTACAACAGTTTATTTAGTGACCATTTAAAGTTACAACAACACTGAAAAAAATGATGTATGAATCTTTTTTTTTTACAGTTTTGTCTCTTTTTTTTAAAATTACATTTATATGCCGCCCTTCTCCGAAGACTCAGGGTGGCTTACAATTTTGGGGGGATACAACCCAATGCGCTCAGCAATAGCCTTCATTCCATTGTGTATGCCTGCTTATTACTAAGCGGCAATTTTACAAGGTCAGCTTATTGCCCCCAACAATCTTGGGTCCTCAATTTACCTACCCCGAGTGGATGGAAGGCTGAGTCAACCTTGAGCCTGGTGGGATTCGAGCCTACAATAATTGCAGGCAGCTGGAACTTAAAAGCTAGGCATTTAGCAGCCTGCACCACCAAGGCACCAAGACTCTTGCAGCATTCCCAATGTCACCTGATCAAAATTCAGATACATGGCAACTGACTTATATTTATGACAGCTACAGTGTCACAGGGTTATGTGATCATGTTTTTTGACCTGCTGACAAGCGAAGTCAATGGGGAAGCCAGATTCACTTAACAACTGTTAATAGCAAGTGCAGTGATTCACTTAACAACTGTGCCAAGAACGGTCATAAAATGAGGAAAATTTCACCTAATAACTGCCTCACTTAGGAACATACATTTTGGACTCCACTGTGACCATACGTTAAGGACTATTTGTATACATTGCTGGTGAAGTATAGCTCAGAATCTGAACAAGTAAAAGACTGCATGATTAAATGAGTGTAGAATCTAATGCAGTAACAGAGGTGTAACAATGTGAATTTCAGTGGAAAAAGAATCTTAAATTTACCTTGAATATTATACTAAGAAGAAAAACTAGCATAAACTGTCTCATGATTGCTACATTGCTCCAATTGTGATAAATGAACAATTTATTTTCTAAAAATAGCTGGAAACATAAAAAGCAGGTTGGGTCCTTTTTTCACATGTGGTGGCAATGCTGTAATCAGGCCTGCAAAACTGTTAAAGGAGAAAGGACCCCATCAATAAATTAAAAATGATCATGGAATGGAAAGAAATATGTTCAGCACCAATTAGCTAACAGAGCAGCAGCAATGTTAGAGCTGGTGGCATCAATGAGGCATTGGTGGCACTTGGTAGCTTTTCCTTTAGGTGGTGATAGCAACAGATCTTTCCTGGTGGCAACATCATTTCATAGTGCTGTATTTATTGCATGCTTCAGAAATACTGGCAAGCTATATAAGCTGCCTGGGCAGCTGCACATAACCTATTGGTCATATATTGTGAAGACTCACAATAATATTCAGCAATGCTTTACATTGATTTACACTTGAACAAAAAGCTGAATTTCCATTTCAAACTGCAATATTCTTATTAAAGTTTGAAACCCTATATCTCCTTAAAGTATTCTGAAATAGGTTTATGTATATGCTAACAGATGCAAGAATTTGATATGCTTTTTTTCCTAGAAGTTTTTTTTTAATCCTCTAATTGGAAGAATAGCTTACTAAGTTATAGGTGTATGCTTCATGGTCTAGAATAGCATTGTACCTTAAAAATACGTACCACATATTCAGTACAGGAATAGTGGAAACTATTCCTGGAGCATAATTTAATACATAAATTTGTACCACATTCAAAATTTGGATTTCTCTATGCTTAAAATTTACATTTTAATTTTATGGGATACTTAAAATAAAACAGATTTTTAATAATATGGGTTGAATTTATCATAGCTTTCAATTGTACTTGCTTTTTCATTGTATTGATCATGGTGTTTAATGTTCATTCTTAGTTTGAAGCTTAACAGTGATTTTAATCTGGTCAAATAATGTAATTCTGATTACCATTGTGCAAGAGAAGGGTCACAGAAATAAAATGGTCTTCTTCCAAATTAAAGTAAACTTATTTCTCAAAATCAGCTGGGACAGTGATCATAGGAGAAGAAGAGCTGGAAGGTAGAATTAAATGATTATTGCAGGCTCGAATCCCACCAGGCTCAAGGTTGACTCAGCCTTCCATCCTCTCAGGGTAGGTAAATTGAGGACCCAAGATTGTTGGGGGCAATAAGCTGACTTTGTAAAAATGCCGCTTAGTAATAAGCAGGCATATACAATGGAATGAAGGCTATTGCTGAGCGCATTGGGTTGTATCCCCCCAAAATTGTAAGCCGCCCTGAGTCTTCAGAGAAAGGACTCAGGAGAAAATATGAATTTAAAAAAAAGTGTTATCAGTTTAGAGTCACAGCATTGACCTAAATCCACTGCCCCCATTAAGTCCATGGATCTTTACCTAATGACAATTTGGCTTGGATCATTAGTTGACTAGATGTTTGCATTAGAGGTAGTAATAATAAACTCTACTATGCTTTGAATTCAAGAAATGTTCCAGGTTATTTGTGCCTGACAAGGATTCATCCAAAAAAGCCTATCATAGCCCAGTATTCTAGGTGACTTATTGTTACTTGAACTGTTTTAGTGGAACCTCAACATTCTGAATGTAGAAGCACATTTAGAGTAGTGTGGGGCATCCACAACAACATCTTTGAGGATTTGGACTGGATGGTTTCAAAATGTGAACAATCAGAATATTCATAATATGGGGGCACCAAATATTAGTAGCCTAAGCACTCTAGTACTGAAAACTTTAATTGCTGCTGGGAATCTATGTTCCCAATTCTTATTTATTTTATAAAATAAAATATTTCTGCTCTTTTGGATTAGAAACTCTATGCAATCCAAAAATCCAACATATACACCCTAGAACTCACAATCTCCCAACTTTTAATCTAGTGCCTTAACTATTAGATCAGATGCTATGTTCATCTTATATTTTAATTATCTCTAATCTGAAAAACAAACAAACAAAAGAAGCAGTAATTATTTTTCTTCTAAACCAAACAATCTGTTTCCTTTTACCCCCAATAGGAAGGAAATAGTTTGGAAGAATACATATTACCTGCTCAGTTAAAAAAAATGGCTTCAGTTCTTCTCTCTGCACCACAAAGAAAACTGCTGTGTCTTACTGTCTCTTTTCCATCCATATCTCTGGTTCAGAATAAATTTGGGGGCACTGGAGCAATTCTGCTTTTAGCTAGCCTACTTGGGTAGCCAGAGATCATTAGAGGGGAAATGATGGATGCAAGCAAGGTAGATGTAGGCTTGCATGAGTGTTGCATAAGTTCAACACTTTCAATGGCCCCAAATTCACAGAGTGGGTAAAAGCTTCCTAATAAATTAGGAAAGGCCCTCATCTCCTCCTTTATTTGGCAGTCCATAACTACATTTTTTAATTACATTTATATGCCGCCCTTCTCCGAAGACTCAGGGCAGCTTACAATTTTGGGGATACAACCCAATGCGCTCAGCAATAGCAATAGGATGGAAGGCTGAGTCAACCTTGAGCCTGGTGGGATTCGAGCCTGCACTAATTGCAGGCAGCTGGAACTTAAGTGCTAGGCATTTAACAGCCTGCACCACCAAGGTCTCATTGTGGATGACACATAAATTCAGCTAAGGTCTGCACAATGTGGTGGGAGAGTTCTTCCTACCTCACCTTAGTTCTGGAACAGCATTAATTACCATGTTTAAAAGGACTGGATGTGTGGTTTGGATTTAATGTATACCATAATGTATGTGATAGCCAACTATTGAATAAGGTTAATTTATCCCTTTAGCTCTGAATCACAAGCAGTAACCTGAAGTACATAGTGAAGAAACTGATCGAATAGAAATTGAAGCAGAGAATACTACTTTGTATAAAGAGTTGTCATTTCTCTTTAAATCTAAATTGAATGCTTTCAGGTTCTTGATGGAGATCATGATAATGAATCTCTTCCTTCAAGTGTTTTGCCTAGATGAGATTTACTGTAGCATCTTATAATTTGAAGGACAATACCCTGCCACTTTATTGGTTCCTTTGCATTTTATCACAAGAACGGCTTGTGGCCTTTACATAACCAGAAAGATTCCTATACATAAAAATACTCATTCACCGATGGTGTAAAGTACCATACTAGGTTTGATGGATCAAATTAAATCTTCCAAAATCCACTGATGGCATCAAGTAATGAAAAAATCTGAACTACTCATAATTACTAATAGAATAATGTTATAGAAAAGACATATGCTGTAGAGGAGAACTGAGTTTGTGGCAGCAAAAAATCAGGAAGAATTTGGTAGCATGGAACGGAATTATTCTGATACAGACTGCACAGTTCTTTGTCCACATGAAGGTGTCTATTTCCATGTTAGATTCAATGGACAATTCTTCCATTCCTATAGCTGGGAGTCAACAATGACTTGAAGGCTACAAGGATTTTGGTAGTCTTTTATATATGAGTGAAGTTCTGTAAGCTTTTATAAAGTAATTATAAAACCAGGCTTGCACAGTGCTTGTAGCATTTTTAAAGCATATTGCATGCTCACTGATTTCTAAAGTAAATTATCTCCTGAAAAGAAAAGTTTATTGGTATCATCGATTATGCAACTTAGTTTCTGGAGTAGAACACAGAACTGCACAGAGCTGAAGAAGCTTCTTGGATGAGAAGCAAAACATCTTCAAAGAAAAACCAGAAAGTCCAGGTGTCTCTTGAAAAAAGCACCTTTGGGACAGAACTGCATTGTAAACAATTTCTTACATTCACCACTTCACTTAAGACCTTTCCCACAATGGCTACATCTAGCGCACTTCAGTTGTGACCAAATCTACAGCCCCTTCTAAAGTGAAATCAGTTTTTGTTTGTAACTTTTTGGGATAAAGCCTCATCCAAAATGCCCACAATCAGTCTGTCCCTGACAATTTCATTGCTGTTGACTCACTGTCATCTGCTTCCTTATAGAGTCAGCAAATTCCCCCGCTTTGGTCTGTGATAAAAACAAGCCTCCTCATGGATCAGGTTTTTCTTGGGAACAAAAGATTTCCCTAGGTAAGAAGGCAATCATCCTTATCTGCAATAGCACCAAAGAGAACAGACTGTAAATTGTGTCCTGCTTCTGGTCCCAGGGCATAAGCGAGGACATATACCGGTTTTCTTCTTCTTCTGCCTTCAGTTTGTTGGCTGTTCTGTATGGGTGGGTTGGCATCACTGCCTTTAATCAAACCATCCAGCAACCCTGCTAAGTCAGGGCCTCAGATGGGGAAAATGTTGTTGTGCAGTCTTAGGTTTCTTAGTGTGAGACTTCACACTTTAAATGAGTGCCTTACAGTACCTGTATTTGGGAGTCTGCAAAGCTGGTTCACATGTGGGGCTCTTTCCCATGGCTGTGTTAACACGCTATCCACTGAACCTTGAGTCAATATAAACTTCAGGGTTGTGAAAGAAACCCTTACTGAAGTCTAGATAAGTTCTTTTCAAACTATAACTCCTCCCAATGTTTTTATAAGCTGCGATGATGCAGAGGTCAGAATGCAGTACTGCAGGCTACTTCTGCTGAACTGCCTGCAATTTGGCAGCTCGAATCTCACCAGCCTCAAGGTTGACTCAAGCCTTCCATCCTACCTAGGTGGGTAATATGAGAACCCAAATTGTTGGGGCAATATGCTGACTCTGTAAACTGCTTAGAGAGGACTATAAAGCACTGTGAAGTGGTATATTAGTCTAAGTGCTATTGCTATAAAAGAGTGGTTTTGCTACCCATACTCAGAAGGAACAAATGGATGATGCACCATGCTGCTTCATAACTGTCCTAAAATTCTGACTGTGAAAATGCCCAGGGACCTAATTTAAATCCACTGAAAACAAAAAGAAATCCAAAATGAGATGATGATGGTTTGGGAAACCCATTCTGTGCATATATATGATTTTATTTATTAGTTAAATTTACTAGCTCCCTATCTCACCATGGGCCTAGTCCAGGTGGCTTACAAAAAGGAAGAAAAGAAAAGGAAACAGAACAAAAGTAAAACAATAGAACAACAAAATAAACAATGACAAAGTAGAATAAATACTTCAATATGATCACCAAAAAGATAGACAGGTAGAAAGCAGAAAGCAAGTGAGTGGGGGGAGAGGAAGTTTGCCTTCAATCTAGCAGCCACCTCCAGATTTTCCACTGCTATGGCTCATCTCACAGTGATTCTACAATAGAATATGAATAGAATTCTTTATTGGCCAAGTATGATTGGACACACAGGAATCTGTCTTGTTGCAAATGCTTTCAGTGTTACATAAAAGAAAATATACATTCATCAAGAGTCAAGAATCATCAGGTACAACACTTAATAATAGCCATAGGGTACAATAAACAATCAAATCATACTAGGAAACAGTCAATATGAATCGTAAGGATACAGGCGTCAAAGTTACAGTCATACAGTCACCAGTGGGAGGGGATGGATGATAAGGAGTGATGAGAAGATTAATAGTAATAGTAATGCAGACTTTGTAAATAGTTGGAAAGTGTTGAGGGAATTATTTGTTTAGCAGAGTGATGACATTCAGGAAAAAACTGTTCTTGTGTCTAGTTGTTCTGGTGTACAGTGCTCTATTGCGTCGTTTTGAGGGAAGGAGTTGAAACAGTTTATGTCCGGGATGTGAAGGGTCTGTAAATATTTTCACAGTCCTCTTTTTCACTCGTGCAGTATACAGGTCCTCGGTTGAAGGCAGGTTGGTAGTAATTGTTTTTTCTGCAGTTCTAATTATCCTCTGAAGTCTGTGTCTGTCCTGTTGGGTTGCAGAATGAAACCAGACAGTTATAGAGGTGCAGATGACAGACTCAATAATTCCTCTGTAGAACTCTTATCAGCAGCTCCTTGGGCAGTTTGAGCTTTCTGAGTTGGCGCAGACAGAACATTCTTTGTTGTGCTTTTTGATGACGTTTTTGATGTTAGGTGTCCATTTTAGGTCTTGTGAAATGATAGAACCTAGAAATCAGAAGGTCTCTACTGTTGATACTGTGTTGTCTAGTATTCTAAGAGGTGGTAGTATGGGAGGGTTTCTCCTAAAGTCTACCACCATTTCTATGATTTTGAGTGTGTTCAGTTCCAGATTGTTCCAATCACACCATGAGGCAAGTTGTACAATCTCCTGTCTGTATGCGGATTTGTCATTGTCTCGAATGAGACCAATCACGGTTGCATCATCTGCAAACTTCAGTACATGAATGTTTTTTCAATGTTGAAAAAGCCAGAAGACCTACATATGGTTGCTACCTGTTACCTCCACCTTTCTCAATTTTCCTTCCTATTATGTTTGGTAGAAAAATCACATAGTTGTATGAACGATAGCTTATTTTTTTCTCTCATTCAGAACTCTTGTAAATATACACATCCAGAGACACATGCACACACACACACACACACACACAAAAATCTTTCTAGCATGAGTCATCAGAACCATGTTATCATTTTAATTAATTCTGGTCATTCTGACATTAGATGTTGCTTCTTCGGCATTATGGCCCATACCTCCTGCTGAGATCTGTTTTCTGTATTCAAACAGCAAATTTGGCTATCTTAGCAAAGTGTTACCTATGTTACACATTTCAATCACTGCTTTAAAAAAATGTTTTGAACTTCTCATTCCCGGTCTAATTAATGCTAGCTGTAGCTAACTATATGACATTAATATTTATATAATATATCTGGCCTTTTGGCTTTGAAACGATTATATAAATCAGCATCACACTCTGCAAAACAAACCTTGGAAACATAAAATCTTTTTGTTGTTGTATATATGCTACAGTCTGTAATAAGAATTTTGTCAACCTTTAAAGCAACCTTCTCATATCAATAGAACACATTTTTGTTTTTAAATTTCCACTCAGTTTGTACTTTGAAAAATCAGAGGTATGTTTTTTTTCTGAATTTCCCCAAGGGAAAAAGAAAATTCTCAACAGGTTCTCAAAGGGGCAGATTACTGTTACTGAAAAAGTTCAGGAAAGGCATTCCCTATTAATGTTTTCCTTTGGGAATTATGGAAGCTGCAGTACAATGGGGGACAAGTAAGAACCACAATCCAGCCATGAATGTTTCTCAGAAACTCTCCTTTGAAAAAATGTTTAAAAAATGTTTGAATTAGCAAATTGAATGGAAACTGGATTTAAGCAACACAGTGCAATTTGTAGTTAAAATGATACCTTTCCAGCTGGCTCACAGTAGCCCCAGCTTATCAGGGAGGCACCAGAGTTAGGGAAAGCTATCTTGGAAATATACCTCTAAACACACACATATATATAAACCTATTTTATTATTACCACAGAGAATATAGCTGAGTTGCTGCTCCACAGCTATTAAATAAATAAAAAGAATATGGTACATCTACAACTTCTAGCAGTTGCAGCGTTTGGCAATTTATACTCAAGATTTTCTGTTCATTTGTCATGAAGACTGTATACCTTTGGGAGAGCTTTCACCCCTGTGCCTGTTTCCTGCCTGTTGTTTTGTTTGGTTTTTAATCTTCAAGGATTTGTCTGGTCTGGCCTCTCCTTTTCGCATAAGTGTATTGCTTAAAGTTGAGCTCATTTACTTAGTCAGCTCAACAAATGCCAAATATTGTTCTCTTGCAGGATGTTCTTCCTGGAATTCCACAGTGCACCAAAAAAGACGGTCAGTGGGAAAATGAAGATAAGGTCAACTTTCCCTCAGGAGTGCAGAGGACAAGAAATAGGCTAACAATGGACTGAGACTTCCTGAAAGCACAGTGATTTTCTCATATGTTTGGGGTCCACAGTTTACTATACTCTTTACTCCATGCCTGATGCCCAAGTGGAGAAAGCAGAAGCATCTGCTCTTGGTTGCTAAAACGGCCCTCAAAGCCATGATAATCTTGGACTGTAGCATAACAGGAACAGACTCCACATTGTTGTATTTCTGATGTAGAATCTAATGACAAACTTGTAAGCAGCCTTTTTGGGTGGGGGGGTGAAATGCATGAGGAAGAATTTCTTCTGGCAAAAATTGGTTAATGCCATTTTATTTGGCTGGAGAAATGGGGAAAGTGTCAGAAAAGAACTCTTCAAAGAAGTCTGCTTACCCAATTTCCATGACAACGCGAAGGGAATACATAATTTTTGAAGGCCCAACAGATCTTTTCACCTCCTTTCATGAAAGGTTCCAGATATCATGAATCAGTTTTCTTAATAGCACAAGATACAGCCAAAAAAAGGAGAAATAAAATGAAACTAAACATAGAAGTTTTCTCTTGAATAGTGACAGGAAATTAGTTAAATTATGATTTCATTCTTCAGGTTTTAAGCTTAACAACTGAGCACATTGCTTGCTTTCTCAGAAATAAGTTAAACAAATTTCAAAAGGATTAAACCCAAGTAAATACACACAGATATACAGATTTTAGAGGAGATCATGTTAAAATCTTTTAAATTCTATTTAGAGAAGTAGTACATGGTATTTAAGGGTGTAGTACCTATGTATGTTTCTGAGTAGGGTAATCCTATATACCTCAACTCAGAAAGTTAAGTTCAATGGATCTTACTCCCTAGTATGGGGCTGGTTGATCCAGCCTAAATTTCTCTGATAGTATTGAAAATGGCAATACTTAAAAAGTGTTTAAAAAGTGGTGGTGAGCACAGCACAAAACATCATGAGCTGTTTCCTGATACCTCCAGATGACATCGCTTGGGCTCACTTCCTTAGAAGAATGAGGAAAATTCTCAGGGACGACTCACATCCCAGTCAGCACTTCTTCACTCTCCTACCCAATGGTAGGAGATATAGAAGCATAGCCAGCCACACCAACAGGCTGAAGAACAGCTTCTACCTATCAGCTGTCAGACTTCTGAACAGAAAATAACTTCATGTCAACATAGTATGATAGACTTGCATGGCCGGCGCATTGTGCAACAAGGTCACATAGTGTAATAAGATTGGGACTGGGTTAGGGACTTCTGTCCTCACTGTGAGTTGTGTTGGGGGGGGGTGTACGAAGGGAGGCTCAGCCAATCTCATTGTACACATGTTGTACTCTGACAATAAAGGTAATAATAATAATGGATTATGATTTCTTTGTATGTTCAAAACAATGCAAACTATGAAGATGCCATTCAAGTTCTATTACTATTCTGCCATTCTCTATGGTTATGATTTAGCATAGTTTCTTACTTTGATAATGTTTTATTATTCATCTTTTGTATTTCACAAGTAGTTCACCTTATAGAGTAATAACAGTAGTTGAATGCTTTTTTTTTTATTTCTTAGATTTATATCCTGCATTTCGGTCAGGAATACAGGAAAGATTATATTACAATCCCTCTAATTTATTCCCATAGCAATCCAGTCTGAGGCTGAGGGAGAATGACTGCCCTAAAGTCATCCAGCAGATTTCCAAGCTTGAAGATGGCCTTGAAAGCCAGTCTTAGTACATTTTAACCACTAGGTTGCATTTTGTCTCCGTTTTAAATTCTTCACGTATATTAATTGGATCTTTACAGCGATGCTGTAAGTTAAGCCAGTGCACAGCTATACATATGAAGACGTTGTTAAAGAAATGGTGTGGCTCTGTAATGTCAGAGATCTCATCTACCCTCAAATCCACGCCTAGATCCACTTTCAGATCAAACAGTGAAATCTCATTCAGTATTAAGTATATCAACTTATATTTAAAAGTCTCCGAGAAAGAACAGCAACAACAAAAATGCTTGTCAGGCATTTTGAGATTACAGTGATTTCATTATGAAACCTTTCTATTATTACTTTTGTTTTGATTCCAGGGAGATGGGCAGCAATTTCCAAAACAAATACTGTAATGGTAAATTTGAGACAAACGATACGGATGTTAATTTATGTTCCTCTTTACTCTCCCAAAGTAGAATTTAGCCTTGATGTAAGGCTAGTATGCAATGTCGTTCTATTGACTTCTGAAGGATTTTGAAGCAATGCAAATAGTAACCATACTAGGAAGTGTGCATTTTGAAGCTGTTCACCCACAAGTTAACATTTTCTGTTATTCCTTCCCTGAATCAGGCACGTACCATCATTCTGAAACATCCCCTAGATCCCATGTGAGATACAGTTTCAATTTTACGGTAAATTTCCTGTTTTATGGATTCCTTTCTAAAAAAAGCTCCTTGCGGTATTCTTGGGAGAGCACTAACTTTTCTTAAAGCACACAAACCTTCTGGCCTTTTCTCAGCAGTTTAGTGTAATTTTTATAGCTTTCTCCCTCTCTCTTTTGTTAAAAAGGAAACCCCCAGAGCACATGTAATGAGTATTTTATTCTTTTATGTATTGAGAAAGGGTTATGATTATTTTACTGTTAAATACCATCAATATAGTGTGATGTCAGTTATTTCTCTCTCTCTCTCTTTCTCTTTGCAAAACAAATACCTATAGTTTGTACTGAAAAGATTGGCATAGAGGAAAAGGCTCAATTTACTTTCCTTTTTTTGGTCTTCTGTTATGGAGTGTTACTTCGGACCTGTTCAAGTTCAGAGGGTAGACACTGGCTGAACATCATTTTTATCAATTTTATCAACTGATTGGCTCATGAAGTTCTTTGCCTGATCTCAAGATTCCAAGGTTAATAAAAAGCAATTGAAGGACTGGTTTCAAAATACTTCGAGGGTATTGGTGAGGGGAAACCTTGCCACTCCGGAATTGTTTTAAGCTGGTCCGGTGATCTAAGGTGATAAAAACCACTTCTTTTTAAAAAGCACAAGTATCATCGTGTCAAGAATTATCCCATTATCCTTTCACATCACTGACAGCTACTTCAGGAAGGTCTGAACAACCCAATCTGTGAAAAGATAGGCATATTCTACTATATGTAATATGATTGACAGGTATCAGGTAGCTGCTATCTAGAAGGGAATATCTCTTGCTCAGGACTGAACCTCAGCATTCCTGGTGCTCTCAGACCGCATTAATAGCAACAAATAACAAATTTGTATTCTGAAATGGCATGAAGTTTCGTGATGAAAATAATTGCATATGTTAAATCCTTTCTACTGAGGCTATGAATATTAAAGATGTTAAATTATACACGTCACAGGAAATTGTAGATTCCTCCACCTGGTGAGGGAAACCAGTTCTGATGGACAGGATTTCTATCTTTCAATGTAACAATGTGCACAACATTGTGATTCTTAGGTATTTTTTCATGAACCATAATCTTAGCTTTGTATCAGAGAGTAGGAGACAAAGTGAAGATCTATTATAAGTTTCAAAAAAACTATAAGTGGCTTCCTTTGTACACTTTACTTAACAGTTTGTTTATAATTATAACCATTAAAAAGCCATAAAGTGCTGTAACAATCTCTCTTCTCTTCTCTTCTCTTCTCTTCTCTTCTCTTCTCTTCTCTTCTCTTCTCTTCTCTTCTCTTCTCCCCTCCCCTCCCCCTCTCCCTCCCCCCTCTCTTTCTCTCAACTAGAAAATGCCAAATGAAGGCTATCAGTTATAAATGTTCTAAGTCTAATGTTGTTAATCATGCTTTGTTTAGGAAACCATAATTGGCTACTTTTGTAGTAGCACTAAATTACAATCCATTATTTATAAATGGCAATGACTGAGACCCCATATCATGTTAAATGAAAACAAAATAAACTGTATCGTAGCTTACATCCGTGTCTTGAACCTAGTAATTAGGAAACTGTTTTACACCAGTTCAGACCATTGGTTCACTTAGTACAGAATGTCTAGATCAGTTGTCCATCCTCATTATTTCAGACAAAGTTATTTTTAAGTTATACCTAGTGATATGGGGATTGAATCCTGTGTGCAATGTATGTGTGCCACCACTGATGCACACACATGGTGATACCCCTCATTGTAACCATAGAACAACATCTGAGCTGAGAAAAAATAGCTGGTACCATATCAGTAGTGAGTTCCATGGCTGGAAAAAAAAAACCCTAACCCAATAGCATCTTCCTGGGTGTACATGTCAAAGTGCCAGTCACAAGTTGAAAGCTCCACCCCTTAAAACATGAATGCAGAATAGTTATTTTCCCAGTTAGATAGACAGCATCCAACAAGAATTGCAAACTGCAAAAAAAATTGCTGTGCTTAGACATTCATTATGTCTAAAATAATTTCAGGTTTTTTTCACTGTTAGCGGGTGGGACAAGAGAATGCTTGTTGGACATTACAGGAAGATGCCGTCATTCCCCCTCTAATTCTTGGCCAGCCTAAATCCGTCACTATGTTGCTCTTGTCTCCTTACATTTCTAGATAAAAGAAGTTTAGTGCCAGTGATCTATCAGAACTATAAAATACTACTAGACTGCCTGGCCTACGTTATAAAAGTTTTAACTCTGTAGCTTTGACTGGATTACAGTAAAGGAAGAATAAATAAAGTTGGAATCTGAGTCCCCACTGGCCCCTAAACAGAACATGGAGGAATCTGGTAATTCGTGTTTGTCTCCAATGTAAAGAAAAGAATTCGTAATTTCAATCTGATAAAAAAAGAGTTTAGGTTAGGAAAGAATGGGGCACAGGAAGAGGGTATAGAAAAGAATCTACAGATAGAAGATTGACACCTGGAATGATGCCTACCAAATTACTGCTGGAGTGCCATGGCTGGCAGATGTTTTCCCTACTAGCTGGTCATGTGAAGAGGCAGAGTAACAAAGCTAGACAAGTAAACTAATTGTTTTATCTGTCATTCACTGTACATGTATAATCAGGACAACATCATTTGGTCATGCATCAGAAGACATGCAACAGAGATAGGATAAAGATAAGCTGCAGGGCCAGCAAATAGGATAAAGATAAGCTGCAGGGACAGCAAAGCTCAGGACAACACTTATTGATTGATTGATTGATTTATCCTTTGCCATATTTAAGAACTGCCCATCTCCCTCACAGAGGGACTCTGGCCAGTGTGCAATAAAATATTAAAAACAGCACTTAAAATTTAAAAGAGGTAAGGAATGTTATATCAGAGTGTTTTCAGCGTGACTACTATTGTGAGATAACCCAGGAGCAAAACACAGCACACAGAGGCTTCGCCTTTTAACAGTAGTTTATATACAAGATAGCTATACATGTATATATACATGGTAGGCAAATACCTGGCAAGCAATCAGTCTTCATTACTCTGCACGGAGGACTACAATGGAGACAGAACACAAGGAAAGAGAGGTATGACCTCTCATGGCTTCATATATATAGACAGCTTCTTAAAGTGGTAAACACTGTGGAACCAATCCTCAGTCTTAAAGCGGCAATAACCATGCTGATTCATCCTCATTGCATCAGCCTTACAACAGCTGGTCAGCTATTAAATCTCAATACCTTGAAATGTTAGAAATGAATTGAAAGGTGAGGAGATGACTTTCAGGGCACCAACCAGCCCCATGGCTGTGTGCCCCTCTGTGCTCCCCTTCTGCAGAGCCATATTTTTTATACTTTTTTGGAAGGTCAGGAGAATGGGGTCTTGCCTCCCCTCCAGAGCAAGAATATTCCAATGGTGGGGGAGGGGGACAATGGCCAAGAAGGCTCTTTTCTTAAATCCCTCCAGTCAGATCTCTTCAGTTGTTGGGGTTCAGAACATACTTTCTCTGCATGACCGAGTGGGATGGGCTGAGGTAAAAGAATGAAGACCGTTCTGTAGATAATATTCTGCTGATTCAAAGTTGACTGGTTAGCAATTTAGTTCCCTGGTGGGAAAGGCCCAAATACAAATTATTGGAGGTTCCCATCCATCAAACCTGGAGTCAGATACAAATATTGTGCGAAACTGCAAATACTGAAATCATAATCAGCCTGTAGCTATTTTAGAGAAGGATAGTTGGATGGAAGTGAGTATACTGAAGCCCTACTCTTCAGGAAGATGAAGAAGCAGTAGAAATCTAAATTTAGATTTGATTTCCACCTAAATGAAACTTCAATGTGTTTCCCCAGTTAAACAAACGAAGTCGCCCTTATTTTCTGGTATCTTAGATACTGCTGATTTGAATCCTGCCAATGTTTTAAAAAAATCCCTTGTGACAGTAATACCAAAAATTTTATTTCCAGAAAAGTTCAAAATATATCCTGGGTAAACAAAAATGATACATTACCATGCCTGAGAACATCAGAATCACGTGAAATAAAGCTTGAGGATGCTGGATCTGATTGCAGAACTTTCAATCTGATCCTTTGTTCTTGATGAAGAGGTTTCATGTGAAGACAATTTAGAGGGGTTGGAGAGAATATGTTGTTTAGAGGCCAAAGACCTACTAAGGAAATCCAAGGCTCCAAACTTGCTAGGTAAACAAAATTATTAAATGTTTAAACACAGAAGATGCCATAGATTTATTTGGGATGTGAGATGCAGAATTTGCCATTGTGGCAACTTCTTTGGTAACTTTGACCTGTCTTTAGGTGGTAATGATTTGGGCTTTTAGAGATTGCTGGAATAAAAGTGGTTAATTCATGCTGTGTTTTGCATTGGGTTATAGGTGACCTAACCAGAGATAAAAGGTTGAAAGGGCTGTGATGACCAGACAATGCTATTTGTAACATCAAGTTAACCTCCTTTCATTATGGCTGGGCCAACGTAGCATGCAGATTATTATTTTTTCGCCATGTCTCTTCTCTAGGGGAGGGCAACTTTCGCATCAGAAGAATTCTTGGCAAATTAATATGCCACCTCTTGGGCTAATTTAATTAGAAAGGATCAAAAATACAGAGCGGCTTTTGTGGTAGACACAATGTTGTGCTTCATGCTCAGAGTGGAATTTCTGCCATTTATCCCCTGTCTTCTCTTTTTGCCTCTAGCAGCTTTCTGGACTCTCTAACACAGTCTAGTTCCTAATTTGCCTCAATGAGAGAGAATTATTAACTGATAATAAGAAAAGGAGCACTCACCGCTCCAGGCTGAATGAAGTGGAAAAGGGTGAAGCTGCACAACGGCACCTGAAGCACATGCATTTTTTTTTATTATTAATTTTGCCTAGAACAAGGCGTTCAGGGGTAAAATTGCTGTGCAAATGACAAAAACAGTTATTATATCAGAGTCTCCGGATCTAAAAATGTGAACTTTTTTATTTTTAACAGGGATGACTTAAGCTAATAAGGAGTTCGCCTCTTCTTATGCCCACATGAAATAATTTGGATTGGAGCTATTGCTGCATTGCACTGTTTAAAGTGCACAATTCAAGGAGATTAGTTATTAGAATTTTGTTGTTGATGGTGTGTATTTTCCTCCTCTTTGGGGCCAAGGCTATCCATTTCAGAACATTAATGATCACTTTGGATTTTAAAACAAAGATAGTAATGTTGATATGTAGAATAGTTAATTCATCAGGCACTTCAAGACAGATAATGAGCCCATAGTATGATCTACAAAAACAAGGTGAGGTTATTTCTTCACACTAAGACACTTTGTAATATCTGAGTATTTTTGTGGATACAAGTATCCACATCATATTTAATTTTTAAAATATCCTTTAGCCCAGCATTCCCTCAACGAGTACCTTCATGATGTACTGGATCGCAACATCCATCATTGTCAGTTAGGATATTCATGCTGGTTGAAGATAAATCATGTAATTCAACATATCTGGAAGATTTCAAGTTGTGGAAAGCATTTTTTTTTAGGTGGAGCCAAAAGGAGGAGTGAGAAATAGGTCACCATGCTGAAACTATATTAAAAGAAGAATGATTAATTTTTTAAAATAGTTTCATAGCCTTTTTCAACTGGGATCTGCTTTGCTTTTATGTATTGTCTGTATTTGAATTAGTTTTATTTCAGTCCTACATGCTTTTCTCATACCTCCAATATATGTGAAAAAAGAAAAATCATGAAATGCAACAGAGGTTGTACATATAAATGGCAGCTGCTTAGAGGGAATACTATCTGATGTCCTAATGATTTGTGTGAAGTCACATTAGGTATATTCACATCTAGGGGAAAAAGGGAGATTTTAAAACACTTTGTCTTTCATTACCCTTTTTATCAAATAGATTTTTGCTTGGTCCTAAGTTATAGTAGAAAGAAGAGATAATAACATAAAAATATGACTTCTAACCATAAAGCGAACTAAACGGACACTATTTTTTGCATCCCTCTTTGAGTTGAAAAGCTGATAGAAAAAGTAAATGAAGGGCAGAGGTGCCCTAAAGCTCTTTTTTCTCTGTCTGAATTGCTGGACTATATAGGATCTTGCTCTGGTGTGTGTGTGTGTGTGTGTGTGTGTGTTGTGAATCCATAGAGACCCCATTTGGAATCTGGATTCTGTATGTTAAATAATGAAGAAACACATACAGACAGTCTCTATCCCAAACGGAATTAAATTTGTAAACAACAAACTAAAAGACTCAAGATCCATCCCACCAAAGATTTGAAAAATCTTTCAGGACCAGCTCCTTGCCAAACCTATGATTACAAGCCATGGTCATCCCCATCTTCAAAAAGGGAGACCCCACTCTAGTTGAAAATTACAGACCAATCTCTTTATGCTGCGGCACCTGTAAAGTCATGGAATCAATTATTAACCAATCCATTATCCTCCATTTAGAGACAACCTACTCTCTAACAAACAATATGGTTTCAGAAAAAAACTATCATGTAATCTGCAACTCTTACACTGCAAAAACATATGGACTATACAACTCGATCAGGGCAAAGAAGTAGACACAATCTACATAGACTTCTGTAAAGCCTTTGATTCAGTGGTACATGACAAACTACTACTAAAACTAAAATCTTATGTTATCTCTGGACAACTGCGTAACTGGATAGAAGCATTCCTGTCAAACAGACAACAAATGGTCAAAATTGGGAGCGTCTTATCAAATTCTGTACCTGTCAACAGTGGTGTCCCCCAAGGCAGCGTTCTAGGACCAACTCTCTTCATATTCTACATAAATGACCTCTGTGATCATATTAAGAGCAACTGCATTCTCTTCGCCGGTGATGTAAAGCTATTCAACACCACAGACAATACTGCTACCTTTCAAAAAGACCTCGACTATGTATCAGAATGGTCAAACAAATGGCAACTTCAAATCTCAACAAATAAATGCTCTGACTTACATATTGGCAAAAAAAATCAGAAAATAAAATACAAGCTGAATAGTCAAGACCTTGTTGATGATCCAAACTCCATCAAGGACCTTGGAATACTCATCTCTAATGATCTAAGTGCTACAGCCCACTGTAACTACATAGCCAAAAAGGCATTAAGAATTGTTAACCTAATCCTATGTAGCTTTTTCTCTGGAAATATCACACTACTAACTAGGGCATACAAAACATTTGCTAGACCAATACTCGAATACAGCTCATCAGTCTGGAAGCCACATCACGTATCTGATATTAACACAGTTGAGAAAGTCCAGAAATATTTCAGAAGAAGAGTTCTACACTCCTCTACTCATACCTTATGCCACCAGACTTGAAATTCTAGACCTAGAAAACCTAGAACTACATTGCCTTCAGTCTGATCTAAGTATAGTACATAAAATTATATACTGCAATGTCCTACCTGTCAATGAATACTTCAGCTTCAACCATAACAATACAAGAGCACACAATAGATACTAACTCAAGGTAAACCGCACCAAACTTGATTGCAGGAAATACGACTGCAGCAACAGAGTGGTCAATGTCTGGAATACTCTATCTGACTCTGTGGTTTCTTCCCCAAACCCCCAAAACTTTAACCTTAGACTGTCTACTATTGACCTCACCCTTTTCCTAAGTGGTATGTAGGGGGCGTGCATAAGTGCACCAACGTGCCCACTGTCCCTGTCCTATAGTTTCTTTTTATTTTTATTTTTCTTATATGTATCCATTTCATGTATTCATAACTATGTTTATACTTATACCTGTTATCTTATAATCGCTTGACAAAATTAATTAATTAAATAAATAAATAAATACATACATACATACATACATACATACATAAAAATAGGAGTTCCAACTCTTATACTGTTATTTAGGCCATGAGATAGCAGTACAGAGCAGAGTTCTCTGTCTAGTCAACATGTCTTATTGATTGCTAGCATTTATAGTGTTTCCTGAATATTGATTTTTTATATCATCCCAAATAATACTTTCAGGAACTTACAGATCTCAGAACACATGATTAGATCGACAAATGAATAAACAAATAGAAATAAATGGGTATCTACTAAAACAGGGATAATCAAACTGAGAAACATAGTACTCTGTTCATTAAGAAATTAATATAAAATCAATAGGTCATAAAACATTGGATAAACTAAACTTTGTTCTGAACGAATAGGACTACTATCCATGCTGCTATTAGTAATAATACAAAGCATTTTTATACATTGTATCAGAGTGCTTTGAAAAAAATATTAATTATACAATCCACACTTTCAGATTGTATTCTAAAAAAAAGAAAGTTAAATAGAGAAATAAAACCATGATAACCACCATTAGTCTGATTTTTCCAGATACATGGGGATATTTATTCTGGATCAGATTACAATTAGGTTTACCTGACAGCTATTCTTTGCCTAGGTTCTGTTCTTTGTCGGTCTGTTTCTCTTGTCATTTTTCTCTTCACCTTTTAGTTATTTATCTGCATTATTTTTAAATTACCTTGAATCATTTTAAATTTTTTTTAAAAAAATGTCAATTAAAAAAACCTTTTTATTAAATTCAATAAACAAGAAAAAAATAATACAAGGAGAGAAAAAAATCATAAAATTGTAAAAGCCACAAAACCAAGCCATGTATTAATTGGTTTTGCCATCATGTTCCTTCTCTCCTCTTTTCCCTTCTCCAGCCAAGAATTTCTCCAAGGTAACATAAATGTCCATAGTTGGCCTCAGAGATTGTATGACAACATACTCATTGTGACCTTACGATGCAATTCCTACCTATACACAGTTGCATTGTGACTTCATGACACGCGTTTCTTTCTCCCGCTCCAATTTTTGTGCCAAAAAGAGAATACAAATGCATATCAAAAGAACATTCAGCCATTTGTGTGAAGCTTGCTAATAATAACAACAATACTAATACCAATAATCCTTCATGTCAACTATTGGGGCACTTGTGATATAGCTTTGTCTTTCTTCCCACTGCTGGTTTTTAGCTAATCCCCAGACAAATGATTTCACTAATGTCTTTGTCTAAATTGCTAAACTAAGATCCATTTAAGGGATTAATTCCACAGGACTATTAGCCAAACTGATCCATAGATCCATTTTTTGGCCATGGTTCCAATTATTTATATACCAGGATTATATTTTTTCATAAACATAGATTTGCTTCTACTTAGATTCCCTAGCTTGCTATCTTCTAAATTACTGCTACAGCATGAATCAGAGTCTGGAGCACACCACTAGTTTGTAGTAATCTCATTTAAGAAGTTGATCCTTACCTCTGGCTAAAAAACTTTCTTCCATTTGCAAATTATTTTCTTGGTGATTTTATAATTCTTTGGTGTTTTCCCAACAATCTTCAAGTTCTAGCAGGGATAGAAGCCTTAAACATACAAAACCTCAATGACCAATAACCATACCAACCTCATGTCTTGTCTGTGCTCACACATTTGGAGATAATTCCTCTCTGCCTTATTGGATATTCTGCAACTAGAAAATATAAACAGTTGCTGTGAATCCCACAGTCTTTTCTCAGATGCTTTGATATATTTTATGACTGCTATTATTCAACCACAATAGCTAATTTCTCCTAAGGAAGATACACAAACAGACTAGTCACATCAGTATCACATGTTCCCTCCATTTTTCCAATTAGCATGAAATTAAAAGAGCATTGCTACTGGGTTTAGGTCCTATGACAACAAAGCCAACCTAGTATATCCAGTGTTACGGTATTTTGATCCCCGAATAACACTGCAAAACTGTCTAAAAATTTCCCCTCCAAGCAACACATCGCCACACTGATACCTTTGTTTTAAGATTGAAAGAAGAAAATATCCCACACTGAACAGCCAAATGATTTTTCTGTTAAGGAGAAGGAAAAGCAGTTCTGTTTTAATGGAGTTCCAGTTCTTTGCAAAAAGTGTCAGTCATGCTGTTTTGTCAGCAAAAGGGAGAGAAGGAGAGCAGGCATGTGTGTGCATACAAGCACTTACGCGTGCACTTGGGGAGTAATTGTACGATACTTCAGGGAGCAATATGTGAATCTGAAATGTGCTGAAATCTGAAACATTTAGCCTACTGCAGTGCTCAAAAGATCAAGAAGAAAGGATAAACATGTATCTCATTCTGCCAATATCCAGAATTCAGTATGGTGGCTGACTCGTTATGGTGAACAAACATCACATACCATTTATATCAACCCTGAATTTTTCATCTCCCACATATGGGCAAAGACAATCACTATAGAATCTACTGACAGGAAACAGAGTATTAACAACCTAGGAAATGCTGCCTTAGGGAGGTGTGAATCCTAAAAAGCCTTCTTCATTTCACTGCCCACTTTGGCAGGCAGTTTTCAGGTCCAGCACTTTTTCAAGATATTTTTTCAAGTTTTTTTTTTTAATGTTGAACCATAAGAAGGAAAGTTGTACTTCCCCTTAACACGCAAGACAGCTGAGTGATTTCTTGCAGCATTAAAAAAAAACTTTGTAAAAGCAAGGCTTGCTAAAATATAGCTCTGAGCTGTGGCTGAAGATCTTTCCGCTTTGCTTCTCTGGTGCTTGTGGAAAAGGTCGTACGACTATCCCTCCATTTCTCTGCAGATATTTAGAGGTGGGACAGAGAACCGAGGAACTAGTTGAGGTTCCTCTGAAGTAAAAATCTAACATCCCAAAGAAAATCCAGACAGAATTAACATCCTTACTTTCCACCTCACGGACATGCCAAAATAATATCAGCTCTTATATATCTACTACATTTATTCCTAAGACCCCCCCCTCTTTCTTTTTGCTTGGTTGCTTCCGTTTGGAGGATGCTGCCAGTCTTAGTTAAAAGTGGTTGCAATTCATATCTATGAAAAGCAATCAGTCTCTCAAGGAAAATGAGAGAGGAAGAAAGAAAGGGGGATAAAATACAAGCACATTTTGTAGCATCCAAACTATTGGAAAGGTTTATCTAGACTTTCTTTCCATTTTTAATAAAGCAGCATGGGCACAAATAAAAGATCCCAACTGGTCAGAACATAAAATCTCAGGCTATTTTTGGATTTATCATGGCCCCTTTAACTCCTGCAACCCCCTCCCTCTTTTTGAAAATAGGTTATTTGCCTAGAGATACCTCAGTGATGTATATCATGTTGCTGTGCATTGCTTCAAAACATAGAAGACTTCCAAAGGTACTCTTTACCCTTCCGTTTAAAATTAGCCCTGAACATTTTTGCAAAAAACAATTTTAAAAAAGTATGCAGAGATCTAGAGGGTTAGGGTTTTTTTTTAAGATTTCTCCCCCTTCTCTTCGCTTTTATTTTGTTCATCAAATTTATATCCCTATAAACTCTTGACAGAAGGTCACAAACAAAGAGAAGCAGAAGAAGGATAACAGTCACAAAAACATCTCCTGTCTTAATTCCTTTGGTTTACAGTTTCTAATTCCTTTTCTGTGCATTGTGTGAGAGAATTTATCTGACAGAAAGGAGCATGATGGGTGCATATATGTGTGTGCTGAAGATAGAATATGTATATCAGTCTCCTAAAGAGGGTTTTTAACCAACTGGCAACGGGCTTCTTTGCAAGACTGGATTCACATTAGCAGCTTGAAACAGGATGTTTTCCATGTTTTATATGCCAATATAAAATGCCTCTATTACCTGATTTGTACTGAGAGTTTCAAATTTGATGCTGATTTCTATTATCTTACCTAGGGGTAGGAAAAACAAATCTAATCCTTCTAACCCTTACTGTAAAGGATTAGAAAAAACCGGTAAAACTCAGCACAAAAATTCCATGGACAGAAAAGATTAGATGTGTGTGTGTGTGTGTGTGTGTGTGTATTCCGCCTGTGCCTACCAGTATCCATCAGTATTCATCTGGCTAGCATCCTGTCAGTGTGTGAGGCTGTTTAGAAACTGAAACAGCATTTGCTGTGTGAGCAAGAAGGAGACAGCAAGGAGCTGGCTGTGGCTTAGCTCAACGGTTCTGTACTAAAGCTGCTTGGTGCTGTGAAACTAAAACTGAAACTCCTCTCCTCTGCTTGTGTTTTGCATTTGGAACAGATTTCTTTTCAGTTGGGGAGGGGGAGTGGAACTCCTTAGCATCAGAGTGTGTTAATAATAATATACGAACTACTATTGTTCTGGTGGTTATTTTGAAAAATCCTTTCTTAGTGAGCACTTAGAAGCCAAGAGGAACACACGTGGGAAATTGCAAGTTTGTAGGCTTTACAGTTCTGGAGATTTTGTGATGATGTGTGAGTGGTATTTCGCTTTTATATATATAGAAAAGATATATGTGTGTGGGTGTGTGTGTGTATACATACATACATACATACATACATACATACAAACATAAACCTACTAAAAATGCTCTTGTGTAAAATAAAAAACCTGAAGTAGGTTGCTATCATAAGCGCTGGCAACAAAGAAGTACATAAAACTCTTTTTTAAAAAACCATTTATCAGTTGTTTGGATTTTTTTTGCACCTGGAACTAATAACCATTTATTTTTTGGAGAAATCTTCTAAAAATAAATAAAGTTCTTGAATTATCTTTCAGAAGAGTTAATTTCTTTAGAAATATGTAGTAATTTTGCCTCAGAGGGATTGGAGGATGTGGCTTCACAGATATCTTAGTATAGTATAACTAAAGGAAGCAAATAAATATGAATCATAGCGTTAATTAACTAATTTGGTTGTTTTTAATTTAACTTTCTGTGGAATTACTGTCACTTATGTAATTCAACTTGTACCGTAGATTCTTTGACTAATGAATTCAAATACAGAAATTTATTTGGGATTTATAGATATTATATTTAGTGTGATTTGACCTTCAGCATCTGGTTTCATTTTTTTTATTGGAACTGACACCATCACTTTCACATACACTTTACTCACAACACAAACACAATAAAAGCCTGGCATCTTTTCTCAATTTCAAGCTGACAAATAGCTTTGTTAAAACCAATCTAGGAAATTACCCCATTGTCTGACTTTTTTTTTTACTTTATTTCATTGGATATTGGCTTTTTCCTCTTGCTATGGCAAGGGCCATGTCCTATTAATTCCAGTGGTAAATGCCATCATAATAGCTTGGAGATATATGCTGCTTTCTTTTTTTGTTTCAAACTGGCTAAATTAAAATTAATTCAAAGTACTGGGACTTTTATGAAATGGAATGACCAATAATCAAAACTTTAATTGGTAACAAGATTGCTTTTCCTTCCATCATAATAGTTGGGATTACTTAACAAATTATAGATAGCTAATTTTATCAGCCGCAAGCAATGTGAGACAACTTATATTACTCAAGAATAGGTATGTTTTATACCATAACTGAGAGATAATTTTGGGGAGCATGATGAAAATCTTTGTTATTTCAGAAAATAACAAAGAAATGTGTGCTGAACCTATAGTATATAGTGTGCTATAGTGTTTATCAACTGTGATTGTCATGTGTCCAGGTTATAAGTGCCTGGAAGCAGCAAGGGTCTGGATAGGGAGAAACCCAGGGGTGGGATTCCATCGGTTCGGATCGGATCGGATTGGGTGAACCCCTTGTTCCCATGTTCAGCTCACTCCGAACTGGTTCGCTGCAACAAGGAAGTGGGCCTGCCCGTCCTCCCACTCCTGCTCTTTCCTGTGCTTTATGCCTTTGTTTAGAGCACAGCTGAGCAGTTTTCTTCACAGAGGCTGCAGTTGAAGGTAAGTTCAGGCTTGCCTTTTTAAAATGCAGAGCGTGCAGTCACCGAACCGGTTGTTATACTGGTGGAATCCCACCTCTGGAGAAACCCCTTTCAACTCAACCCTGGCAAGGAAGAATGGTTCTGGCTTTTGGTCCTCCAGGTTCAGATGATATTTCATCTTGGAGTAGCACTTCTTCTGGACTGAGATGGGCACAATTTGGGAGTTCTCCTGGACTCATGGACCCTGCTCAAGGAGAAGGTGGCAGCCCTGGCTAGAGGGGCCCTTGCTCAGACTCATCTAGTTCAGGGGTGTCAAGCTCACACCATCACGATGTCATCAAGTGACGTATTGTGACTTTTTCCTCCTTCACTAAACCAGGCAGGGGTATGGCCAGTACATAATGCATCCAGGCCACAGGACACGAGTTTGACACTCCTGATCTAGTGCCTCAGTTGCATTCCTTCCTGGACTGGGAGGCCTTGCTTGTGGGTAATCATGTCTTGGTGACACCCCTTCCCAATTAAGATTACTGCAATGTGCTCTACCCAGGGCTAACCTTGAAGACCACCCAGAAACTTCAACTGGTCCAGAATGCAGCAGTGTGTACAGTGTTGAGTGCCCCTAGATTTGCTCATATAACGTCTCTATTGCACAAGCTGCAGTGGCTTCTATTTTCTTTCTGGGTGCAATTCAACATGATGGTCATCACCTTTAAAGCCCTATATGGCAAAAGGGCAGATTATTTGCAGAAGTGTTTTTCCCTGAGAACAACTACCCATCCTACTAAGGAGCCGTGGTGGCATGTTGGTTAGAATGCAGTACTGCAGGCTAACTCTGCTGACCGCCAACTGCCATCCTTCCATCCTTCCAAGATTGGTAAAATGAGGATCCAGATTATTTGGGGGCAATATTCTGACTCTGTAAACTGCTTAGAGAAAGCTGTAAAGCATTGTGAAATGGTATATAAGTCTAAGTGATAGTGCATTAAGTTAAAGATTGTGGTCATGCTCGTAGTCCCTTCCTTATATATTGCCATCTTACGAAACATCTAGGAAGCATGTCTTCTCTGTGGCAGCTTCTGTCCTATGGAACACTCTGGCCTCTGAAGTCCAGGCGGCCTTTACCCTCTTAAAGCACCGAAGTCCCAGATTCTCCCCCAAGTGCTGCAATAATATGAGGTGACCACATATTGGCAGCTGGACTTGATGCCAAGTTATTATGTGTTTAGGATTTTTTTTATAGTTTTAATGTGTTTTTATATTGTTTAATTTTTAAAGTGGCTCAGAATTTGCTATGAGATGGCCGGCAATATATTTTTTTTAAATAAATAAGCAAAATAAGTAATAGTACTGTCCCTTAACTAGTTTAATGCAGGCTCCTGTTCTGAATTACTTTGATGCCATAGAGTTGGATGTAACTTGTGGTGACTCCATAGGCAAATGATCACCTTCTTGGCCTGTCTCTAGTAATAACTCATAATTCTTCCAAGAAGAGGCCTGAAATCTCTAATCTTGTCCATAGCACCAACTTTATTGATTCTACTTCAGCCTTGTCTGTCATGTTCATTTTTGTAGTCCATCATCCATTCACATTAGATGCTCATAGTATGTGATTTTTCTGCTTGCTGATCATTGCCTCAAGGGAGCAGTCTGTTTTTTTTTATTTAGCTCAAGACTGACTGATTTATTCTTTTGCATTTGGTGATACTGTTAGTAACTCTTAATAATTATGCTATTCACAGATCTATAGTTTAAAGGCATCAGTCTTATTTTTTTTTATTCCTTCTCAATGTCCAGCCTTTACAGAGGAGCATTATCACTGGAAAAATATTGGCTGACTTATTTTTATGTCTTCATCCTTGTTATGTATGCAGGTTTGAATGTCATTTGTTAAGTTTGAACTGTTCTTGTAAAATGTCAGAAATGATTGGTTTAAAAAGTGCAGGAAAACCCTGCACTCTGATTGGCTGGCAACTGCGGCTGCTGGCTATAAGTAGCAGCCGCAGCCCAGCCAAATCGGGTCTGTTATGAGCTGTAGTCACTAATAAACTCTTCACTGAAGCACTCCGCGTCTGACTCTTCATGCAAATCTAACAATCCTTTATCAAATTTATATGGCCATCCATTTCACTAGAAGTGACTCTGTGTACAAGTGTACAGCAATCTGTGTACAAGTGTACAACACTCTGTGTACAAGTGTAGAACACTTAAGAAAAACAGTAAATATATATAAAACAATCAATATTTATTTAAAATATACAAGTCACCCAGCATAGGAAAGTAAATATTAACCACAAAGGTGGAGCCATTTTGGAATGTCACTGATGACATAGCCAAGTCTTGAGGAACTTATGGAACATTAAAAGAGATGGTGCTAACTTTGAAGAGACGGGGAGAGAAGGGAAAAGGAACATTAACAGAGATGATGCTATCCATGGGGGAAAGGGAGAAGGTTCCACATGATGGGCACCATGGCAGAAAAGAGCTGCCTCCTGGGACTTGCCAAGTTTAAGAACCAGTTCAACAGAACTCACAACAGGCCTTCTTTGCCTTATTTAGTTGAACGGGCATGAGTAATTTGGATGAAACAGCGCCTCAGATAATCTGATCCTACACCCTGAATATTTATTTAAAAAAAAACACTTGATATTTGAACTTCCAACCAATGCAGTTGCTAAGGCAAAGACGTGTCATGTGCTGTTTTAGAAGCTTACATAATTGCCTTTACCATTGCAGTTGCTTTGTCTGTCACATGCTGAATAAAGCCCACTGCATGCTTTCGCAAAAGGTTCTCCAATCCTCTTCTACTAAAAGGGCTTGTGTCATCTGGAAGAGGGCTCAGGGGAAGCTATATGGGCATGCAATAAGGACTTCAGGACTGTGTCATCCTGATCACCACAAAGTAGACCTTAATAGCTACAACTCATGTTCAGTCAAGTTTGCAGTTTGTTGAGCAGTAACATCTCCCTCAGCTCCTCCGAGAACCATGCGGAGTGATGGTCTGAAAGGGAGACGTCAAATGGGCATGATCTGATCCAACATTTTAGCCACTCCTTTCCTTATTCCAAATGGTGACCAAGGGTTCAAATGAACAGTTCCAGCTCCCTTTGAAACCCACCCAGGTTCATCATCAGTCTTATACTTCTTTGCATTTGTTCCTTGTTCCTTTGGCATTTCTGTTTCCATACAGGGTTCTATTTCCCTTTGTAAGGTTTTATGTAAAATTTGCTTGCACAAGGAACTAGCGTCATGCTTTTAAATCTGCATATTCCCTTACATTTTCCTTCCTCAGCATAGGTATGTCTACTGATCCTTTTCAGCCTTTAGGCCACAAGGACTTGTTCCATGTTTGTTGTCATAGCACGATTAGCATTTTAACTGCCTCTTTTCCTGAAGCTTAAACAGTTCATTGGGTATTTCCTCTGTGTCTGCTGCTTTTATGTTTGAAAATTGGCCTAATGCTTGTTGTACACACAAATACACACACACACACACACACACACATGATTTTCTAATGGAGTCAGTTCCTGCCTATGTTTTCCCTCTGCAAGTTTTGTAATTTTGTCCATAAAATGTTTGCAATATAAAAATATGATGAAGTGCATCACAATGTAGCAATGCACACTTGGGCTTTTCGTCCTTTTTCCTGACAATGGATGCAAGTATTCAAGTCATCAGGTTTGTGGTGTACATTTCCTCATATATCCCCAACCCATTTCCACCCCACGTTTTGTGATTTCTCTGACCTTAAAATATATATCTCATCTTCATATCTTGATATTTTCCTCCATTTGCTGATATTTTTGACAGAAATATCTTTCCCATCCTTTGTGGTCTGAGCTTGTTTGGAAATCTGCATTCACTCATCAAACATTCTTCTTGTCTTATTACTTTCATCCTCTTCTCCAGTTTTCTCTTTCTATCATTATGACTTGTTCTGAAGACTTTTTTTTACTCTTTCAAAATTTGGGGATTTTTTATTTTCCTGTGTTGTTTTTCATACACTCTTTCCCACAGTTGTTCAGGTTGTCTTTCAGTTAAGATATTGTAAATGAACTGAATGTGTTTCTTACACTGATCTTATATTCTGTCTGAATACAGCTGCTATTTAGCTGTCTCTTTAATTAGACTTCAAGTAAAACCAGCTTTTGGATGGACCATCAAGTGTCATGGTCACATGGTTTCTCTTTGACCAAGGAAGCCATGATAGTAGCAAAGCTGTATCTTCCATCCTAAAGATTCTGGTTTTAAAATGTCCACTCAACTGCTTCTAGGGCAGTTTTATTTTTGATAAAATGCTGACTGACAAACAGAAGATCAGAAGTTTATTTTTCCACACTAGTGTTCTATATCAGGGGACTCCAACCTTGACAACTTTAAGACTTGTGGACTTCAACTCCCAGAATTCCTCAGCCAAGCTGGCTAAAGAATTCTAGGAGTTGAAGTCCACAAGTCTTAAAGTTGCCAAGGTTGCAGAGCCCTGTTCTATGTGGTATATAAGTTTAGAGCATAGGCATAAAGACGGAAACCATCTATAGGATTTTTGTCTTACTGAAAAAAGAGCATATTCTTTTATGTGCGGATTTCTTCTGGAAAGTGTTTAAAATACTTTAAAACAATCATCCTAGTTCATATCAACTGTACTACTTTCTAAGGCAGGAAATAAACTTAAAGCAAGAAATTAAGAAGTGTTCAGCTATGAAACATTTTTCTGCCAATCCCTGTACAATCGTTACTTTACCCCTGTTATAGTCTCAGCCATACCCAGTGAATAAAGTAGGACATAAATATATCACCCCAGTTTTGCAATATGGTCTACACGTCAAATCTATTCCATTTTTGCAACATCTTTATAAAAAGTACACCCCAGAGGGTAGGTTCTGACCAGTTCTGGAGTACCGGTAATGGAAATTTTGAGTAGTTCGGAGAACCGGCAAATACCATCTCTGACTGGCCCCACCCCCATCTATTCTCTGCCTCCCGAGTCCCAGCTGATCGGCTGGGTCTTCTTTTGTTGCCCTGCACAGGAGAACAGAGCTGAAAAGCAGGTTAGTGGGGTGAGAAGGGGATGGGATTTTGTAGTACCCTTCCTCTGCCACACCCACCAAGCCACGCCCACAGAACCAGTAGTAAAAAAAATTGAATCCCACCACTGGTACACCCCATGCTTTGGAACTGAATTACAAACTTGTCTTGGCTATATAGTAAAGTGATTATATAAACACATCACCTTGTTCATAAACTCTGTTCATATTGGATTGTTCCACACAATAACATGTACTCACTGTATTTATGGCAACAGCTAAAAGTACCAATTGAAAAAAGTGACTTGTGACCATTTTTCACACTTATGACTGTTGCAGCATGTCATGGGCATGTGATCAAAATTCAGACGCTTGGCAACTGGCATGTATTTATGACAGCTGCAGTGTTCCAGGGTCCTGTGATCACCTCTTGTGATCTTTCTGGCAAGCAAATCAATGGGGAAGCTTAATAACTGTGTTACTAATGTAACAGCTGCAGTGATTCACTTAACAATTGTGGCAAGAAAGATCATAAAATGGGGCAAAATTCACTTAACAACTGTTTTACTTAGCAACAGAAATTTTGGGCTCAATTGTAGTCATAACCCTGCATTCAAAAAATGTACCATGAGACAAATTTTACTTGTTTCATAAAAGAGGCTTCACCTTTATTGGTTTCCACACACCCAATTACAATTTCACTGGATGTCTGTGACACCAGAATTATTGTGACACCAATTTTACCGTAACTGTTCCTACTTGGACCATTTTGATGGCAAAATGGAGGTCTAAATTGCCCATTCATGAGTTTTTCTCCTGCAGATATTTAATTTTTAGGAAGAAAGAGTCCTATGGTGTGCTTCTTCATATAATCTTCATTTTACTCCATCAAGATACATTAGGCAATGCAAACCAAGTGCCTGAAAGCCTTTTTGCTGCCTTAGAAAGAAAACAAATTATTTGGTAAATGATCATGTTTTTGAGAGTCAGTGGAGACTGCACCATTAGTGAAGCATGGCTGCACCTAAGAAGAGATCTCTAAATGATTGCCAGGTAACTCACAGAACTTCTATATTTATCAGTGCCAAATTAATTTTAGTTTTCAAAATTAATTTCCTCACTTTTAAGGGGAAGTGAGAGGTGAATTAATTAGTGCCAGCATTATGACACTATCCAAAAGGTGTTAGTCCCTGAGTTCACTTAGTATCAAAAGCAGCAATAATTGGGTTCCCCTCATTCATCAGGGGAAACTTCTTTTACATACCAAGACAATATAAAACTTCTCCAAGGGATACCTGGCACTTCCAGCATTCTAATTTCTTTGCAAATGCTTGTCCACAGCTGAATAATGGAGCAGAGCTGTGGGGAGATTAGTGCCTCTGCTATATTTTAACTAGGCAACCTCTGAGCTTCCTTCTAAAAGCATGTACACAAAACATGTTTACTCAATGTATTTGAGGTATAATTGCTCGTTTTCTCTTGGGATGTAGGTCTCGCAACAAAATTTAAGTCAGATGAATGATGCAGAAGAAAAGTTTACAAATCCAACATTGTTGTTGAATCTCCTCTGATTTGGTTTTTGGCCGCAAGATTATATGGTTTTCCTGAAATCTGTAAACGCTTAATGGCTCCAGATCGACAAGGCTACCTAAATCCAATTTTCTGGGGCTAAGTAAATTTAGTGAAGCCTATATCAGAATAGATAAGCATACAATTGTACCATCAAACAGCATCTAGGGAACAGAGCTGGTTACCTCCATACTGTATATGAAGTGAAGTAAACTTTACACATTGTCAAAGTAACTCAGTTCCCAGAGGTGGTATTCAGCAGTTTCTGAGCAGTTCTGGAGAACTGGTAGTGGAAATTTTGAGTAGTTTGGAGAACCGGCAAATACCACCTCTGACTGGAGATTTTACAGTATCCTTCCCCTGCCACGCCCACCAAGCCACACCCACGGTAGTAAAAAGATTTGAATCCCACCACTGTCAGTTCCATATGAAAGTTGCAGTAGGGATAGCTAAGCAACCAACATACATCTTATATCTCTAGTAAATATGCCTCTCAAAGATGTGACATGTTGTTCCTGCCTCAAGTTAACATGCTCTGCTATAACATTCTGTCCCTTTATCAGCCTTGACAGACAGAGTTGGTAAATGCTGCATGATTAAGTGGTATCTAAAAATGTCTTCTATTGATAGCTCATTTCATATTGGATCATAATTACTCTTTGTACCAAAGCTCTGTGGGCTGGGAAAACCCCAGTGAGTACATTAAGAGCACATTTCTAAAGCAATGAAAAAGTTCATTGTTCTCTACAATATTATCCATAGAGGGAACTTAAAGTGAATGAGAATCTGCAATATGAAAAAAAGCTAGTCATTATTTATTAAGCCAAGAGACCATCTTTTCTTAATTTCATATGTTATCCCTCCTCTCATTGGTTCTTTTTAAAGATACTTTGTTCATCATAAAATTAAAAACACATTTTATGTTTTTTATATCATCATTACTATTGTTTCAGCATTTTAAAGATGGGAAACTAAGTTTGCAATGTTGCATGGTGACTTCTCCCATTGGGAAAAAAAACAAAACAAAATCCAGTGGCCTATTTGATTAGTGAACTAAAGTACTACTCCAGAAGAGATAACACTTCCTCTTTTGGGCTCAGCCCCTCCCCCCTCCCTCCCTCTCCCTCTCTCCTACTTTATTATAAAGAATCATAACAGTATATTCATGTCATATGTCCACAAGCAATTACAAACATACAGCTCCCAAATGAAATGTTTTAATGAAGCTGTACAATATAGTGTACATAGAAATCTCTCCAAGAGCAGAACAATTCTAAACACAATAGAATGACACGGGAAGAAGTGAACTGAGACATCTTTTGCCACATGCTGCTTATGCCAATGAACACAGGCAAAGGTACTCTGAGCAGAGAGAGGACTACTACTTCCTTCCCACCAGTTTTCTTTGTTCCTACAATTTTCAAAAAGAAGAAAAATATTTATGTCAGCAAGAATTTGACCTACTACCGGTATGAGGTTCAGTCTTGAGGCTGACTGAAGGTAAGAAGAAGCTGTAGACTTAGTAGAACCCATCAGAATGAGTTACTTCTGCATAATCTTGGAATGTCCCATTTCAATACCTACAATTGATAGGAAGACATAGAAATAATTGTAGAACTTGTTTTTCTGCCTTCTGATGGGGGAATGGTCCTCTTCCCCCAATCTTTACTTCCAATGAGTAATTCTATGAACTGCAATCAGATAGATCTGGTGTAGAGTGATGTAAGGCAGGCAGCTATCTAATTATAGTTATTATAGCGCACTCCTATTAGCAAAGTGATGAAACAGGAAACTTAATTTTATACAAGAACATCCTCCTCCTCCTCCTCATTATCACCTGTGTGGTACTTTTTTCACCTAAGGTGGCAAACTGATTCAGAGCAAAGATTTTTTTTAAAAAAAATCCGACTTAATCATTTCCTTGATAACATTATACAATCCCCCAGATCAATAATTACAGTAACAATGCATATTTTATAATTGCTATGATACAAAAGATGACTCAGCATTATTTTCAAGTTGTAAAATGCAGAAATTCTTATACAAAGAAGCCTAAATCCTTTTTCTTAACTATCATTGGCTATACAATAATCGTGTGCATGACATTTGGTGTAAAATATTAAAGAGTAAGACCAGGGCATTTTCATTGTAATGATATACTATTTAAGAAACAGCACAAAGACAGAAAAATAGGAGAAACTAAAAAACATAAACCTTTTTTTCAATCATCATTTTGTTTTGTTTTTTTAATACAAGCACATGTTTATTTATTTGATTTGCAAGCCAGTTCAGTCACAAAGTGACTCAACATGGCGTACAAAGCGGGTTGAAATCACAATTATAATGTCATCCTGATTTATAAACTACCACGTGGAGGGTGTTAATGAAGGTGGCATCATAGTAATATTGTAATAATTTTTTAAGAGGTGCAAAAGAAATTACCAGATTTTAAATCTGTATATAAAATAAGAGTGCAGGGGAAACAAACAAGTCTATTGAATGTGGCTGCTCCTTTGTTTCCGACTGTGTCTTTGCTTTATGATTGAAGAAGTTCAGCAACTGATTCCATTTCATCTTGTTCTACTTATGTTGGTGGGGCTCATGCACAATTAACTTTTGCTGAATAACTGCTGCTGAATTTGCTCACTTTTTGTCCAACAGAGAACACTTATATCTTTCACTGGGCAACGTCTTAAACTCAGCCTTTTTGCAAATAAGAGGTATAAACAAAGCAAATTCTAGCTTCATGTTGGAACAAAACACCAACCCTACCACAAAGGTCCTTATATAAAATGTTTGCTTTGCAAACAAATAAACAAACAAAGGCATTTACCCAGCTGCCCTATACTATTTCTTAATCATATTCTCACAAAATATATGCTGCAATTTTCGGCTATGTCTGATAGTGACATTGTGGTCAAGGTCTAACGCTGTGTTTAAAAACTGAGCAGATGTTTCTTATAAGTATTATAGCAAGTTATGTTTATGTTTTGGGTGTTTTTTTTTCTGTTTCTTTTTTATATTCTTGATCTTTTCTTTGCTTGTGTATTAAAGCAATATTGTTTTGCTTAAAAATTGAGATGACCGCAAATAATCTGCATTAAAAACTCTTTGAACATGGAAGAAAAATATGTATTCATTATATATATATATATATATATATGAAAAAGGTAGATGAAACTGAACATAGAAAATAGGAGAGCTTCTCCTTTGAACTTTGTGTGCAGTTTTTATTTGGCTTCTAAACATAAATATTTATTTGAATAAAGTCTGCATGCTTTGGCTTGGCTATTTCCCCCTCACTTGTTGATGAAGAGTTCTTAAAACACATTGGCTACAGTCCTAAGTGCACTTAATAAATAATATGGATTGGAGTCATCTTCTATAAACACAACTATTTGGGAAATAGTTGAACATCATGATATGTAGCTTTCGTTTGTTAAAAACAAAAGTAATAGTGGCTTATGGTTTTGACCAAGCCAGGCCTAAAATACTGCCTCTATCTTTAATTATCCATAACAGTGATTAATTAGGACCTACAGATCAATATCTTAAGACCCTTGTAATCTCTTTATTGAATGCACATTGAAACTTTGTGCCCCTCTAATTGAGTTCTGATTTCACTTCTGTTCACAAAAAATGCCAGGATTTGTTAATTAAAATACCACTGGCTGGCTTCATAATAGCTCTCTGGGTTTCTCCCTATTCTATGCCCTCCATCTCACACAAGAAACACAATTCTTGCTAGGTTGCTTCGTTTCAAAATATCCAGTAATATTTAAGAGATATGATAGTCATCCCTGTTGAAGAAATGAATCCTATAGCCCTTTTCTTAAATTCAGTATTGTTTTTATGGCTTCAACATTCATCATTAAATACTTCCAGCAGTTTTAAGATTGGGGTGGGGGTGGGGGGACATTATTGAAACTCCTCCATTAAGCCTGTAAAATCAAATACACCATTAGCAACATTGTGTTATATTCCAGGTGATACTGAATTATACCATTTCAAAATAACTGAGGAATTACATGTGCAAATTGCTCCCCTGCATTGTAACTATTTACTGCACATATAAATGCAAGGGGTTTTTATTTTACATAGCAAAGATGCTTTGTTTCAATTTAATGCAAGGAATCATTCTAATATTTTATTTACTCATCTATAGTTTGTCTGCTGCAGTCCAGCAGCCAATGTATAATGACATCTGAGGATTATATAATTTGAGTCTTAATTGTTTGTTTTCTTATGAGTAGATATATTTCTTACTTATTTTTTTGATGTCTTGGAGTTAATTTTGATTCCTGGTGATTGCCTGAACATGTCTCTGTAGTTTCTTGGCAAGGTTCAGAGGTGGTTTACTCTTGCCTCCTTCTTAGAATTAGGAGACAGAGACAGACTGGCCCAAGGTCACCCAGCAGGCTTTGTGACTAAGGTGGAACTTGAACTCATAGTCCCTTAGTTTCTAGCCAGCTTGATTTAACTACTATACCAAACTGACTCTCGGATACATAGATAAATACAGAAGGCAAATATCAAATAATTATTTAATTTTGTTAGCGCATAATTTGTATTAACTGCTCCCATTCCAATAGATTTTTTAAAAATCATTTACAGATGGCTCAAAAATTGTTTTGCAACAAATAGGAGCAGAAAGAACTACCATGCATCAGTTGTAGGCATTATCTGAGGAACATTTCACCACAATGGGACTGGCCCTCACCACCTGTGCTGGCAGAGGGAGTATGCTGCCACAGAGGAAGGGGGTCAAGCTTTTTTCCAAGGCACCTGAAGGCTAGACAAGGAATAGTGGATGGAAACTGATCAAGGAGAGATTCAACCTAGAAATAAGGATAAATTTTCTGACAGTGAGAACAATCAACCAATGGAGTTGCTTGCCTTTAGAAGTTGTGAGTGCTTCATCACTGGAGGCTTTCAAGAAGAGATTGGACTGCCATTTGTCAGAAATGGTGTAGGGTCTCCTGTTTTGGGGGGGTTGGACTACCTGACCCACAAGGTCCCTTCCAACTCTGTTAACCTGTAATAATGATCTGTAATCTGCTGTGGCTCCTGCCTTCTGGGACATCCTATCTCCTGAGATGAGATTGGCTCCCACCCTCCTGTCGTTTTGAAAGATCCTCAAGACCTGGCTGTGCCAGATGGCTTGGGGAACCAATGGGGGATCTTCGTACTAGAGGTGGTTGACTAAGTAAAACCTAATCCCACCTCCCCATCCCTTGTGCATCTGGTTCCTGCCTTTCCCATCTGATTTTAATGGTTTGTAATTCTGAATGATTTTATCAGCCGCTATGATTTTATTACATTTTCTTCTTTAATGTTTTATGCTGTAAGCTGGCCAGAGTCATTGGATACGAGATGGATGGCAAACAAACAAACAAACAAACAAACAAATAAATAAAATATCTACTTACAGAAACATATTTCTAGCAGAAATTTGCAAATCATCTGAAGGCTAAAATGTTCTGATCCTGAAATGCTTGTCCCAAATTCCCGCAATCTCTAAAACAGGCAACTCATACTTCCATTTTTTGGCTAAAATTGCCCATTTCCATGTAAGACGATTTATGTCAAAGGTGGAAGGTCTTAATCTGATGCCACAGACATGCAGGGAGGTTAGAAAAGGGTGTTTGGAAAGCTGTGAACTTGAACTACTTTGCACATCTCAAAGCACTAAAAAAAGCTTTGTCTGCTGCAAAATGACTTCTCTTCAAACCCCCATTTGTTTCCCAGTACTCCGTTTTTCAGTAGATGGTAATTAAACACTGCAGTAGTTTCTGGTGGTTTTTTTCCTTTCTATTTTGAGGATGGCTGCCAAGTTCATGAATGTTTATACTACAAATGATGAGATTTCAATATACTAAATGGAATAGGATCAAAAGGTATCCTATTTTTAATTTGAGACCAGAGAACTATTCTGTGATTCAGCATTTTTAACAGAGAACCATTGGAAATGCTGATTTATCTTACAAGATTGCAATGTCAGTTGAGATGATATATTTGCTTTGAGAAAGTTTCTATTTTGACATCGGTCACCATGAGATGAAAAAAACAGGTGTGAAATGCATAAATAAGTAAGCAAATAAACAAACCCACATAAATAAATACACGAAACACTGTGGTTCCCTTAAAATATACTTCCTAAATCCATGATGGTGAACCTATGGCACGTGTGCCACAAGTGGCACGCAGAGCCATTTGTGCTAGCATGCAAGCCACAGGTAAATTTACCTCACTGTGCATGGCCGTGCCTCACAGCTGATTTTTTGGCTGGTTTGAGGCCTTTTTGACCTCCGAGGTTGGAAAAGCCTCTGCAGATCAGGCAATTATAGGCCTATTTCATCACTTCCTATAATAATGGAAGTGACGAAACAGGCCTATAATTCGGCCTGAGAAGCCTTGCAGAGGCTTTTTCCAAGCCTCTGGGAGGCCGAAAAAGGCCTCAAACCAGCCAAAAAATCAGCTGTGAGGTGCAGTGCAGGTAAGGGGGTGGTGATTGCGCACAAATGCACAGGAGGCATGGGGAGGGTGGGTGCGCATTGCATTCTGGGTGCTGGCATGAGAGTACAGGCGTGCCGGCACGCGAGTACGGGCGTGCTGGCGTGCTCACAATTTTTGGCACAGGAGCCCCAAAAGGTTAGCCACCACTGTCCTAAATGTTATTAGGATGAATGCCACTCGGTACAGAAAGTCTTTGACCTATGAGCCCAACATTTCTGTTGCTAATCAAGGCAGCTGTTAAGTGTGTTTTGCTCCTTTGTTGTGACCTTTCTTGCCACAGTTGTTAAGTGAATCAAAGCCATTGTTAAGTTAGTACCAGGGTTAAGTGAATCTGGCTTTCCCCCATTGACTTTGCTTGTCCAAAGTTTGCAAAAGGTGATCACATGACCCCAGAACACTGCAACGGTGATAAATACATGCCAGTTGTCAAGCATCCAAATTTTGATCATGTGCCCAGGAGGAGGCTGCAATGATCATAACTGTGAAAAGCGCTCCTAAGTCACTTTTTTTCAGTGCTGTTGTAACTTTGAATGGTCACCAAATGAACCGTTGGGAATCAAGGACTAGCTATACGTATCCTAAATGTTATTAGTATAAATGCCATCTAGCATTGAGACATTCCTTTCAGGCAACTTCTTAAGCCACCAGTCGGGTAGCTTTTTTTCCTCCTTGTTGCCCCTGCTGGCTTACCTATGATTATTAATGAGCATAGTTAAGTGCCTGGAAAAAGAGCAATAACATTCATAGATTTATCTTTCTTCTCTGTATGGCGGCGAAAAAATGGCACAGAAGAAGAACTAGATGGGGACAGTGGAAATCAGGGAGGGAGGGAAGTGTGGAAATGTTCGGTCATCTTGCCTCTTCACCAAAACAAAACAAAACAAAACACCAAAACCATGTGTGGAGGAGAAATCACTTGCTACCTACTCACTTTTCCTAGAACAGGGATCAAACTTCATGTATGGCTGGTTGAAAAGGAAAGAAAAAAGTATGCCAAACTTCAAGCGAAAATTCTGTGAGTTTAGAGGGGAGGGAGGAATCATGATTTCACTTGCCAAATTGGCTATTGCATGAGTCCAAGGTTGCTATTCTTATGAGTCATTGTACAAGTGAAAGGAATAATAGCTAGAGAGGGCAGCATCTTTATAAGCTGGCAGAGTTTCATCGCCTCTTTACTAAGGCAACTCTCTTGGCAAAATTTCCTAAACAACTAACCAAAGCAAGGTCTAATTTATGTAGCAGAGAAAACACTGGGAAAAAAAATCCACCCAACAATGCCTGAACAAAGTCTGATAAGAAGATTATAAAGGCTCAACAACAACAAAAATGAATCACAGAGGAAATGATTTAATTTTAAAAAGTAACTTATTGATGATGCTTCACTTGCAAGAAATGGTACTTGGACACAAATCTCTCTTTTTCTCTCTGAGAAAGAAAACACCAGGCTTACCCATCCAGTAGCAGGACAGCTTCAGCTTGTTATAAAGAGAGCCAAGCATATGGTATTCATCATTAGAAGTAGCAGCAGAAGTAACCTTCCTGGCCACTGTTGGATTATTCCATTTCAGCTTCTAATCTAATGCAACATGTGCTTGACTACTGGTGGCAAGTGATGCACCATTCACATTGTGGAAGGCACATAACGTATTTCAGAAGTTATGCTCATTTGGGCAGCTTTATCCATAAATCTTTTGCAGGCTTCAGTGTGCACATACTTCACATGAAGTGAGGTGTGGAACCGTGGTGAAGGAACTTCCTTCTCCTTGACACATGTGGTGAGCTTGAGGGGTTGAATGTACTGCTGATTGTCCAGCAATGAAATGCTAGCCAGGGGCTGAATTGATTCCTCTGTCACCCACACATTCCCACAAATCTTCTGGTTAAAGGATGGTCCAGAGATGGAGATCAGAAAAGGCAGAGCCAAAGGCAAATCCAGCAAGAGAAGCAGAAATTCATTCACATGTAGTGAGGTGAAAAGAAAACTCACTCTGACTCAAGCTACTACTCTTGAAAATTGAATATTGTTCCTTTATATTCTTTGGTTGAAGGAAGGCTAGGAGTAACCTTATAGTCATTTTAACCAATTAAATGCATTTTTTTCCATATTATGTGTCCACCAAAAGTTACTTTCAGGATATCAGCACAACTCTTCCATAAAAGTTTCTAATGAATGTTGATTGGCAAATGCAGACTACCATTTCAGACAAATGGCTGTCCAATCTTTTCCCATAATGTATTTCCTGTAAATAAATCTTACTGTTATATTTTAAATCCAGCAGGATTAATTATTGGTCAAATTGAATTCCCATTAATGAAAACACACAAACACAGAGACAGACAAATGCTTCAAACTCCAACAAAATTTAATACCAGGGTTGCCACCTTTCTCATAAGACTGCTAATTAAAGATGTTTCATGTTATAACCTAGAATGGGTAGAATAAGTGTAAAGAAAGTTTAAATATTGAAGTTACATTTTTTTTACTTCATCCACTCTTTTCATGTTGAAAATACAAAAAGAGAGAGAGATGTTTTCTTCAGCATAACCTCATTCAAGTTGAGAAGAAATATACCTCTGTTGCCAAGAGAATTTCTTGCTTTCATGAAGGCCTTCAGAAGCATCTGGCTGGCCACTTTTCTAAACAGAGTGATGGACACTGTTTGTTTGATTGACATTATTTATATCCTGGAGACTTCCAGAGTGCTTTACAATTTACAAAAATGATAAAAGCATAAATGCCATCATTCATAATTTAAAAAGAGCAGCATTAGACACTCAATAAAACAAAATGAAATCACCTCAATAAAACAGAACCCCTGTATTTAAAACAACAAGAACAATAAGAAAACCGTTCATACTTAAATATCTGGACCTAGATTAAAGATTCACCAGTTCTGTAAAGAAATAAAATGGCACAAGTTTATACTTGCTCTACAGAGGGGATTTTTTTACAGCTGGGACAATGTATCAGTGGGCATTCTTTTATGCTTCACTAACAAAGGTCATTTTGGAATAGCAAGGGAAGGAGAAAAGAGATTCTGAACACCTGGCTAGGTTTGTATCAGAAAAGAGCATCTTGCAAATTGTTGAATCCTAATTTGGGCTGCAAAAATCCAGAAGACCACTTGATGTGAGCGGAGTTTTCTAATCTGTATTTCTTTGTTGCCTGGATATTTGCACCCCTCATCCTTACCCCTTTTGGACTTTGAATGGTGCCAGAAAGGGGCTATAGACAAAAATGCTGGCTTGGAACTTACTTGTTAGGTATGTCAATATGGTATTTTTTTTATATTAGGGATGACGGAAAGACTTCTGGGATTTTCAATCTCACATGCCAAAATAACTTGACTAGTTACAGCCACTACCAGGCTTAAAGTAGCATGTGAGTGTGTGTATGTGCGTAATTTGCTGATTTAACTTCAGCAGCAAAATGTTTTGAACTGGCCTTGGAAATGGTGAGCTAGGTCTTAGTGTGTAATCTAGCTGCTATATTTTATATCCAGTGAAGTTTCCAAGTTGCCTTCAAGGATAGTTTCACATATATACAGTACAATGAGATGTTATCACACTGAAGGAATCCTTGGATTGATGCGGTAGAGCCTCTCATATTTTATTAGAAAACAAAAGCAAAAAATAAAATCCTGCTGACTTGGAGTTTTCATACTTTTGATTGAGAGTCTGGACACAGGGAATTATTTGTAAAAGTCTAGATCAGATATGAAGGAGTCCTTTCTTCCGCATTTATTTTTTGTGATATAAATATCATCTGAAATTCATATTTCAGTAGCTCAACACCCTCCTACAACTTCAGGATCCCTGGCATCAACCACCTGTAAGTGAATATAAGAGAGACAATATGTCTGCCCCTTCATTCAAAGCTCCATTGTCTTTTGAAATTTAAGGAGTAGTAGATATTTTCAGGGTTAACATTTTAAAGAGAGATTACAGCTTTCTTAGTTGTGACAACAAATGAAGCAAGTGGACCAAGTAACATTATCTTTCAGAAAGAAAGATGATCAAATCAAATAAAGATACTGATAAAGGAGATTATTTGTAACTCGGGGTTGAAATGAAGGTCCTTATTGTTCTCTGGTGCACTGATTATGTTACTTGGTTTGGATAATGAAATATCTGCAAGGAAACAACTAAGCTCAGAGAGCACTAAGGACGCCCCCTCAAAATAAGGACAAGATACCTGAAACAGGAATTATATGAACCAGTGTTTTTCAGCCTTGGCCACTTTAAGATATGTGGACATCAATTCCCAGAATTCCTCAGCCAGCATGGTTGGCTAGGGAATTCTGGGAGTTAAAGTCCACACATCTCAAAGGTTGAGAAACACTGATATGAACATTCCCTGTTCAATTTTCCTCATCAGAATTTGTCCAGTGAACTAAGTTTTGATTAGGAGGTTTTTCTTCTTCTGTAGTTGGACACTTTTAGAGTTATTCACTTTTAGAATAACACTTATATTTCAAATCAAGAGAACATCCTGTTCAGGAGAATACATTATTCCCCAGATAGGATAGGGATGCCTAAATTTCATCCATAGAAGGCCTTTCTAGGAACGTACTTGAAGGATAATGTGAAGTTCAATTTTTTAATGGAACAGAAGGACAAAATCACTAAACATATTGTATAGGGAATGTATTTCCATATTTGTTTTGTTTTAATTGTATCAAATTTGGATTGGATTATAGCTTCATTTACTTTTGGAGACTGGCCCCAACATGTCATTGTAAAAGCACCTTTATTGAAATGTAAACATTATATAGGTACTTAGCCTGGAATATTCCTATTCATGAGCGAGAAAAGATACATCTATACAATTTATGAACTATCCATGATTAAATATACTGATTGTTCAATTAAACTTTTTAATTCTTCTTCTTCTTCTTCTTCTTCTTCTTCTTCTTCTTCTTCTTCTTCTTCTTCTTCTTCTTCTTCTTCTTCTTCTTCTTCCTCCTCTTCCTCTTCCTCTCCTCCTCCTCCTCTTTATTTTTTGCCTTTATAATCTTTGCAAACAGACAGCCAGATGTTCAGATTGGATTTAGCATTTGTATCATTATTATGCCTTGGTGGGTTTGGTAAATGTTTTATGCAACAATTAGTTATCATAGGATCTAAAAGAGTGCTGGCTAATATTAAAAAGAAATATCTACTGACCTATGTATATTTACATAAAAAACCTGCAATGTATCTGTAAAATGACCTTTCGACCAGATGGGATTTTTTTTTTTAAAAAAATAGAAATATAAGGTATTATTTTCTTTAATAAAATGCTTCCTTTCTCTTTGAGGAAAATGTGTTTTTTGAGTTGGTTCTTTTGAACAGGCAGGTGTCGGTCTCTTTAAGCACAGGCCTCTCCTCTGCCCAGAATGATTTAGGATTTTATTGCCAAGCTTGTAATTTCTTTATAGGCCTTATAGATCATCTTTCTAAATCTGTGGTGCGGGAAAAGAACTTTTGTTCCCGGACAAAGGGACCTGGGAAAGGGGCACTGTTTTGCTCCTCACAGGTGATGGGGTATGTACAAAGAATTTACTAGATAATGGCTTCCCGGTCTTCAGAACAGATGGTGATGGCCCTGTTGCTAGGATAAGGCCTAAAGAATTTAGTTTTTAATTCCACATTATTGGCCTCAGCCCCATGAATATCCCTGGGTTTCCTGAGGCAAAAACAGGGAGAAAAAAAGAACCCAGACAAGAAAAGCAACCCACAGATGGAGAGACCCACAGACAGACCAAGGAAGGAGGCAGATTGGTCAATAGAAGCTGTATGGAAAATGTTGGCTCAGCTGTCTGCAGTTCACCTGGATCTGAAAGTCAGGCAGGCAAGAAAAAATAGTTTGGCAGCACAGGCAGGACTTTAATGGTATGGACATCACAGAGAAAAAAAATATTACTCCTCACTGAAAAGTGGTGGCCTCCCTTACTGAAGATAAACATGTTCTGAAGACTCTGGTTCTCCCAGGAATAAGTTTGCAACAACAGCAATCCACATTTCAAATGCACCCAGAAAAAAAGGCAAGTGTCCCAAGTGTGATTTGGTGGTCTTTAAAACACTTCAGTTTGTGAAGAAGTGATAAACAGGCAGTGAGTCTGCCTTTGTATGGGTGTATAGTCTTCTTAAAATGGAACATGGCTTATTGCATAGATGTATCCCTATGGGATATATAGGGAGGGTGTGTGTTGTATATGTGTGTAAGAGAGGGTGCAGGTGGGGGGTGTATGAATTTATATTGGAACAAAGAAAAGAAAAGATAGTTAAAAGGCCTAGATCAGTGGTGGCTAAGCTTTTTGGGCTCCCATGCCGAAAATTGTGCATGTGCTTACATGCATGTGCTCACATGCCAGCATCCAGAAGGCAATGCATGCACCCTCCCATGCCCCCTGTGCACGTACATGTGACCCCCCTGCATGCACCACGCATCTCTGCGCATTCTCACATGATCCCCCCCGCACGCCATGTGTCTCTGCCCATTTATGTGTAATCCCCCTGCACGTACCATGCATCTCTGCACATGCACGTGAGACCCCCATGCACCATGTGTGTCTCTGCTTATGTGTGTGCGCCTCCTGCACCCCCCACCCCCCCATGCATGCACACCAGACAATCAGCTGCTAAGCGGGCAGCATGCACGCATGCGCAGTGGGGCTCTTCTGGGCGACCTCTCGCGTGCCAGCAGAAGTGGCTCTGCGTGCCACTTCTGGCACATGTGCCCAGGGTTCACCATTACGGGCCTAGATCATTGGGAAAATTACATTTTATTATTTGATAATTAACTTCTTCCCAAACCATGCATTTTCAGCCTTTTTTTTTACAAGAAAGTCACTGGGCTGCCATTCATTACAAACAGCACTAAATGGGACTGGACTGCATTTTCTGAGAATATTGCTTGTTATGAATAAAGTCCCAAACTGTTGTAGCTTTTCATATGGAACATCACTTTCATTTCTGCATCACTTTCTCATCTCTGTCTCTGTCTCTTATTCTCTATCTCTGTCTCTCTCTCCACCCCCCATTCTCTCTCTTTCTTTCTCTCTCCCATTCTCTCTCCCTCACCCAGAAATCCTTTCTTTCTTTTTATTCTTTTGACACCCTTGAATTCAACTGACTTCTGATGAATGATTCTAGGCAGGCTTCCCAGCAGCATTAAAGGCCTGTTTGCCAGAGCCCTTTCCTTGCATGTTTTCTTGATTTCCAATCTTACCAACAGCCGTGTGATTACCAAGTGGTACCCCATCCAAATGCTAAAGAGAAACTACTCCTGCTCACTTCAGGTCAGCTAGGAACTGTCACCTCTTTGTGTTATGTATGCAGGTTTGAATGTCATTGGTTAAGTTTGAACTGTTCTTGTAAAATGTCAAATAGGATTGGTTTAAAAAGTGCGGGAAAACCCTGCACTCTGATTGGCTGGCAACTGCGGCTGCTGGCTATAAGTAGCAGCCGCAGCCCAGCCAAATCGGGTCTGTCACTGAAGTACTCCGCATCTGACTCTTCATGCAAATCTAACACTTTGCACTTTCCAATTTGAGAAATTCTGAAATAAAGTTAGCTGTTGAGATTGTTGATTAACACGACTACCATGTCTGGGCAGCAGAAATGGGGATGACCATTAGATGGCAGCAGTTATCATCTTCTTGTGTCTCTGCTGACAAACATTTTTGCAGCCCTCCCACACCAACCACATGGTTGAACAATTATGGTACTCCAGCAGAATTTTAAACAGCAGAAGTTATGATTTCATGCAAGATTATTTCCAGGTAGTCATATAATAATTTGAACCATTTAAAACTATTGTCTTGTTTCTCAGTTTTTTAAAAAAACTACATTATCAGATGTTTCTACTACATGGCATGATACCATATACTCGAAACATGATAGCAAATACTATAGCCTGCTTTCATTTATCAATGAGTTAGGATGTCATTAAATTAGCACTGTAATTCCCAGTATGGCCCCCAGGCACCAATATACATTGCCGTTAACGCCTCTGAAGTTCCTGGCTCCACCTGACTTTTTATGACCCACAAACATACTTTTAATTAAAACATAGGAATCTGGAACGTTGCAAAGCAAGTCTAACATCCACTTTATTTCCAAGCATGTGGCTCCTGAGCTTTCTTGGAAAATAACAATGATCAGCAGCTATAAAGCATTGCTTTGCTTAGAAATATTAACACTTTGCTTAACAATATTACACTGGCTCAGCGTAAGAACAAAGATAAACACATAAAGGGGCAAGTGTGGTTTATCTGGTGACATCTTTTCTTGCCTGCTTTGGGGAAGAGGTTTTCAGAATTATAAATGGGTCCACCAGCCCCCAAAGTTTCAGTATTTCTGAATTTTGATTACAAACAATCTATTGCGGCAAACCTTCCAGCCTACTTTCTAACGAAATATTAGCCCCAGGCAAGTATTTTCCTACTTATGTAATGGCTCCCCCCTTTATATTGGAATATTTTAATTGTTTGTAGCTTTTTAAGAATGTTTTATATGTACTACTTGCTGCCCAGAATTATGTATTTAAGATAGATGACTCTATACATTTTTAAAATAAATAGATTGCAGGATTTGCATCGTTATTATCTCTGAATCTCATCTTCAGATTTTGATACATCTGGTATGTTTAGCTTAGAACCCAGAGAAGTCTTCTTGTGATCAAGAATGATTTCTTTATGGCAAACAATATGATCTTTGCATAATTCTATGTAGACTGTACTAATTGAGGTAAATTATCTCAGTGTAGATATTGCAAGGAAGAGCCTTAATTTAAAAAAAAACCCAATAAAACAATGTTAGAATGTAGGGGTTGGAAGGGATCATGGAAATCATTTAATTTTAGTCTATCATTACCCGTTGCCCAGTCTAGGAATCCACCATTACAATATTCATCACAGATGGTCATTTAGCCTCTGTTTTAACATCTCCATCATAGGAGACTGTATCATATTCAGAGGTAAGTTGGTTCTTTCAGGGTACAACTCTTGCTTTTCAGTTTTCCTGATATCCACTCAATTATACCTCCTTATAATGTAAACCCATTGTTTCTTCTCCTGTCTTCTGGAATTACTCTCAACAATTCTTCTTTGTTTTCTATATGAAATCCTTTAAGACAACTATTGTATCTCCCCCTCAATTTTTGCCAAGCTAAACATAGCCAGCGCCTCTAACTGTTCTGCATATGTTTTCTAGTCTAAGTCTTTAATCATCTCCTTTGTTCTCCTCTGGACATGCTTCATTTGCCAACGTCCTTCTTAAAGTGTAGTGCTGGATTCGGTATTCTAGGTGCAGTCTGACCAACACAGAATAGAAAAGAACAATGACTTCTCTTGAACTTAACCAGGGGTGGGATTCTACCAGTTCGGACCAGTTCTATAGAACCGGTTGTTACGATTCTGTGCAGTTCGGAGAACTGGCAAATCACACCACTGGCTGGCCCCTCCCCTCCCCACTCACCCCACCCAGGAGGCTTCCCTGAGGCCCAGTCAGGGGTGGTATTCAGGGGGTTGAGGGAGGGAGAAGTGGCCTGAGAGCAGAGCTGAATCTTCCTTCGGATTGAAGCTTCTATTTTTCAGTGCAGTCTCAGGCAGCAGATTGCAGAAAGGTAGATCTGGGAGTGAAGCTGTGATTCTGCAAGCAGCTCAATCTGCCTGCCTGCTTTGCCTGATTTTGGGTAAAAGTTGCTCTTTTTTTAAAATAAAAAATTCAATCTTTACATATATATGTACAATATTTACATACAAGCCATTCCCAGCCAGTCACATGACCACCAAGCCACACCCACAAATTAGGCCATGTCCACAGAACCAGTTGTTAGGAAATTTGAATCCCATCCCTGAACTTAACGTTGATACAACCTAGGTCTACATTTTTAGAGTGGAGGGATTGCCAAATATATATATATGTCCTACCTGTCAATGAATACTTCAGCTTCAACCACAACAATACAAGAGCACACAATAGATACAAAGTAAAGGTAAACCGCACCAAACTTGATTGCAGGAAATACGACTTCAGCAACAGAGTGGTCAATGTCTGGAATACTCTACCTGACTCTATGCTTTCTTCCCCAAACCCCAAAAACTTTAACCTTAGACTGTCTACTATTGACCTCACCCCTTTCCTGAGAGGTCTGTAGGGGGCGTGCATAAGCGCACCAAAGTGCCTACCGTCCCTGTCCTATTGTTTCTTTTTTATTCGTATCCATTTCATGTATTCATAGCCATGTTTATACTTATACCTGTTATCTAATACTTGCTTGACAAATAAATAAATGAACAAACAAACAATCTTGGCTTATATTTCAGTGGTGATCCACAATGACGCCCAGATCCTTTTCACATATGCCACTGTCTTGTATGGTCCTTTCCATCCTGTACTCATATTTTTCCTACAAAAATGTGAGAGCTTGCATTGTCTCTATTGAAATTCATCCTCATGGATTTTTTTTTCATTGTTCCCACCTTCTGGGATCCACCTGAGTCTTGATATTGTCCCAAAGGTGCTTTTCCAAAAGGCCTCTGGACTTCCTTTGCTTTGCTTGAAGGCATTTCATTTTCATTTACTTCAGTTCAGCTCCATGGATGAGATGAAGATCTCATCCATGGAGCTTCAGAACTGAAGAAGCTTCTTGGATGAGAAGGGAAAGATCTTCAAGCAAAATAAAGAAAGTCCAGTTCCGTTTTGGAAGAAAAGCACCTTTGGGAGAACCCTCAGTGACTTAACAGTCAGAGAAAGAAATTTAGGAAGGACCTGCCCTAATGGATCAAGCAGATAAAAGTGCCTTTGACAAGTTTGTATTTTCAGACTTGCAAGATTGATGTTAGACCTCCCTGGTAAATCAATCCAAAGTTTTTCACCCGCTGATCTTGTAATCTTTAAGTTGTTAAATAAAAAGCAATCCTCAATGAGTTCAATGGTGCTTATTCCCAAATGTTTGTAATCTATACAGAAAGGAATGTGTAGGATTGCACCAATTGTGGACTCCTCAGAGTCCTTTCAAGGTCCTTCTTAGGAAAGCACCGTATTTCATTTGGACTAACTTTCAAAACCCCTTTATAAAAATTCCATTTTGGAATGCTAATACATTATATTATTCATTTTCTGATCCACTTGTTTTCAAAGGAAAAAACACTCTGCTAAGGAACACTGTCAAGACAGGAGCCAGTATTAATAATTCTAAATTTATCTGAACTTTCTACATCCTCTTTATATATTTTTCTTAAGGTACACTGATACCTTAATTTTTATTACTTTGATTTTTCCCTCCCACGTTAAAACAAAAGTTGCCAGTGGCACCACTACTTCCCACGTAATGAAGCAGATATTTGTCTTCCACCAATTTTATTCCTTAAATTTATCATTCATCTTGAATGTTTCACACACTTGGCATTTTAATTCTTTAAATGGCATGACAAGCACTCTTTTCCCAAACTTGGCCTCAATTCTAAAGACTTATAATTACTATTTTTAATTGGTGGAATCAAACTTGGCCCTATTTTGTAGACTTTGTGGAAAACATACAATTGTTGTTTGGCCAGAAGTACAAATTGGTGTTAGGCTATTGTAGGGCAAAATTAACTTAGGTGCTCTTGAGGACAACTTAAGAACTGCAAAGACAGATACTGAGCGTCTGGAACAACACTGGCAGGAAAAATGCAAAACAAAGCGAAACAAAAGGCAAAGAGGAGAACATCAACATGCTTGAGAAAAATTTATTCTGCCCAATGGCCAAGGGGACAGCACATACTATAATTCTTGGTCAAAGACTGCTAAGCTACCCACCACTCCAATCTTTTTTCTCTGTCCTTTCTTCTCTGTATAGTTTCCACTTTCTCTTCTTCCCTCTCACACACAAATTTGCTTCCTATAGTCCTCAACTTCCAACAGTTCATTTAATGACTATTCGAAGTTATAACAGCACTGAAAAAAGTGACTTAAGACCGTTTTTCACATTTACAACAGTGGTGGTATTGAGCAGATTCTGACCAGTTCTGGAGAACCAGTAGAAGAAATTTTAAGTAGTTCGGAGAACCGGCAAATACCACCTCTGACTGGCCCTGCCCCCATCTATTCTCTGCCTCCCAAGTCCCAGCTGATCGGCTGGGTCTTCTTTTGTTGCCCTGCACAGGAGAATGGAGCTGGAAAGCAGGTTAGTGGGCTGGGGAGGGAATGGGGATTTTGCAGTATCCTTCCCTGCCACACCCACCAAGTCATGCCCACAGAATAAGTAGTAAAAAAAACTGAATCCTACCACTGACTTACAACCATTGCAGCAGGCCCATTGTCGCATGATAAAAATTCAGACACTTGGCAACTGACTTGTGTTTATGACGGTTGCAGTGTCCCAGGGTCATGTGATTTGCTTTTGCAGCCTTCTGACAAGTAGAGTCAATGGGGAAGCCAGATTCAATTAACAGCTGTGTTATTAACTGAACAACTGCAATGATTCACTTAACTGTGGCAAGAAAGGTCATAAAATAGGACAACATTGACTTAACAACTATCTCACTTTACCACATCAATTTTGGGATCCATTGTGGTCATAAGTTGAAGACTACCTGCACATGATTAGTGAGGCATAGCTCATTTCTGGAACAAGAACATTGGGAATGTTGAAACAGAAAACTTAAAACTCGCTTTATCTACTTTTAGCACCTTAGGCAAAATCATACTGTGGCACTCCTGATGGTATGGCTAAAAGGATTTTCTTAGGCATTTCAAAAAGGTGCCTTGATTACCTTTTCTTCAAGATTTAGAGCTTTATTCTTACAGTTTTCAGCCTTAGATATTTTTTCACACATTAACTGTGAATCATAGTAAATAATGTTAATTACTTTAGCACCCATTGTTATCACATGGCATTGATTCTGTAAAATTATATTTAACTCTTGATTGGTCATTATTGCTTTTGCAGATATAACTTTGATAAGCTGATAATCACATGACTGATCTGCTCAGTACCTTCCTATCAGACTTTTCTCTTGCTTCAGTAATATCAACATCTTCCTGAGGATCATAGCCGTAATAAAAAAAAATATTTTGTGTGACTTGCAACATCTGCTTAGTACAAGATGCTGTTCGCTATCATTTGATCAACTTTGTGAGTAAATGCTTTCCAAAAGAGTAAAAAGGAAAAAAAATCTTTTAAAAAAACATTTTGTATTCAAACTTTTAAACAAGTAGATTAAAAACTAACACAAACTAATAAGTAGTAAGCAGGGAAAAAGAAAAAAAAAAGGAAAGAAAGAACAGAAAAAGCAAAAACTGTACGACAAAAGAAAAAGTTAAGAAATATAGGAAAGAAAGAAAAAAAAGTATAAAATGGCTTCCAAAATTCTTCCTGTTATGTATGTAGGTTTGAATGTCATTGGTTTAGTTTGAATTGTTCTTGTAAAATGTCAAATAGGATTGGTTTAAATAGTGCGGGAAAACCCTGCACTCTGATTGGCTGGCAACTACGGCTGCTGGCTATAAGTAGCAGCCGCAGCCCAGCCAAATCGGGTCCATTCGAGCTGTAGTCACTGAATAAACTCTTCACTGAAGCTCTTCGCGTCTGACTCTTCATGCAAACTTAACACTGGCGACGAGGATGGGATTCCCCTGAAGAGAAGACGACGCGGAAGACAAGCAGAAGAGTGAGATGGCTGAGCTGAACACCCCCCCAGCCCCGTTCGATCCGGCGGCAGAAGACTGGGAATCGTATGCGGATCACTTCCAAATGTATTTGGAAGGAAACGACCTCGCCGATATCCCCGAGAAGTGGAAGAGGGCGGTATTTCTCACGCACTGTGGTCCGGCAGTCTTCAAGATGGCGAAGACATTGGCGGGAGCTACAGACTTGAAGGTAATGGAATGGCCTGATTTAGAAAAGCTTTTAAGAGCCCATTACGCCCCACAAATATCGTGCCTCATTAAGAGACACGAGTTTTATCGTCGGGATCAAGGGGAAAGCGAAAATGTTAACGACTTCATGGCAAGTTTAAGGGACATTGGGGGTGCTTGTGAGTTTACCAACTTAGAAGAGGCCATGCATGATTGGTTTGTTCTAGGCCTTAAAGATAAGGTCTTACACAGCAAATTACTAATGAAACCTAAGATCATGTTTAAGGAGGCCATAGAGGAAGCTGTTTCAGTGGAAGCAACCAAGTCCTCAGCAGCAGCCGTGAAGAAAATTAACAAGGCCTCAAGCCATTCTGATGTGGAAAAGTCCACAACAACCCATTGCGAGCAAATAGACTCTGATTCAGACTGTAGTGAGGTGGAGGAAGGAATTTATAGACTCAGAATGGAGAAGAAAAGGAAAGACCTTGGAAGAAAGAGGCAAGAATTTTATTGAAGAGGCTGTGGGGGGGGGGGACCACCCCCGCACTGAATGCAAGTTTTTAGACACCATCTGCCTACGTTGTGAGAAAAGAGGTCACCTAGCAAGAGTCTGCAAATCATCCAGAACTCCACCTAGTAGGAAGAAATTTCCTGAGAAAGAATTCAAGCCCAACAATTTCAGTGAGAAATTGGGGCGCAACTCAGAAGCAAATGGGAAGAATGAAACTCATCAAACAGTCACCATTGGTCATTCTTCACCCTTGAGAAGCAGAAAAGTACATGTGAAGGTACTAATTGAAGGAAGACCTTGCCAAATGGAAGTGGACTCAGGCTCTTATTTATCTATGGTGTCATGGGACACTATTCACAGGCTACTTCCCAACATTCAGAAGAAACATTTCCAGAAGCAAGCACTGACTCTTAAAGAGTACCAAGGGAACAAGATTCCAGTAGTTGGAACAAGAGAATTCAACGTGAAGTTTAAAGGCCACACCAAACGTTTGCCCCTGACCATCGTGGACAAGGATCGCCCAAGCTTGCTGGGACTTGAGTGGTTCAATCCACTAGGCATCGAGGTGACTGGCATCAATCACGTGAGCAACTCTGAATGGGAGGAGGCCTTGAAGTCTGAGTTTCCAGAGGTCTTCAGCGAAGGATTGGGCAAGTATATGGGGACCCCTATCACTTTCAACCTAGATCCCAAGGTGCTCCAATTCGTTTAAAGCCCAGAAGGGTTCCATTTGCTTTAAAGGAAAAAATTGATGCACAATTAGACAAATTAATAGCTCAAGGGTTTTAGAGCCCACTGACCACTCCAGATGGGAGACACCCATAGTCACACCAGTCAAGACTGATGGGTCAGTAAGAATCTGTGGAGACTATAAGGGGACACTGAACCATGCGTTGCAGCAGAGCGCATATCCAGTTCCAGTGGTGCATCATCTGTTACATTCACTTGGCAGGGGTACAGTCTTTGCCAAATTGGATTTGGCCCAGGCATATGAACAACTAACAGTTGATGATGCCACTGCAGAGGCCCAAACCATTGTGACTCATAGAGGTGCTTTCAAATGTAAAAAGTTACAATTTGGAGTTAAGCGTGGCACCAGGCATCTTTCAAAGCCTTATGGAAAGAATGCTCCAAGGACTGCCAGGGGTAGTGCCTTATTTTGATGATGTGTTAAATTTCTGCTGAAAATGACACTCAGTTACAAGAAACACTCAGAGAAGTCCTTACCAGATTCAGGAAAGTGGGGTTAAGAGTCAAGGAAGAAAAATGCACTCTTAAAACTGACAAGGTTGAGTTCCTGGGCTACATGATTGACAAGCATGGCATCCACCCTACTGATGCCAAGGTTAAAGCAATCAAAGAAGCCCCTAGACCTAAATGCAAAACAGATTTGCAATCTTTCCTTGGACTCATTAACTTTTATCACATGTTCCTACCTCAGAAGGCAACCATTGCTGAACCATTGCACAGATTACTTGATAAAAAGTCTGTTTGGGCCTGGGGCAGGAAGGAACAATCAGCATTTAACAGTATTAAAAGACTAATCACGTCTGATGCTGTACTCATACAGTTCTCCGAGAATTTGCCTGTTGTACTGACTTGTGATGCATCCCCTTTTGGAGTGGGGGTTGAGCCACAGGCTTCCCAGTGGGAGAGAAGCCCCTATTGCATTTTACTCTCACACTTTGACCAGGGCAGAGAGGAATTACAGCCAATTGGATAAGGAGGCATTGGCAATTGTTGCAGCTGTTAAGAAATTTCATGAATATCTGTATGGGAGAACATTTACCATTGTTACAGATCACAAACCTCTGTTAGGCATTGTGGCAGGAGACAAGCCTACACCTACTATCCTGTCACCAAGAATGCTGAGGTGGACTGAATTTCGTGCTGCTTATTCATACAAGCTTATCCACAAGCCTGGCAAGGACATTGGACATGCTGATGCACTGAGTCGTTGCCCACTTCCTTGCCACAAGGAGGACTTTGAACCTGAAACACACACCTTTTTCCTAGAAACTGTTGCCAAGCTTCCAGTACACGCTGCTGAAATTGCCAGAGAGACTGCCAAAGACACTGTGCTGGCTCCTGTTATAGGCTGGATTAAGAAAGGTTGGCCTCTTCAAGATCTACCACACCTTGCCCAACCTTTTAAGTCCAGGCAAACTGAATTATCTGTATTAAGAGAATGTATTTTGTGTGGTAACAGGGTGGTTATTCCTGCAAAACTGCAAAGAGAGGTTTTGGAAATGTTACATGAGGGTCATCCTGGTATTGTAAGGATGAAGGGATTGGCCAGGAGTTATGTATGGTGGCCAGGTATTGACAAAATGGTTGAAAACTGGGTTGCATCTTGTCCCAACTGTCAGGTAGTCAGGCCTGCACCACCTCTCGCCCCCACAGGAATGGGAATGTCCTAGGGGCCCGTGGTCCAGGATTCACATTGATTTTGCTGGCCCTACCAGAGGGCACACCTTTCTTATTATAGTAGATGCATATTCCAAATGGCTAGAGGTCATCCCCATGGCATCCACCACAACTGATGCTGTCATCAAACAGCTCAAAACTTTTGTAACCCACGGGTTACCTGATGTTCTTGTCTCTGACAATGGCCCTCAATTTACATCCAACCTTTTTGAATCCTATTTAGCGCAACAGGGTATCAGACATGCCCTTACTGCTGCTGGGCATCCTTCGGCTAATGGCCGGGCTGAACGCATGGTACTATTTACCAAGGAGAAGCTTCAGCAACTGGGTCCTGGGGACATCACTGAGAAAGTTGAAAAACTTCTTAGTGTTCAGCACATCACTCCTAACCCATCTAATAACTTATCCCCAGCAGAGTTGTTGATGGGTAGGAAACTTAGGTCTTCCCTTGACCGCCTTCATCCCACTTACGCACCCAATGCTCCACTAGATTCCACTTCCAAAGTTTGCACATTCAGTGTGGGTGATTCTGTTTATGCTAAGAACCTTATAGGTGAATCTTTGTGGATTCCTGCTGAGATAACTCAGATCACAGGCCCTCGTTCTTACAGGGTGCAAACAGAGGATGGACTCCTCTGGAGCAGGCACATTGATCAATTTAGATGCAGGTTCTCTCAGGAACATCGCACTTGTTCCTCTCTAGTTCCCTCACCTGATGTCAATTCTAGGGGAAGGGAGGAACAGGAGGAAAATCAGCAAGCAAGAATCAACCCCATGTGTAATGAGCCATTACGACAGGAACCATTACAAAATCTGTCACAATGCCAAAATCCATCCTTAGAAGTGGAAGATTGTACATCACTACCTGACTTGGGTGCTGACATTGGGCTGGAGATGGGTTGGGAGGAGAGACCAGATTCTAACAATCAAACAGGGTCTTCTTTCACAGGAAGTCCCAGTGGGAAAATGTCAGCAGACACATTTCCTCTCTCACTGGGTGAGAATCTTAAAACTTCTGAACCACTAAGGTCTCAACGTACACGCAAGAGCCCCACCTATTTAAAAGAATACATTAGATAGGTTGGGGTTTGGTATGGACTGAACCTAGTGGGGAGGGGTGTTATGTATGTAGGTTTGAATGTCATTGGTTTTGTTTGAATTGTTCTTGTAAAATGTCAAATAGGATTGGTTTAACTAGTGTGGGAAAACCCTGCACTCTGATTGGCTGGCAACTACGGCTGCTGGCTATAAGTAGCAGCCGCAGCCCAGCCAAGTCGGGTCCATTCGAGCTGTAGTCACTGAATAAACTCTTCACTGAAGCTCTTCGCGTCTGACTCTTCATGCAAACTTAACACTTCCCAGCAGTTATAAGTACAAATATGTTTTGACGTTTCTCTCTAAAATTACATTGTCTTACTTTTCTTTCTATAACCTATCCTATCTACCATAAATTCTTTTTTTTTAATTTGACACAAAGAGTCCATAAGAGGCTTCCAGTGAAGAAGAAAAAAGGGGGTCTAAAGCAACAAGGGAAGATTTTATATTCATATTGGAAGTTTTTTCATATGCTTTATGGAAGTAATATTTAGAAGCCTTTTCAATTTTAAAATTTGCCATCTTAGTAACTATCTGAATTGGCTAGGCCTAGAATCAGCCCTGTTACAATGCCCCTAATGAAAACAACTGAAACTAATCCTTAGGATTCTAAGATCTGTCCATCACTATTTCTTCCTTCTGCATCCCATTCTTCTGTTTTGTTCCACTTTCTTCTTTGTATACCCTTCCTTTGTATATAATTTCTTCTTCTCAGCCACGACATCCCTTTTTTCTCTGGTTTTACTGCATGATAGCTGTTTGTATAGATATTAATGGAAATATTACAACATAACATCATATTGAAGACTGCTCCCCACTGCTGGGATGAGGAGCCACCAAGATGGTTCCGCCCCAGACGCCTAATGGACCCTGAAAAGTTCCAGGCAGAACTGGGGTTTTTCCCCATTTCCCTTGCCCACAACTCTGCCGAGGACCTGGTGGCTGCTTGGCAGCAGGCCGCTGAGGCTGCCCTCGACAGGGTTGTCTCCATGCATCCCATCACATGCCGTGGATCCCGGGTAGGTCCTTGGTATACTGAGGAGCTCTGGAAGATGAAGCGCCGTCAGAGGGGTTTAGAGAGCGGGTGGAGGGCCACCCACTCCCAAGCCGATCGAGCCCTGTTAAGAGCCCATATAAGGACTTACCTGGTAGCTATGGGGGTGGCGAGAAGGTCTTATCTCTCCACCCTCATAGCGTCCACAGATAACCGCCCAGCCACCCTGTTTAGAGCCACCCGCTCCCTCTTACATCCGGGGGAGGTGTTGGACCCTCTCTGGGGAAGAGCTGAGGAATTTGGTCAATATCTGTCGGATAAGATCGCGCGGATTCGGGGCGGGTTGTGCTCCACCTTGCAGTGGTCTGAGGATCATGGTGCAAGTAGTCTGGCTGATGTGATCTGGGCTGAGTTCGACCCTGTTTCCGAGGATGAAGTGGACAGGATTATGCGGTGTTTGAGTTCCACCAGATGTTTGTTGGACCCGTGCCCTTCCTGGCTGGCTTATGCCGCCAGTGAGGTCACCTGCGGTTGGCTCCGGGCAGTGATCAACGCTTCATTAAAGGAGGGTGTTTTTCCCTCCGCCTTGAAAGAGGCGGTGGTGAGGCCCCTCCTGAAGAAGCCTGCCCTGGACCCGACCATGTTAGAAAACTTCCGTCCAGTCTCCAACCTTTGTTTTTTGGCAAAGGTTGTTGAGAGTGTGGTGGCTCAGCAGTTTCCACTTTTCCTGGATGAAGCAGACTACCTAGATCTGTACCAATCGGGCTTCTGGCCTGGTTTCAGCACGGAGACGGCATTGGTCGCACTGATGGATGATCTCTGGAGGGCCCGAGACAGGGTTTTTTCCTCTGTCCTGGTCCTATTAGACCTCTCAGCGGCTTTCGATACCATCGACCATGGTATCCTTTTGCGACGCCTCAAGGGGCTGGGAGTGGGGGGCATTGTTTTTCGGTGGCTCTCCTCCTACCTCTCAGGGCAGTCGCAATCGGTGTTGACAGGGGGACAGAGGTTGGCCCCAAGGGCACTCACTTGTGGGGTCCCTCAGGGGTCGGTCCTCTCCCCCCTTTTATTTAATATCTACATGAAACCGCTGGGTGAGATCATTCATGGTTTTGGGCTGAGGTATCACCAGTATGCTGATGATACCCAGTTATACATCTCCACCCCAAACCAAATCAGTGATGCCCTCTCCGTGATGACTCGCTGTCTGGATGCGGTACGGATCTGGATGGACGGAAACATGCTTCGGCTCAACCCGGCCAAGATTGAGTGGCTGTACATACCGGCATCTCGGTCCAGTCAAGAGTGTCCATCATTGACCATAGAGGGAGTGGTGTTGCCCCCTGTGGAGAGGGCACGGAACCTGGGGGTCCTCCTGGACGCGCGGCTCCAGTTGGAGGAGCAGGTGGGGGCTGTCGTCAGGGGGGCCTTTGCCCAGGTCCGGCTGGTTCGCCAGCTTCGCCCGTTTCTGGACCGAGATGCCCTGCGTACAGTCACTCATGCCCTTGTTACCTCGCGACTCGACTACTGCAACGCTCTCTATTTAGGACTGCCCTTGCACACCATCCGGAGGTCATCCGGAGGTTACAGCTGGTGCAGAATGCTGCTGCATGGGTTGTGATGGGAGTTACCCGATTATCCCATATTACCCCCCTCCTGCTCGGCTTGCATTGGTTGCCGGTTGCGCTCCAGGTGAGGTTCAAGGTTTTGGCTTTAACATCCAAAGTCCTACATGACATGGGTCCACAATATTTAAGGGAGCGCCTCCTACCGATATCGGGGACCAACCGCCCTCTACGGGCACACAGGCAGGGGCTCCTCGGGGTCCCGTCGGCAAGCCAATGTCGGCTGGTGGTCCCCCGATGGCGAGCCTACTCTGTGGCGGCCCCTGACTTATGGAATCAACTGCCTCTGGACCTCCGCCTGGCCCCTGACCTCCGCACCTTCCGCCGCGATTTGAAGACCTGGCTATTTGACCAAGTCGGGCTGTGATTACCTTACCGGGGGTATGGGATAGTTTTAATTTTAAATTAGGTTTTATTGGCCCTTATAGTGATTTAATTTCTTTTTAATTATTTATTGTATTTGTATGTTTTAACTGTGAGCCGCCCCGAGTCTTCGGAGATGCGGCGGCATATAAGTCCAATAAAATTAAAAAAAAAAAAGACAAAACAGCTTTCTGCACAATATGCTATCTTATAAAACACTAGAGTGCTTCCCTCCCAATTATTAATACTGGATAACAGTCATTATTCTAATTCAAAAAAGGCAGCTTATGATTTATTATGTTATTCTGTAGTCTAAGGCCCTGCCTAATCTTTTCTGCTTTGTATCCTAGAAACATCTGAATTGTGTTTGGTTTGGGAGTTGAGAAAAGGCTTTCTCAGTCACTGTCCTCAGGCTTCAGAATTCCCTTGGTGGAGAAATTCACTTTTCCCCTCTTTGATTGTGTTCCACTATCATGTACAAATCTTTCTCTTCCGGCAAGCAATCAGCCTTCTGAATTGCTGGCTTTTAACTTCTTGGCTGAAATACTTTCTGAACTTTTTTTTTTTTGAGGCTTTAACTGGCTTATGCCCTTCTTTTCCCTCCTCTCCTTTAAAACATTTATTGGTTCTTTTTTGTACTGGGATGGTTGAATAGTTTAACTTGTGCTGTTAAGACAGATAGAAAGGTAGAAGAAAAATATTTTAAATGATTGCTTCATTTGTTATTATATGAAGCCTGAAAAGTACAGATGAAGATTCTGAAGCCCATTGTTGTCCTCCATATAGTTAAAATACATTATGAGGAACAGTGGTGAAACATTACCCTGAGACCACACGCAGCTCTGAAAGCCTTGGATAATATCTCAGAGACCTCCAAAAGTAATTAGTAAAGGGAAAATTATTAAACAGTTGATTAGAGAGGAACCGTATGAACTTCTTTTAATTTACTTAAATTTAGGTGTAAGCAGGGGTGGGATTCTACTGGTTCTGTCCACCTCTGTAAAACTGGTTGCTCTGTTCTATGTCTGCTGCTGTTTTGGCCCACCCGCCAGCCCGGGCTCTTGCCTGACCTAAAAAAAATGTAAAATCACTGAACCGGTAGTTACATCAGTCGGATCCCATCCCTGGGTGTAAGTGAAAATAAATCTCAGTTGCTGGTTTTCCACTAATTCCACTTGGCACTTTTGTAAGCATGGCACCTGGTAGGGTTCATAGCCTGCCAGAATTTATGCTTCAAACAGATCAATTTTACAAACGGCTGGGACTCAGGAATATTGCACGGGGAAAGCCATCGTTAGGGTTGATTAGGCCTCTTAAAAATACACACAGACACAAATACATATGTAAAACAACAGTATGTTTGGTGCCCATGTCCTGATCTTAATGTAGTAAAATAATCTTAGGAAATTACTGTCTGTTGCAAAGCGTGAATGTAAATATGAAAGGGAAAAAAAGAATATGATACACACTATGGAGCAAAGTCTAAGTATCTAGAGTTCTTCTAGTGGAACGTTTATAATCCTTCAGGTACTAGACCTTGCCAGGAACTTGATACATCTTCTCTTTTACTGCATGGTTAGGGTTACAGAAGCAAGAAGACTGCTAAGTCCTGGCACGCCATATTGGAAGGCTGTAAAAAGGTTCTATGTGCCTGATCTTAAGGAAGTCAGTGCTACTCTGAAAAGGGTTGTTAATCATGTGATAATGGTTAATTAAACTATTTTTGCACTGCCCCTTATGAATTAGCTTCAGTCTCCATATATTCTGTGGCTCCAGCTTTCTGAAGCAGTGAAAAGATCCAGGGACAGTGCTTACTTGGGCTTGAAAGGAGAGATCACTAGAAAACTACAATGTTCTGTTATACAAATAATGCAATGAAACAGAATAGATGTTGATGAGTGGCCTATATGCAGTGAAATGCTGTGTCTCAAATCCTCAGAGGAGTATCTCAGATCCAGGCAGCAATAAGGTCCCAGCATCACTTGGGACCTCCTAAATTCTCTGCCCCACTTGATCATTATTATAAGTATTTAATTAAAATAGAAACCAAATGCATTCTGGAATGCTTATGGACCCTGAAGAAATGTCTATACTTTTATTCAGTATGAGACTGGCCACCTGTGAGCAACTCCCTACTGCCACTTTTGACTGCTTGATCCATTAGGGCAGATCCTTCCTAAATTTCTCTTTCTGACTGTTAAGACACTAATGGTTCTCCTAAAGGTGCTTTTTTCCCAAAACAGAACTGGACTTTCTTTATTTTGCTTGAAGATGTTTCACTTCTCATCCAAGAAGCTTCATCAGTTCTGAAGTTTCTTGGATGAGAAGCGAACTGAAGAAGCTTCTTGGATGAGAAGCGAAACTTCTTCAAGCAAAATAAAGAAAGTCCAGTTCTGTTTTGGGAAAAAAGCACCTTTGGGACATCCATGACCTGACTGAGAATCTCCATAGACATTGGGAGTTCCTGCCTGGCTTCTCTGTTTCCTAGGCAACATCTTTTTCTCTTATCCCCAAGGCCATTCACACATTCCATTATATCCCCTGGCTTGAATGTCCAATAAAAGTAGAAACATCTTTAGAACCCTATTAGGGTGAGGCCATCTGGATCTTTGGGGGCATGTGTTCCAGAAGGAATGCCAAGGCTGCCACAAAGAAGGCAAGGCACATCTCCTGAATGCAAGAAGGTGTGTTTTACTAAGGGCATCTGGAGCATGCCCTCTCTGCTAGATCTGGCGGGGTGAGCTGGGACAATGGGGGGAATGGAGCAATAGAACTGAGCATTAAAGATGGGCAAGTGATTGGTTAGAACAGCAGGACCTCCTGTTCTCATTACATTTGCAGGTTCCATTTGTCCCATTTTGTGTAACAGAATCCTTGTAGATTTAGTTGTCTTTTTGATTTCATCAACTGGCAGTGGAGCAAACATTTTTTTGTGACTGAAATAGAGAAATCATCTTTCAAAAGACTTCTAAGTTTATTCATTAAACAGGAATTCTGTACAGCATATTTATAGCAAGAGAAGAGCTAGGCCTTAATTTTCATTCCTAAGAAGGAAGGAGACATAGCTCACCAAATAAACCTTAGATAAAAGGAAACATACATTTTTCTTGTACATTTGATGATATTCCAACACATTTGCCAGATATTTCTTTCTCTCTAAAGGGAAGATCTTAATATATTTAGTGTTCTGATATCTCTTCAGTAGTTAGAAATGTTGCAGAAAGTGGTTATTAATAAATCATTAAAGGCTCTCATCACATCTAGCAGCCTGGCTTCTACACTGTGTTTCCCCCCCCCCTCTTTTGCTCTACAGAAAGTCTTTCTAACAAAACCCACAAAAAGAACTGTTATAATGGACTAGCCTTCAAAAATGAAGAAAAATGTACTCCTCAGTTATATTCTATTTTAATGCTCTCCACCCCGCCTCAATTTCTTGTTGCTCAGAATATGTAACATCTTGCATTAACAGCTAAGTTAATCTTACATTAAGATTTGATCTTTATCAAAATCTGTGGCAATAACTCTCATAATTAGGACTTGGCCTGTCAATCTGTTAAAGAAGTTTTACAGTATCATCTTTTAATGATTATTTTATTTAGCGATTAATTAATTGGCTAAAAGTTGTACATTGTTTCTGTCTGGTAAACTTATATTAAATGTTCCCAAGGATAGCCTTTTCCCTTTTTCACCTTCAAGTTTGAGATCATTAGAATTTTTTTTTTTTGCTTGCTGAGTAATCTTGACTATTTTCCTGGCTCCCCCCAGCCCATTTTTTAAATACGTGGAACTGTCAACACCTGACAAAGAAGCAACAGTACATTTCTGGATGCTGCTATGGGACAATCCAAAAAAACACAACAAGAAAGCAGTGGAGATAAAGAGGTGGATAGGAATAAAAAAGAAGCTGAAATGAAAGAAGTTCTAAAAACAGCAGAAATAGTGGAGAAAAGAGCAAGGAGGATAAAACACTGGTCAGCACCAGATGAAGATGAGCTGCATGGTTTTGGGTTGTAACATCTGACACCCACTTATTGCCAAGCAGCTTAACAACATATTGCAAGGAGAGGAAATTAAAGTTTGGTGAACATTTGGCAAAACCTACCTGATAATGAAAAATCCAGCAAAAGTGATGATACCAGACAACTAAAGACCAATTACCTGCTTACCAACAACTTTCGAATTGTTTCCAGTCCAACAGCATCTAGCTGAAATCAAGTTCTTTCCACCCTGAGCAGAAAGGAAACTGCGTAAATGGCAGAGGAACAAAAGATCAACTTCTAAGTGAAAAGATTATTTTGGAAAATTGTAAGAGCAGGAAAACCAATTGAATGTAGCTTGGATTAATTACCAGAAGGCATTCCACTCCCTGTCACACAATTGAATAATCAAGTGCCTGTAAACAACAGGAATCAGTAGAAACATCAGAAGATTTCTGCAATGATAAATGGCACAATAGAAGACATGCTTGCTGGTCAATGGTGATCAACCAGGAGAGGTTAATACCAAGAAAGGAGTCTGTCAAGGAGACTCACTGTCTCCACTACTGTTTGTCATTGCATGGATTTTTCTGTGAACAATACTGAATAACTCAGGCCATGGGTATCAAACATCAAAAAAATCTGCTGAGCTATCCCACCTGCTATACACAGGGAATCTGAAGTTGGATGGAAAAAACACCATCAGAAATAGAATTGTTGCTCAACATTGCCCATATAGTAGCCAGTCAAGATATTACAATGGAGCTTGGACTAGACAAAGGTGCTATTCTCATCATGAACAATGGAAAACTAGGGAAAACAGAAAGAATCAAGATATGGCTGACTGTGTGACAAACCATAATAATAATAATAATGCATGTGCATTGTCTAGCTCACAACCTTCTCTCTGTGCTCTTTTTGATAGCTGATTCTTGGGCTGATCAGTCTAGTAGTCATTTCTAAAGTAATAAACATGTGCACTATGCTCCTCATCATAAAAGAAACAAACCTTTTCTCCTTTACCTCAAAGGAGGATGAGACAAAGAACCAGAATTTTATCTCTGTAATTTGCCTGTATTCAGGTTTCTCATTTGTATTCTCATTTGGGAACTGTTCATACTTGTGACAATGTTGAATCAGTGGTACTTACAAATAGTCCTTGGAGTTTGGGCTGATGCATTATCTTCATGTGCCATGTGGCTGCCATTTGCAATCTTTCTTGCTGGTTTTCACCAAGCAAAGTCAGTGGGAAAGATGGCAGGAGGTAGAGAACTTGCTGGAGGTCTTGTCATTAATTCTTCTTAATCTCATTTATTATAATTCTTACTAATCAGAGCTATGAGAGGACGCAGGGCTTCTAACACAGGTCAGAAGTGTCCGATTTTCTCATATGGACATCATCCTTCTATGGACAAATATACAAATCCAGATGTAATAAAATGGCTTATACTTCTGTCTCTGAGTTGAATACACCCCACCCCAGCATTTCTATTTCTGTAGTTCAATCTAAGGGATGGGAAGTAAGGCTTTTGGTTTATAGAACAAGGGATTATAGACTTCATAGAGGCTTCTAGTCCAGTTTTAATTCCATAATTTGAAGACTTCACCCTCTAGAAAACTGTTCAAAAATAATAACAAGAGGCTATAAGGAAAAGAAATAAAAGTAGTGGGATATGTCATTCACAATGATCAACTCCCAGGTAGATGGTCCCTGCAGCTGAGCTGTGTCTCAAGGTACATGGAAGTATGAAAAAACTCCAGGATCATCACCAATGCCCATGAGAGAGACCTTCAGTGTGGCAACTTTCGATCCATGGCATTGAATTGGAGCATTCTCCTTAATAACTGCAGTATCTGTTTTCTGTTTCCAAGCACAGAGTGAGAAAGGAAAGAAAATAGGAACTATTTTACATCAATTCCAGCCAAGTAAGTATGAAATAAGGATTAATTCTGGTACATCCTTCTTGAAAGATGTCCTATATGTCCAGTATTGGGCTGCTGCCGCTTGACCAGTTCTAGTAAACTGGTAGTTCTGATGATCAGCTGGCCCCACCCGCCCACCCCTGCCCTATCCTGTCCTATATTTCTGTTTTTTTCAGCTCAGCTGATTCACATGGCACAGTGGATTTCACGTGCCTCAGCTGTTTTACTTACCGGGGCTGCCTTGTAGAAGTTCAAACTGGTGTTTTTTCAATGCTGCATGTGCTCACAGAACCAGTTGTTAAACCAGTCACAGCCCACTGGTTGTATATGTCCATTATGACATCTATACTTGCAAGCTAGGCCAACTGACGGTTAAGATGCTACATAGTCTTTCTTAAGATGAAGACGGGCTAGCAGAATATCTCCACATCGTGGTTTGTATTAACCTACCTGTCAACTAAAAAAATACTCCTTTGGTCTTTTTAGTTGCCAGCAGAAAGGGGGTGGGGGAAAGTAGTGCATTCCTTAAATGTCCCAGATAATCGCCTTGGCAGCCCAAAGCTGTCAGCGCACAAGAATATTACTGGAGAGCATGATTGATGACTCTTGGCTATGGATGTGTCCCATTGGAGAATATACATCCAGGGGGGTGGGAGGAAGACCAGGGTCAAGGGGAAAACGAATTATGTATTTTAGTGTCAGCGGCACCCAGCTAACGCCAATATGGCCACTTCTAATGAACCAATTTTCTTTTCTCTGAGAGATGCGGCTAGAGACTTATGATTTGAATGGGGGTGGATTTGTTGGAGCCCTGACACCCACATTTGTTGAAAAGTTCACAGTTGGCTACATGCAAATAGCGCTTGAAATCACAAAACAATGGCTGGATTCTAAGCCACAATACAGCTTAGCATCATGCACGCGTACTCAGTCAAAAACTGAAAAAGTAAGCAAGAAAAAATGGTGCACCCAAATGTGAACTCCCAAGAGATCATTTCTGAGGATGTGCACTGTGTAATTTATGGTCTCCATCTCAGCTTTATTGGGCTGTGCCAAATATGTATTTGAGAAAAAAAAGATGGTTATGTTGCAATTCTGTGACCCACATTGTGGGATCCTTGTATGTGATTAGCACATCAGGACAGAATTGTGAATGTTTACATCTTCTGAAACCCTGTTGATTTTTGGATCTTCACTAATTGCCATATAAGGCCCTAGTTGCTATTTACTAGAGACAAGCTTTGCTAGGAATTACTACATTGTGAACGTAGTGACCCCTGACTTTTTATTGGGTACAATAGTTGTCTGTACACTGCAGGTAGTCCTTGACTTACAACAGATCATTTAGTGACCATTTGAAGTTGCAACAACACTGGAAAAAGCTTTTTTCATATTTACTGTACATATCCCCATGGTCACATGCTTAAAATTCAGACACTAGGCAACTGGTCCATATTTATGACGGTTGCAATGTCCCAGGGTCATGTGATCCCCTTTTGCAACCTTCTGACAAACAAAATCAATGGGGAAGCCAGATGACTTAACAAGCTTGTTCCTTACTCAACAACTGCACGTTCACTTAGCAACTGTGGCAAGAAACATTGTAAAATGTGTCAAAACTTACTTAACAACTGTCTTACTTAGCAACAGGAGTTTTGGATTCAGTTGTGGTCATACATTGTGGACTACCTGTATACGGGTCTGTGCTGCAGAGTTTTAATTCTAGGCTCTTTGTCCTGCATTTCCAAGTCACTTTGCTTTGTTGGTCTCCTCAAAGTGGCTGAGATACATACGAGGTGAAGATTTCTCCCAAACAGCTGATTCCTGCCTTGCCAACTATATTCCTACCACTATTCCATGTTTATTACAAAATCTTCCCCAAGTCCAGCACTGAAGTATGGTGAAGAATGTCTCATAAAAAGAATACACATTGCTAGACATCAGTTATAAATGTCTGAGCAATGAAATTCTACTAGAAACTGGAAGGCAGGAGCTTCGGAGCAGATTGAAAGGAAAAGCGATAAACCGAGGATTGCAGCACTGAGCGTACCGTAAATGTGGCAGTGGACAGAGAGTCTCAGAGAGGCTCCAGGCTTTCTTCCAGTTCCTTGAAAAAAAAAATGCTGAAGAGATTGTAATATAATTTAACCTCTTGCTCAGTTCTCATGCTTTCCAATTGCGCTTGCACAAGAGAAGACCCTGTCATCCTGTTTCCATTGTATGCAACTTGTCCGAGGAAAGAATTCTCTTTTTCCCAAAGAACCACTGGATGCCCTTTATAAGTTACCTTCTCCAATCTGAGTTCTTGGGAATTGATTTCTTCATCAGAAAATGCTTCCTGGTTTGCAGTTCTGCATTTCAGTTGTTGTGCCTTTATCTTTTTTTTCACATCAGCCAGTTTCCTGCCAGGAGAGTGGTTTAGCTGACTGGCTTCCCTGATTAGATTTGGAGAAATCAGCCAATGCTGTTTATGGTTCTCCCCAAGTCATTTTGCTGAACGATTGCAGCTACCTGATACAGCCCTGGCACAGGTATTCTGGTTAAAAAAAAATATGCCTTAGCTGTAGGTAGAAGTTTGCAGTAGATTGCCCACATTTTCCAACATCTAATTAAGAGCAATTCAGCAATGGTCTCTGGAAATAAGGCCAAGAAACGAACATTATGTACTTCTATTAATCTCTTTCCTCTTCCCCCCTAGTGAGCCTAAGATAGCTTCATTTTCTTGTTCCAGACTCTCCATAAATACATGTGCTAGGTATCTATGTCCATTTCTCTCCACATGAACCTGAATATATTCTGTTGAACTTGGTCAAGATCCTATTATCATCTCCGATGTTTCCAGTCCAGTGTGTCCAAGTTTCAATACTTCAGCTCTGGAAAGCAGGGCGGGGGGAGACCAAGTGAAAACTAGACGGTTTGAAAGCCAGCATTGTAAGCAAAATACAGCATACGTTGTACGTTCCACAATTCATACAGTCGATGTCATCAGGGGTGATTGTTTACTGCAAAGCAGCTCCAGGTGGCCACAAAAGAAACACAATAAACAGTTTTCTGAACTTCTTCAGTGAATCTTAATAATTTCCATAAACAGACGAGTTGAATAGTCAATTCCTAGTGTGCTTTTCTCAGAGAGGAGTCCCAGCGATCAAACTTAAAATGCAAGGGCATGTTTAAAAAGTTGTCCTTTTGGTGCCTGCCTCCATCTGTGACTTCGGCTGATGAGCTTTCGCCTTTTGTATGAGCTGCATTGTTTAGTTTTTTGAAGTTTGCATGTATCTCAGAGGTTTGTCAACTTGCATCTTCCTCTTTTTTTTTTTTCTTTCTTCTTTCTTTTTTTGCAGCTCTATATGCAGGATCCTCTCTGCCTGTTTCCTCTATTGCACTATTTTGTTTGTACTACTGTAATCGTTTTGCTGGCCCAGATCTGTGTGGGTGTGCTGGCAGCTTTACAATAAAGTTACATGGGAACTGAGTTAAGGTTGAATATTTATTAGAAGAAGCCATCTGGCGTCAGGCAGTCTGGGGGGGGGGGGAGAATCATTTCTTTAGTAATCTCTCCTCTTTCTCTCTCTCTCTCTCTCTCTCTACTTCTTCCTCTCTACCCCCTCCCCTCTCCTTTCTAGTTTTCACATTTCACATATGTGAAAAGTAGGACACACGTCTCTCCACATTCTTTTTTATCCTTCCCACTTACAGTCATAAAAAAATATGTAGCCCTATCTTGCATATTCCAGTCTCTGCTGTAGGGTTTTGCTTCCCTCTGCTTCTGTCTGCTGTACTAACGCCTTAGTCTTATTCTTCTAGAGGTATTCTCTGCAGATGGCAGTGCAAAGTTCTCACAGTTGGTCCCTAGTATTTGGCCTGTGACGCGGCAGCTTTGAATAGTCCCACTCTGCTATGGTTTGCTAAACCATTCATCTCCCATCCCATTTGTTGCTTCCCGTCCTCCAGCTGGCAGCCTCATAAAAAATAAAAATTAAAAAAAAAAAAACACCACCATCCCTGTGTGGAGTGTTCAGAAAACACATGAATCCCCTTAATTAAATAAACTGGCTAGGAGAAGGGCATTCTTGGTATTTTGTCCATTAGAACTGCATCAAGTGGAAAACTAAATTGACCTCAAAGACGCTCACTTCTCCTTACCTTTCATCTGTTCCCTCTCAGTGTTCTTTACACATAGGCGCAACACATATGGAGGTGTCAGGGAACAATATGTCAACTCTTGTCTATTTGTTGACTTTTCTTATCAAGCATTCCACATTAAAGGTGGCTTTTAACCAGGTGCTTCCCTCTGCTAAAGTTCTCATTGGTTAAAAATATTTGAAGAACCCTGGAATGAGAAAAGCCAAAGCAAAGTTTTAAAAACAAGTAGGATCTTGTTGTAATATCACGGAGACTATACACACACACACACACACACACACATACATATGCAGGTCTTGGCGTGTTCAGGTCTTTTTCCGTGTAAGATTGACAGTATCTTGGCAACATTTCGACGAGGTCCCACTCGCCATCTTCAGGCTGGTGCTTTCGGCTTCGTGCTTGTGCGAGCAAAGTGTGATCGGAACTGCCGTCTCTCTATAAATACTGGTGGGGAGGTATGGTGTGCTGGCTCTGTTGTAAGCGGGTTGGTTGGCTGTGTTGTTACTTCTTGATTGGTTGATGGAGTTGATGTTTGCAGATTAGTTGGCTTTTTCGTAGGACCCTGTGTGGCTGAGGTACTGGCTGTGTGTCTCTCAGCCTTTTGTGTTGTAACAACCTGGGTAATGGGCTGTGTGATGACCTTCTGAGTTCTATTGTTGTGACATCCTGGGTCTTGTGCTGTAATCTCCTGGGTCGTTGGCTGTGTTGTAACATCCTGATGTTGGCTTCTCAGGAAAAAAATTGCCTGCCCCATCAGAGGTGTTCATGGGGAAGGCCAAGATAGCAGTGGTGGCCTCATAATTGACCACAGGTTGCTCTCCGTGTGAGATTCAAGGTTTTGGTAACAACTTATAAAGCCCTGTATGGCTTGGGTCCAGGGTACTTGCAAGAACGTCTCCTTCCGCTGACAAATACCAATCGCCCTGTGCGCTCCCACAGACAGGGCCTTCTGGGGATACCGTCAGCTAAACAGTGTAGGCTGGCAGCCCCTAGGGGTAGGGCCTTCTCTGTGGGGGCGCCCACCCTCTGGAATCAACTACTCCTTGAGTTGCGCCTGGCCCCTGATCTCCGCTCCTTCTGCTGCGACCTCAATCCAGCCTGGACTGACAGGGGATTGGGGTTTTTAATTTGATTGTTTATTTGGCATAATTTAATATCTTTTTAATTTCTTTTAACTTTTGTACTTTCTGTCTTTTATGTACGCACGCCGCCCTGAGTCCTTCGGGAGAGAGGGCAGCTTATAAGTCCAAATAAAACAAAAACAAAACAAACAAACACTTCCCACTTTAACTTTTGCTTGAAACATTGCAGGTATACAGGGAATAAAATCTTTGGTTGGTTGCTATTGCCACCTTGGCTACTTGCCCCCATCCAATGCTGCCTCCCATTCTTTTTATGCATCCCAACTCCACCCTCACTTAAAAGCAATAGAATCACTTTATCTGCGACAAAGCTCTGAACAGAACTTTAGACTACAGCAATGCAAGTAGTTGGTAATAGACAATAGAGTGGCCTTTATTGTCCTCAATTGTCGGGTTACAGGTTTCTTGGTTACTGTGGTCTATTTAAAGAATAGCCTAGGCATGCTACTGCTTGCAATATAAATTAAGTCAGATACAAATGATTGATTGGATGGGAAATGAGCGCTGAAATTTGCATAAAGAGAGAGTCAAGTGGTTACTAGAAATCCAGTGGTCCCAATGTTGATGTAGGAAGGACTTTTGCTCAGAATTCAACTTCTATAGTGTTGTGCACATGCACGTGATCACACACAAAAACACAGATTGTTGAAAAACATTGAGAACCATTGTGTCGCCAACAACAATTGAGGCAAAAAAAATGTGTCTTCTGTGCACTGTGCATGCACATGAATGTTCAGACAATGCGGAAGGTCCTTGAAGTAACCACACCCAATCTTCAAAAGTGAAGAACATTTTGACATCTGAAGCAGTGGCTTTGAAATGGTGCCGAAGTCCAGTGATGGGATTCAATTTTTTTTACTACCAGTTCTGTGGGTGTGGCTTGGTGGGCATGGCAGGGGAAGGATATACTGCAAAATCCCATTCCCTCCCCACCCATTAACTTGCTTTCCAGCTCCATTCTTCTGTGCAGGGCAACAAAAGAAGACCCAGCCGATCAGCTGGGACTCAGGAGGCAAATAATAGATGGGGGAGGGCAGCCTGATGCGGTATTTGCTGGTTCTCCGAAATAGCTGGTTTTCTACTATTGATTCTCCAGAGCTGGTCAGAACCTGCTGAATATCACCTCTGCTGAAGTCACTTCGCAAAGCATCTCATTGAAAGAGTACAATTGCAACATATACTGATTCACATCATATTTTTAATTTGGAAGAATATTTGTTTTCAGGTATAATCTTACAAACCGATATACAATCTTACCAACGGCATCTTTGGACCTTCCAGGTCCATTACTTGGTTTTGCACCTTTATGTATTCTGTTGTTCAACTCCAAGGAGGGAAAAAATGTGAAAAGAAATAATTGTATAAGTTATACAGATATATTTTATATGAAAAGTGTGAACAAAATGTACGGTAAGCCTGAACATGGCCAGAGAATCTGTACCCATAAAATAATTAAGTTTCCTAGCCTGCCCCACCTTCATAATCTCTGAGTGAAGATACCAGTCCTTAAGTAACTTGGATCTAGCTTTGCAATGAAACATTTGGAGGCCTCTGACTTTATATTCTGCTAACAATTAGCTTATCTAAAATATCATAATCATTCACTTAGATGGGAGAATTGAATATGGATGACTCCCTAATTTATTATCAATCACTGAGGTTGGAACCTGTTGTTGTTTTCACTCCAGACTGCTGCTGATCTGCCTGAATAATTCTCTTGCATCTCCCTTCTCTCTCAGCCTCCCCTCCCTCCCAAAAATCTGATTATCTCTGTGCAGGTATATGGTTGATGATAATGGTGTAGGGAAGAACATTCAATTATTTAAGCCTCACATCTGCAGTCTAAACAGGTTACAGTCATCATGCTTCAGTAAGGACTAATACCCAATAGAGCAGGGAAAAATAAATTAGAAAAATTCAACTCCCTTATACAGGAGTCTTTATACCACCTTAAAACCAACCAAAGGTCACACAGGTAGTCCTCAACTTACAACAGTTCATTTAGCAAACGTTCAAAGTTACAATACCACTGAAAAAAGGGACTTACGACCATTTTTCACACTGTTGTAACATCCCCGTGGTCATGTGATTTACATTCGGATGCTTGACAACTGACTCACATTTATGACAGTTGCAGTGTTCCAGAAGGTCATTTTGAGACCTTCTGACTAGCAAAGTCAATGGGGAAATTAGATTCACTTAACAGCCATGTTACTAATTTAACAACTACAGTCATTCACTTAACAAATGTGGCAAGAAAACTCACTTAACAAATTTCTCATTTAACAATACAAATTGTGAGCTCCATTGTGGTTGTAAGTTGAGAACCGTCTGTACTGACAAACAAATCCTCAACTTACATCAGTTTATTTAGTGACTGTTCAAAATTACAAGAACACCAAAAAAAGCAATTTTATGACCATGGACACCTGATCAGAATTCAGATACTTGGCAACTAACTCATATTTATTGTGATTGCAGTGTCCTGGGGTCAAGTGATCACCTTTTGTGACCTTCTGACAAGCAAAGTCAATGGGCAAGCCAGGTTCACTTAATGCTACTAACTTAACAACTGCAGTGATTCACTTAACTGTGGCAAGAAAAATCATAAACGGAGGAAAAGCTCACTTAGCAACTGTCTCACTTAGCAACAGAAATTTTGGCCTCAATCGTGGCCCTAAGACTACCTGTACATTGTGGCTTCAATGTGGATAAAGTTTTCGTGTTTATGTAAGCAGTAGCCAATGAAGTTCAAGAGGATTGAAACTGTGATGATATACCTACTACTGTAAATCTACCTGAATCCTTTCAAACTGCTCAGACTGTCCTAGAAAGGGCCTTTAGATGGGGACTCTGTTCACTTAACATTACGCTAAATGGTGTGCCACATTAGGTCTAACGAAGAAGACTACAGGATCAACTGAGAATTACAACTTCTGGTTCATATTCTTCTATAATCTGCTATAAGATTAATTAATGCAGTCATTGTGTGATTCAGACTCTGATTATTTGATGGTTTATCACTTGATAACTTGGAACTTTATTTTATTTATTTTATTTTATTTATTTCATTTGTCAATCGCTTACAAGATAATAAGTATAAGGGTAAACATAGTTATGAATACATGAAATGAATACATGTAAGAAAAATAAAAGAAACAATAAAAGAAACAATAAAAGAAACAATAGGACAGGGACAGTAGGCACATTGGTGCGCTTATGCACGCCCCCTACAGACCTCTTAGGAAAGGGGTGAGGTCAATAGTAGAAAGTCTAAGGTTAAAGTTTTTGGGGTTTGGGGAAGAAACCACAGAGTCAGATAGAGTATTCCAGACATTGACCATTCTATTGCTGAAGTCGTATTTCCTGCAATCAACTTTGGTGCAGTTTACCTTGAGTTTGTATCTATTGTGTGCTCTTGTATTGTTATGGTTGAAGCTGAAGTATTCATTGACCGGAAGGACATTGCAATGTATGATTTTATATACTATACTTAGATCGGACTGAAGACAGCGTAGTTCTAGGTTTTCTAGGTCTAGAATTTCAAGTCTAGTGGCATAAGGTATTCTGCAACGAGTACAGGAGTGGAGAACTCTTCTTGTGAAATATTTCTGGACTTTCTCAACTGTGTTAATATCAGATACGTAATGCGGGTTCCAGACTGATGAGCTGTATTTGAGTATTGGTCTGGCAAATGTTTGGTATGCTCTAGTTAGTAGTGTGATATTACCAGAGAAAAGCTACGTAGGATTAGGTTAACAACTCTTAATGCCTTTTTGGCTATGTAGTTACAGTGGGCTCTAGCACTTAGATCATTGGAGATGAGTATTCCAAGGTCCTTGATGGAGTTTGGATCATCAACAAGGTCTTGACTATTCAGCTTGTATTTTATTTTCTGATTTTTTTTGCCAATATGCAAGACCGAGCATTTATTTGTTGAAACTTATACCAAGTGTTATCATAATTGTTGCTCATCATAATTGTTGATCATAATTTCCACTCTTTTGAGACTCCCATTGTGTGTGTGTGTGTGTGTGAGAGAGAGAGAGAGAGAGAGAGAGAGAGAGGGAGGGAGGGAGGGAGGGAGGAGGGAGAGAGAGAGAGAGACAGAGAAAGAGAGAAAGAGAGAAAGAGAGAGAGAGACAGAGACAGACAGAGTTTGTCATTGTTGACTTCTGGCAGCTGCCTGAAGTGATCCTGCAATTTTCCTAGCAAAGCTTTTTGGAAGTAATTTGCCCTTACCTGCTTTCTTGGGTTGAGAGAGTGACTGGCCAAAGGTCACTTTGTGCCTAAGGTGGGACTAGAACTCATTGTCTCCTGATTTCTAGCTAAATACTTTAACCACTGCATTGAACTCACTCTCAGACATTTTTCAGACTTCCATCTATGATTGGAGGGGGTGAAGAGATGCTGCCACTACTGTACTTTAAAGAATCCCTATATTAAAGGCAATGCCATTCTTACAGTTGGTGTACCTTCTTTTTCAAATTAGGGTCTTTTAATGAATGGAAAAGCCTTTGTAAGCTTGTGCTCATGCAAAATCTGAAAGACAACTTCCATTCAGTTTTCAAAGCATATACAACCTTATTTATCTGAGTCACAGTAAATGGTACTATCAGGTTGGCATTTTTCTCACTGGGAAGTACCAGGGTCAGACCAGACTGGATCTTGGATGGGAAGCCACTGTGAACTTTGAGGACTGTAGGCTAAAATACGGGAAATCAGAAACCAACTGTGGGCAGCTGACAAGAGAAAGTAAATATAAAAATAGCAGAACACAAAAAATTAGTCAAAATGAGTACGAGCACCTTGAGTTGTAAACAAAAAACAGGCTATAAATTTAAGATAAATAAATATCAAAATGGTTTTAATTGTCTAGATCCATGTTTCTTTACATTTTAATTCTCAGAGTTCCTTTCCAATTTTAAAACTTATAGTGGATTCCAAAAAAGCTTTTGTTCATATGGGCTACGCTTATCAATATATATTCTACTAAAAATTAAAATTGATGTATTTTCTGTTGCTACCGCTTCTCACAATTACTTGATGGGATTTTAATATTGTATCATCTTTTATCATAAAACGGCAAATGATTTTTATTTACTGGACCCCTGGGAGTGTCTTGGGGGAATCCCCAGGGATCCTAAGACCATACTTTTAGAAACATTGGTCTAGATCAATTCCTATGGCCTGCTGCTACATTTTAACATCTCTTTAATATGAAAATCTGAGAATATTTCATTATATGAAATCTATCGGCTTATTTACCTTATTTACCTTATTTACCTTGGTGGTGCAGGCTATTAAACACGTAGCACTTAGTTCCAGCTGCCTTCAATTAGTGCAGGCTCGAATCCCACCAGGCTCAAGGTTGACTCAGCCTTCCATCCTCTCGGGGTAGGTAAATTGAGGACCCAAGATTGTTGGGGGCAATTAGCTGACCTTGTAAAAATGCCTCTTAGTAATGAGCAGGCATATACAATGGAATGAAGGCTATTGCTGAGCACATTGGGTTGTGCTCCAAACATTGTAAGCTGCCCTGAGTCTCTGGAGAAGGGCAGCATATAAATATGAATAAAAATAAAAATAATTTTTTTTTTTTGATATTGTAGTCTTAGCCTACATTGTAAGATTACTGGGTGATAAGATTTGGTTGTCTGATTCCCATATTACTTACTTTACAGTGGAGATTCTATGATTCTTTTTTTGTATACATTAGTAGATATTGAATAAATTAACTTTGCAATGCAGTCCAAAGAAGTAGAATAATGGCTTAACAGAGTTGGAAGGAAACTTGGAGATCTTCTTGCCCAATCTCCTGCACAAGCTGGGGACCCTATACCATTCTGGATAAATGGCTGTCCAATATCTTCTTTCAAACCTTCAGTGATAGAGCACCCACAACTTCTGAAGGCAAGCCATTCCACAGATTAATTGTTCTCACTGTCAGATAAATTTCTCCTTACTTCTAGGGTGCTTCTCTCCTTGATTAATTTCCATCCATTGCTTCTTTTCCTGCCTTCAGGTGCCTTGGTAAATAGATCGACCCCCTCTTCTTTGTGGCAGTCCTTCACATATTGAAACACTACTATCATGTCCCCCCCACTAGACTAGACATACCTAATTCCCATGACCTCTCTCTCTCTCTCTCTCTCTCTCTCTCTATATATATATATATATATATATATATATATATATATATATATATATATGTAGGTCTTGGTGTATTCGGGTCTTGTCCCATGTAAGGTTGAGAATACCTTGGCAACGTTTTGACGAAATCTCATCCGTCATCTTCAGGCTGGTGTCTTCAGCTTCGTTCTCCTGGGAGAAGTGTGTGATCGTGGCTGTTTTTCCCTTTTAAACTCTAGAGTTGGCTGTGTTGTTACGTCTTGATTGGTTTGTGTAGTTGATGTATGCAGATTGGATGGCTTTTTCCTGAGACCGTGTGTGGCTGAGGTGCTGGCTGTGTGTCTCTCAGCCTTTTGTGTTGTAACGACCTGGGTAATGGGCTGTGTGATGACCTTCTGAGTTCTATTGTTGTGACGTCCTGGGTGTGGTGCTGTAATCTCCTGGGTCTCAGAACGTCCAAAAAGGCACCTTATCGTATTACAGGTCTTGGTGCTCGTAAGATTGAGAACTCAATCCGTCATCTTCTGGTGTCTTCAGCGTTCTTCTGGGAGAAGTGCGTGATCGTGGCTTCTCGTGATCGCACTTCTCCCAGAAGAACGAAGCTGAAGACACCAGCCTGAAGATGACGGATGAGATTTCAAACGTGCCAAGGTACTTCAATCTTACACGGACAAGACCTGAATACACCAAGACCTACATACCTTTACCCGTGAAAATCTACGAAAACAAATATATATATATATACATCAACTCCACAAACCAATCAAAAAGTAACAACACATCCAACTCTAGAGTTTAAAAGGGAAAAACAGCCACGATCACACACTTCTCCCAGGAGAACGAAGCTGAAGACACCAGCCTGAAGATGACGGATGAGATTTCAAACGCTTGCCAAGGTATTCTCAATCTTACACGGACAAGACCGAATACACCAAGACCTACATACCTTTACCCGTGAAAATTCACGAAAACATATATATATATATATATATATATATATATGTATATAAATTCATATTTATATCCCGCCCTTCTCTGGAGACTCAGGGCTTTACAATTTTGGGATACAACCCAATGCGCTCAGCAATAGTCTTCCTTCCATTGTATATGCCTGCTTATTTAACCTCCTAATCATCTTTGTTGCTCTTTTCTGCATGCTTTCCAGAGTCTCAACCTCTTTTTTATATTGTGGCCACCAAAACTGGATGCAATATTCCAGGTGTGACTTTAGCAGCATATTGCTGGCTCATATTTGTCCACTAGGATACCAAGATCCCTCTCTCAGTTACTGCAATTGAGACAGGTTTCACTTGTTCCGTACCAGTACATTTGGGTTTCCTTGCCTATGTGTAAAACCTTACTTTCCTTCACCATTGAATTTCATTTTGTTAAGTAGGGCCCAGTGTTCAAGTCTGTCGAGATCCTTCTGGATCTTGAGTGTATCTGCTGGGGTGCTGACTATTCCTGCCAGCTTGGAATCATCTACAAATCTGATGTGTTCCCCTTCTGTTCTCTCACCTAAATAGTTTATGATGATGTTGAAGAGCACTAGGTCTAAGACAGAACCTCGGGTAGAGAGCTAGAAATTTCAAATTCCAGGCATAAATATTAGCACAGGAAGACTGAATTGATATTAAATATTGCCAATTGATAGAGGCTGGAGGAATGATTCACAACTTTTGTAGAACTAAAGTTGTGTGCTCCATCCCAGAACAGAATGAGAAATCTGGATATCTCTGAGAAGATGTGAGTAAGCGTCAATGCCAGTCTGAGGATGTCAAAGGAAAAGCATTGTCACCAATTAAAATAATCATAGCAAGCCAGATATTCCATGCTGACTTAACAAATAACAGATCTGAAGTCCTGTGCTACCTTTCAGTTAAAGACCAGGGAGGCAAGAAGTCAGACAGGGAGTCTGCATGCTGAATTGCACTCTGAAAAATCTGACCTCAGAATGATTGGCAGAAACCTGTTTCCACTGCTCTGTGATCTTGGCAGCTTCAAAACCCAAGTGTAATCCATATTATTTCTGCTGCTATGACAATTTAATCCTTTATACGGACACCCTCAGCACCTTGTCAAACACCTGTTTCAAGCCTTTTGGTTTACAGAGTAGCAGAAAAGTATTTGGCTGTTTTGCCCCTTTCTACTCTCACGCTGAAAACAACTCTTTTTATGCTTTTCTTTTTGTGAATGCCAGGGTTCTGCAGCTTCTCCTATCAAGGTTGCCAGCTGCTCTTTATTATACACTTTATTTCAGAGCATGCATATTATTCCTGAGCAATCTGGAAAAAAAACAGCTTTGATTTCAGAATCTTAAAAAAGAAAACTACAGTATTCTGCTTTTTTTTTCAGATTACATCCCAGAATTTGATAAATTATATGCAGTGCAAACATAGATTGGTGTGTCATGCATGCATGTATCGGAATGCATTGAGTACACAAAAACACACATGAATGCAATCAGAAAATGAACCTATACTGTATTAAATTCAACTCTTTCAAGGGATTAATATAGTAAAGATTTGTTGGAAGAAATATCCTTCTGGGTTCAGTTCCAAGTGGGGAAAAAGACACTGGAAACATGGAGGCTGTTAGGAAGGTTTAATGGTGGACAGGACCACATGGCCTGGGGCTCCAGAGTGAAAAGGAAGGATGATCACATGCTTCAAGGTGAAGGAAGAGATCAAGAAAAGGCTGAGGTGCTGAGAGTGCCTGGGTTTTATAACCTTTGTTGGGATTTGAATTGGAGCTTGTATTCTGATTGGTTGTCAGACTCCCATGAGGCCATGCAGAGGCAACTCTGTAGGCTGTCCTGAGTTCCAGGCTTGGTTGAGCCTTGCTGGATGATGATGCACTGAAAGGGCTTTTGAGCAATTGCTATAGCTTTACCTGGATATCTTTGTTATGTAAAGTATTCTGGCCCAGGCCTTAATGGCCCACCCATTAACAAAGGTGGGGGTGAGCTTCTACTTCTGAGGTGGATTTCTGCTTCTGAGTTTCTACTCTTTTTCGGGGAAATATTCTGCCTTTTTAATATTTGCCAGGATATTTCATTTTTCTTGGAGAGGGGTGGGTGCTAACTTCCTACAGATTGAAGCTCTTCTTAGACATCTCTAAAAGGATTTAGAAGCCAAGTTCCATGGGCTTGTTCTTCTTCCCATTATGTGCACCACCCAAAGTTTGAAAAGAGTTGCATTCTCTTTCACTTTCCAAATTGGTGAGAAGTTCCATAGATAGCCCGTGAAGGATTTCTTTTAGTTGAAAGTATTTGCTCTGTTAACATATTCTCTATAGACAAAACAGAATTCTGGAATCAAATGGATATGTTATAAGGAGTCAGCTTGAGAAGGGCTTGAGAATACTTCTTCAAGGCATTTCTCTAGTTTGAATTAACTACAGGTAGGAATTATTAGCTCTCATTATAGCTTTAGTATTCAGAGAAATGCATCACACACCTTGATTCCACCCCAATGTGTGTTGAGAGTCGTGCCATACATGGAGGTAATTGGTGTGAATAGACATAATTCTATTCTATATGCCTTACTTTATACATATGTACAGTCCTTCAGTTATTGAAACTACTTACTGACAAGTAGCTGATTATGGTGCACACATTTGTTCCAAAGAAAGTACATCAAGAAGCCTCTCCACACAGTACACAACATGAATTTCTGTAAAGGGATGGCCTTTGGGCAGGCAGCGGGGCTACTAAATAGATGCATCATCGGGCCAGAATTGTTGAGTATGGCCAAGTCATATTACTAGACTTCATTTACAGTAAAGGTTCCAGCAATACAGCTGTGGTACTGCTCAGTACTATTATTATAATTATACTGTTGGTTGCACAGTCAGCCACATGTTTGGACAAGATTTGGAATTTTTATCCACTTATCGAGCACTTCCTATTACCATTGTCACTACTTTGTCATGCCATTGTTTGTAACTGGTCTATGTGATCTTGTGGCAGATAAGTAGGTGGGCCACTGTTTCTTCAGCTTCTTTGCAGAGGTGGCATTTACTATTATTACTGTTATTGTTTGTTCACTAAATGTGAAGTCCTAACTGCCAGTTTTTTTAGCTGGTGTTGGTCCTCATACACATTGAGTTCTTCCCAAGAAGTAGGATGTTGTAATATATTGGTGTGCCAATCCAAGTAGTGGGACTTTAGCAATTGACAGTTGGGAAATTTGTCAATGCACAGATTTTCTAAGTACTGTCCAAGATTTTTGGGTACGGCATCCAGTGTGGAAAAAAATCACTGGAATCACCACAGCTGCTGTATGCCATATTATTATTATTATTATTATTATTATTATTATTATTTTGATTTGTATGGCCACCTATTTCATCTAAGTGACCCTTAGTGGCTCACAAAAAAACCCACAACCAATAAAACAAGCTAAAAAAAGCCCAACATAAAAACATTGAGGAAACATCAATTCTCAAATCAAAGCAAAAAAATCATGATCAGCTGCATTCTTATTTCTTATATCCACTGAACAAAGCCATTGTAAAAACTCCAACCTTGAATTAATTATTTGAATTAATTATTAGAAGCTTCCAGTTTGAAAAAGTTTTATCCATGCAGCTTCTACCTCAGAACACACCTTAGAAGCCAATGTTGAATTTAAATTGACTGACAAAGAAATAAAGGGATAAATAAAATAAACTGGTCAGAACCTGCTGAATACCACCTCTGCATCCATCCATCCATCCATCCATCCATCCATCCACCCACCCACCCACCCACCCATCTATCTATCTATCTATCTATCTATCTATCTATCTATCTATCTATCATCTATCTATCTATCTATCTATCTATCTATCTATCTATCTATCTATCTATCTATCATCTATCTATTCTAGCACCCTCAAAATATTGGATTGCCTGAAGGCAGATTTGCACACAAGTATTCTTTCCCATGTATAGACGAATGCAAATGTGTATCCATGTCAAGCAGCCAGTATAATGATGCATCAAATCAAATTTAGAAATAAGCATTTTACTTGGTGATTAACCTCTCAGTTGTCCTGCATATTAAAAAATGTTTGTCTTCCCTGTCCTTACCCTGAAAAAGAATTGCTTCTAAAAGTTCTGCTCGTTGGCATGAAAACATTCCCACACTTAAACTTTACCCATGATAAATGTTGCTTTTATATTTCAGTTGCACTTGACCTTCTGAAGCCTTTTGAGAGAATCTCACTATATTGTTTGGCTTTGGTTCAAAATGGGACATGCAGTGGAGAATTAAAAGATATCTACATGGTTTAAAAAAAAAATCTGAAAAACACTTTTTGAAGAGTTGGCTATTTGGGATGCCAGAATGAACAATTAGATTATTCTGCATTTCTATTTTTTACGGTGGAACTGTGGTTCTGCTATTGTTAAAGTGTAGTCATTCTTCAGGTGAATATTAAAAAGCCTTTGCATTTGAATAATATTATAAATTAGAAATAAATTCATTAGGTAATATGTAGCTTAGATTCATTTATTCCTTTTAATAAGTGCCTTTTTCACAAATTTGAGCCTTGGACTAGATCAGGAGTGTCAAACTCAATTTCATTGACGGCCGCATCAGGGTTGTGTTTGACCTCGGGGGGCTGGGGTGGCTGTGGCCAGGGTGGGCCTGATCCGCTCGACATCACTCGTGTTGCGGGTGCCTGTGGTGGCCTGAGTGCTCTGTCAATGAAAACAGGCTCCTGAGCTCCGTTTTTGGCTGCGACGGCCTCCTGCAACTCTCTGCCAGTGAAAATGGAGCTTGGAGGCTGCATGCAGGCCTCCCAAGCTCCGTTTTTGCTGGCAGAAGCACCGCAGGCCAGTCCTTCAATGTTTCCAGGGTGGCCCTGAGGGCCAGATCTAAGCACCCCATGGACCGGATCCTGTCCCCTCAGGCCTTGGAATTTGATACCCCTGCATTAGATAGTTTAATTGACTGATTTTGACAACAAATATAGTAACATCTGACTGAAGGAAGAGAGCTTTGGATAGAGGAAAAATGGTATCTAGTCAAGTGTAGTTTGTCAGTCAAAATTTGCATTTGATTATGGTTTATATTTTCCTGGGTAGGTCTTGAGCCAGTTTCTACTTTTGGCTTTTCCATTCCGCAGAAAATCTATAAAATCAGCAGGGACAGTCCTAATAAATTTATAATGTTGTTTTGTATTTCTGAACAAGGTACCTCAGTAATTAAGTGAAATATTTATGATGAATATAAAATAATGCAAATTCATTTCTTTGCCTGAAAACTGGCTTGTTATTTATCTAGATTTATCTTTGAATTATAATTTAGACTAAACATCACTCTGAACAAAAATGATATTTAATTCAGGAAAACTCAGTTTATTGATACTGGGACCTATACAGTAAACCATTATTCTGCAAATTCTGCAAAAACTTGTCAGAGATATAGCAGTATCTAAAGTTGTGTTCTAATATTTTTCTCATTAGAGCTACAGCAAATCTTCCCAATGGCTAGAATGGATTAGGATCTATTATATTATACTGAAACAAATTACACACACACACACACACACACACACACACAATTGCATAAAGAGTTCTTGATCTAAGTTCAGATTTTTGCTATATTATAACTCATTGGTCTATTCCACTAAATCGTTCCAGCTTAAATTTCAACAATATAAATGGGATCATAACCCTCTTGTCCAACTAAAGAACATTAAAAAATCCAAAGGATAAGTTTAGAAACTGATACATTCATTCTTTTTTTTAACTTTGTCTAGTTAGTATGCTTCAATAATTAATAAAACAGGATTACTTATCATTGAGAGAAAGCTTGTTTTCTGTATTTGTGAAGACTTGCCTGATCATCATAAATTGTTTTTTTCAGCTTTAAAAAAATGCAGTATTGATGATAGAGTCAACCTGCATATATTCTTTTCTAGTGAAGAGAAGTGCTTGTCTAGTGTTTGCTATGTATGCAGCAAACACCTGTGAAAACTTTCTTCACATCTAAAGATACATGAAAAATAAAAATAGGCAAGTGATTCCCTCAAATTCTCTTTTTTAGCATTTCCCAGTAATGCATGAAGAAGCTAAAAATACAAAATGGATTGAATTTTGGCGCATGCAGTATTAAATCTATTGAGTCTGTTTTGTGGGTTCTGGAGTCAGATTCATAACTTTTTTCAAGTTTGTAGAGGGTTAAAATATTACCAGCTTGTCTGAGTTGGACCAGAAAATAGACTTCTCTTCAGAGATTTTGTAGGGATTGTGTCATTTTGAGTTTCCATTGCAGGTTTCTAGCTGTAAAACCTTTTCCAATTACTTACACTGATATTAGTTTCTATAGGTAACAAGAAGAAGAACATTGTGTTCTAAGAAGGGCAGCACTTTGTTTATTTGTTTATTTTAACTTTGGGGTTTTTAATTCCAATTCGGCTTGTAATTGTTTAATATGTTTTTAGGTAATTTATTTATTGTTGTATTTTTAGCTGTGAGCCTCCCCGAGTCCATTCGGAGAGGGGGCGGCATACAAGTCGAATAAATAAATAAATAAATAAATAAATAAATAAATAATAAAGGCAGTGAGGACAGTTCTTTGAAAATGTCTTTAGTTTAAGAGGTGGACAAGCCAAGGTCATGTTAAAAATCAAATACTCCAAGAAAGAAGATCTGAGGCTTTTAAAATACTACCATCTATTAGCAACTGGGTAATAGATTGCATAGGCTGTCATTGTGCTGCAAAACTTTAAGGAAACCATGAGCTGGCAAGCAAGTAGAGATAGAAAACTCATGGTTTTTAGTAGTTGTTCTAATAATTGTCTCATGAACAATTCCATGAGCTACACAATTAGAAGGCCTTTCTATAGTATATAAACCCTTCTACTCAATTACTCACTTATTTATGTATTAGATTTTTAGATTGCTACAATCCCATGATGTTACAGCTGGTTCCGAATGTGACCTCCATATGTCTGTATGACATTTAAGGTAGGCAAGCTACATTAGTTTCCAGTGGGTTTCCTGGTACAATTCAAATTCTGACCATTATCTATAGGGCTCTATGGTTCACAGGCTGCTTATCTTTTGGACCACTTTTCTTCCACTGTCTTTGCTCATTTTATAATATTTGATAAATTGTCTATAGAGATTCTCAATCATCCTGGTCATGGTCATCCCAAAGGTGCTTTTTCAAATTTTTTTTTTTAAAAAGCTATTTTCTAAAGCACCTGTAGGCCAGACAAGGAATAATGGATGGAAACTGAACAAGGAGAGATTTAACCTGGAAATAAGGAGAAACTTTCTGACAGTGAGAACAATCAACCAATGGAACAGAAGTTGCCCTCAGAAGTTGTGGGAACTTCATCACTTGAGACTTTCAAGAAGAGATTGAACTGCCATTTGTCAGAAATGGTGTAGGGTCTCCCGCTTGGGTGGGGGGTTGGACTAGATGATCTACAGGGTCCCTTCCAACTCTGTTAATCTGTAATCTGTACATCTGTAAGGAGGCAACTGGACTTTTTTTTTCCTTGAAGAACTTTCACTTCTCATCCAAGAAACTTCATCAGTTCAAGAATTTCAGAACTGAAGAAGCTTCTCGAATGAGAAGTGAAATGTCTTCAAGGAAAAAGAAAGTCCAGTTGCCTCTCGAGAAAGCACCTTTGGGGTTTGATAAACTGGGCATGTTTCAAGTCCATTCTGTTAAACAATGCCATCTTGTGGGATCCTGGCAACGTACCTTCTGTGTCTCTGCTTTTGTTCTTGAAAAATATCATTTCCCAAGGGTCCATCTATTGCTATCCTTCCTCTGTTTTAGAAAAGCATTAAAAACCTAGCTTTTCAAATAAACCACAGTCAAATGTATTTTATGATCCCACTGAGTAATGTCTGATGAGGGATGGCTGAAAATGTTTGTTAATGTAATCTCTCATATAATATTTCATTGTTCTACGTTTTATATTCTATTGAGTTTTTCATGTAACTGCCTCAAGTTTTCCAACTTGGTGACCATGTAAGCACTACTCCTAATATTAATGTGTGCTTTTTATGTATTTTATGTATTATTTTTTTAAAATACATTTTATTAAATTTTATTACATTAAAAGAAACAAAACAAAACATCAAACACACAAACACAAAACATTAAAACATTAAAAGTATAATATTCATTGACGACTACTTGTGGTGATATTTACATAGCAATCCTATATACATTCTAGCAAATAGTGACCTAAGCCTAAGTATATTTTATTCTATGACCTCTATTTAGTAGTTGCCTATCTTTATTCTATCTCCTATCTAACCAATTATACCATTGTTCCCACACGGTGTAAAATATTGAATCTTCTTTATCTTTCAAGCTTAATGATAGCTTATCCATTTCGGCGCAGCTCATAATTTTTTGAATAACCATTTCATCCATAGGAGTATAAGGCTGTATTATATGTATTATATGCTTTAATTATATTTTAATACTAGTATTATTAGAGTTGCCAAGTTGTACTTAAAGGGAAAAATATTTTTTTTCCTTGAAGAACTTACATGGAGTTCTATCAGCTCATATTTAGTATCATATCAAACCTATTTCAAAATTCCATTTGCATACAATATTAAGTAGAGTTACCTGTAAACCAGCAGTTAATGTTCATGTTCACCTAAATCTCAAAAATTATTACTAAACAAAGTATTTTCAGGTAAATGCAGCTGGCATCAGGTTTTTGACAGGAGTCAAAAACAATTTGATAGCACATAATCAGTCAGTCCATCCATCCATCCATCCATCCATCCATCCATCAATAATCTTCTTCTACTACCTCATTTAGTAGCAGAGGTGGTATTCAGCAGGTTCTGACCATCACTGGAGAACTGGTAGTGGAAATTTTGAGTAGTTCGGAGAACCGGCAAATACCATCTCTGACTGGCCCCACCCCCATCTATTCTCTGCCTCCCGAGTCCCAGCTGATCGGCTGGGTCTTCTTTTGTTGCCCTGCACAGGAGAACGGAGTTGGAAAGCAGGTTAGTGGGGTGGGGAGGGAATGGGATTTTGCAGTAACCTTCCCCCAGGAGTGGGGAGGGAATGGAGATATCGCAGTATCCTTCCCCTAAAGTGGGGAAGGAATGGAGATTTTACAGTATCCTTCCCCTGCCACGTCCACCAAGCCACGCCCACCAAGCCAAGCCACCCCCACCTAGCCATGGCCACAGAATCATTAGTAAAAAAAAAAATTTGAATCCCACCACTGTTTAACAGTACTACTATATGTTAGATTTGGCTTGTTCGATTTAATTTCTTTTTAAACTATTTATTGTGTTATGTTTTATTTGTGAGCTGCCCCAAGTCCTTTCGGAAAGTGGCGGAATACAAGTCAAATAAAATAAAATAAATAAATAAATAAATAAATAAATAAATAAATATGTTCTATACTTTGACAATTAGGTTATTTATGGGTGCTGGAATTTCTTCTTACTTAATTCTACCCATTTTGTCTTATATAACACTCCCTCAGCCACACTGCATTAGCAAAAGACTGCTTTTCTGTATCATCTTAGCTTTTTTTGTTCTTCTTGCTAAATTCCCTTATCGAAGCGGGACAGGACTGGCCAAGACAAATTTATCCATGCATTTCGAAGGATGGACATGTTTCAGTAACTTTGGAGGATGGGATGGTTTGCACATTTGTTTTTTTTTCTCTTGGTAGGGTTCTATCCTTCATGTCCCCTTAAAAGTCTTATATGGGAAACCAATGATGACAAGAGATATTGAGGGGAGCTTCTTGAGTAAACGAGACACACTTGTACCGATCAGAAACAGATTTCAAAAGGCTGCTCCACCCTTGCTGTAGTCTCTTTGGCAGCGTCTGAGTGGTTGTCAGTGATGTCATAAGAATATTTACGATACCTCATAAATGGATGTCTCTGACTATTTTTCTTATTTTTATGTACAAATTGCATTTTATAATGGCAATAAAGCACTGGAGACTGCACATTTCAAAGTGATTATTGCATTTCTCAGGTGGTTAAAGCTGCTGTAACAGCTTCTCATCTCAGATTTCAAGAGCTCTTGCCCACCGTTGAAGTCGGTAACATGCTACATGCATGTGGGTTTTCTACTGATTTCATGTCTGAGGGCAGATTTGTTCCCTTTACAAATGTCTCCTCTTAACACACACAGAACTTCTGTGGTTGCTGTCTGCATCTCAGGGTGCTTCTAGACAACAGCTGCTGGTGCTACAGACCAAAAGACATCTTGTCATCACTTACATCTTTATTTAACAGATTTTTTTTTTGTGGTAATAAGAACATAAAAATTGAAGTAATAATGGGAAGAAAGAGGTTTATAGATGGAAGGCACAGTTGTTTGGGACAGAATGATAACACTTGCTTGGTGATATCATCATGTCACTCCAATGTACTTGCATTCTAATGACTGATGCAACAGCATAAGTTATTGCACAATGTCATCATGTATATTTTGTTTGGACCATTTCATTTAAAATAATAAGGCAGGCTAATGATTGCTTAAGAAATACCTTTTGAAAATATTTGCACTTCGTTATTCATTGGGTTTAAAAGCTAAAAGGAGTTCTAGAGTGTGCTAGTTTGCAACTTCTCCAATCCAATCCCATGAAAAGCAGCTGTGGAAAGCAGCCCTGAAATCCAAGGTAAAAATACATCTGGTCTAAGTTGCTGCTGAGGTACTACATCAGGTACTTAACAGCTTTAAGACTTTTGGATTTCAGCTCCCAGAATTCCTCCTCCACTCACGTTAGCTCAGGATTTCTGGGAGTTGAAGTCCACAAGTCTTAAACTTGCCAAGTTTGAATACCCTTATGCTATATGAATGCCTTTGCTTTCTCAGAAGCAATTTTTGGCCTTTGAATCTGAAGTTCTACATAACCTTGGCAAAGACACTGAAGGGTTGAGATGGGTGAGGCAGGAACTAGTATTTTCCAGGTCTAGGATGGCCATTATGTTAACCTACAATAACTGCTCATTTTCAAGACTACCAAATACTGTGCCAACTACTTATTAATTCAGAAGGGCAGGAAGAAAAAAACAAGTATTTAAACTTCCAAGAGTATGGGTTGTTTTTTTTTAAAAGAAAAACATTTTGGCATTTGCTGTGGACAGTCAACTGTTATGTATGGCTTCTTGCCTGCAAAGAAGACTCTAATCTAGCCAAGCCATGTTTGACAGTTTTCAGTCAAGGCAAGCCAAGCAGTCAACTAAGCCACGAAGCTTCAGGACACTTGTTCTTTATTGCTGGGTCCAGCTCAGAAGCTTGACTCAACCCAGTTCTTTTAAAAAAGAAGCTCAGAAATAAACCATGACTTAAAAGAAGGAAGGGGGGGAGGTATTTGGCAACTATGGTAATAATAGTAGTTTAATTTATTCTGTGCTTATAACTCAGTGCAGTACAGACATGGGATAACAACATCCATACAATTACATATTGCCATAGTTTATAATATTACATTATAAAAGAAAAGTCCACAACATATAATAATATTAAACTTTGAACGTAGAAATTGTCAGTGCCCATGAAAAGAAGATATTTAGTGGTTGTTTTTTTTTATAAATTAACTGGTCTGATTTATGTAATTCTGAGGTCAGTGTATTGGTTATAACAGGAGCCAGGTGAGAAAAAAATCTATTATAATTATATAAGTTTCATATATTTCAACATTATGATTTAATTTTGAAACAATAAATTGCATTAAGAACGTTGCCCAGGTTTCCTTTTTTTTCAGTATAAAATTAGTTCCAAAGCTGAGAGTTGTCAGATTAAGCCAACTTTTAAAATCTGGGCCACAAGCATTCCTGAATGTGTAGATAATCACTGGTATTCATTGTCCAACAGTTCAAACTCAAAGTGTCCGAAGTTCTTCATAATTTTGAAGATCCTAGATTTTGATGTTGAACCCTTCCTTCCAAAACCTTGTCTCATTGTAGTTATTATGGCTAACCAATCACAAATTACAAGCAGGCATACCCATAATATGATTATCAAAATTCCTTAAAACTGAATACTTCTCTAACATAGAAAGGATGAGAGCCAACCCTTTTAAAATATTCTTTGAGATACTACATTTCTTCATGTGGATGTGTATTGGGGGAGGGGGAGAGAATGAAGTTAACTTTTTTAGTTCAGAAATGAAACTTCTAACATTCCATAAAACCTGAAGCCATTGATTGTATAATATCCCCACATTCTGTTCCAAGTTTCTTTGGTATCATAATTTTAAAGGCAAATCCATTCTATGACATCTTAAATGTTTCTTTGAAATCCCTGTTCTGGGTGCACTCTCTTGCCCTTACTCCATCTATGTGGAGAACATCAATTCATCTTACCTATGCTACACTGCGTACGATGCCCTTCAACTTATTCTCCAAAGCACCCGAAGACAGAACAAGAAACAATGGATGGAAACTAATCAAGGAGAGAAGCAACCTAGAACTAAGGAGAAATTGCCTGATAGATAGAAGAATTAATCAGTGGAATGACTTGCCTCTATAAGTTGTGGGTGCTGTAGTACTGGAAGTTTTTGAGAAGAGATTGGACAACTATTTGTCTGAAGTGGTATAGGGTTTCCTGCCTAAACAGGGGGTTGGACTAGATGACCTCCAAGGTCCTTTCCAACTGTGTTATTCTGTTATGCACAGAGGAAGAAAACCTCATGCTAGCAACAGAAAAAGCTGTCAATATGGCCCAATACTGGGTAAATGTCAAGTCAGTGTTAAGTGTTATATGTCTATAATTTAAAGGTGCTACTGACACAAATAAAGAAAGAATTCCCTCACTTTAGGCATAATTTGAGGTCTGTCCCCATTAAGCACTTTACTTCCTTCCTGTATAATTTCAGAAGAAAAGGATTTCTTCTCATCCTTTTTCACCTACACTCTTCCTCTTCTTTCCATTGTCCGCAGCTGCCAGCTCTTGGCCATGACCACATCTTTGAACCACCAACCTTCTCTCTCTGATTTAGTAGCCCACTGGTTTTGTTCTCCACTCTCTGATCCCACTTTTCCTCAACACATCTATCCATCACAATTATTCCTAAAACCAACCCAACTGAAATGAAATTTAGTACCTTGGGAACAAAATGTCAACTCACTGCTATTTTTTTTAAAGGTCAGAGTTCACATTTAATATGGCTACCAAGATGGGGGAAGTTGGGGCAGCCATGTTACATACATGAGCAAAATTTTTGTTTCATTGCAGTGGGGCTTTTTGGGGGGTTGTGAATCACTTTTTTGTTTTCAATTATTGTTATTTTTTAAGCATATGGCATAACAAACCACAGAGTTACAATATGCATTAGTATTTTAAATGATATATGCAATTCAATTGGGGCTCCCCACGTGGTCAGCAGAGTTTGCTAATGATCCCTAATGAGTCAAAAATAAAGTAAAATAATAAATATCTTTCAAATACCCAAAACGTCATACTATTTTGGAATTTCATCCTATAACTCTATTATCTAATGAGAGTTGGCTGTAGCACAAAATTGCAGCCATTAAAAAAAACAAATATTTAAAACATTTAACTTTGGGGAGGATATGCAGTATATGCCATGATGCCTGTGGCTGTTACATTCTGGAACTTTAACTTAAGAGATGGTCAACAAAACCTTTGTAAGGGTGGGGAAATTGGAGCTATTGCATTACTTTTCATGTTTCCCACTAATAGAGCACAAAAACCATGTGAGCTTTCTTGGCAGTTTTGTTTGGACACCATCCATGGGTGGCTATTTTAAGGAGATGAGTAAATCTATTGGAATATTATGGCATGGGACTGGAGGTTCAACTTCATCCCATGTTCTGTGCATGGGTGAGTAATACTGACAACTAGATTTAAGTTTTCCAATTTTTGTTGTTACCCCCGTTCACATGCCACATGGTGTTACTGTGATGTAGATGTGTGCATGTATTCGTACTCCCAATGGATTTCTATTTTTTGGCGGCAGCTGAAAAATGATAGGAGAGAGAGCCAAATCTATCATTCAGAATTTAGTTTATGACTGTCGTTAGATAAAAACTCAGAAAGGATGGATGAGAAGAATTCAATTCAATCTGACACTTTCTCCTACTTCTTTTCATGACATAGCATTCAATCCTCTTCTGCCTAAAGTTCAATAAAGCATTCTCAGAAATCTCTCCACAATGGCTTGCGCTGGCTTGCGATTCACGGATTATATGGTTGATTGTTCTGATAGTCATATCTTGTTTCCCATCACTGTAATACCATGATATTGTCTGTTCACTTCCAGAATCTCCATCAGACAAAACAAACACAGTGATAGGGTAGTGAAGGCCTTGGACTAGGACCAGGAGATCTAGATCAGCTAGAAGACCTCACACGGTAACTTTGGAGGAATCCCTTTCTTTCAGCCCAATCTTCCTAACTGCTTTTCTGTTGTGGGAAAAAAATGGTGGAGGAAGTGCTATGATTTATTTATGGCATCTACAGAGGTCATACAATCACTGGTATATAAAGTGTTGTTGTCTTGAAAGAAAGGCAGGATAGGCATCTAACAAAAATATATATATTTCTGGAAATATTATTCTCTCTTTTCTGCTATGAATTTCATTAGCCAAAAGATGACTATTTCCACTGTATCTCATAACCTTCATAAATTTTATTTATTTATTTATTTATTTTATTGATGAGATTTATATGCCGCCCTATCTCCCTAAGGACTCAGGGCAGCTTACAATACTAAAAACAATACAATATAAATATTAAAAAGTAATTAAACCGGAAATCTCATAAATCAGTTAAATTTAAAAACAACCACTAAAAGACCCTCCCCCCCTCCTTCAGTCCGGGTAGGCTAGTTGGAACAGCCAGGTTTTTAGGCCACGGAGGAAAGATCGGAGGTCAGGGGCCACCCGGAGCTCCAGGGCAGCTGGTTCCAAAGGGTGGGTGCTCCCACAGAGAAAGCCCTACCCCTGGGAGCTGCCAGCTGGCATTGCCTGGCTGACAGCACCCTGAGGAGGCCCCACCAGTGGGAGCACACGGGGTGTTGGGAAGCCGTTATTTTTTTTTTTAATTACATTTATATGCCGCCCTTCTCCGGAGACTCAGGGCGGCTTACAATTTTTGGGATGCAACCCAGTGTGCTCAGCAATAGCCTTCATTCCATTGTACATGCCTGCTTATTACTAAGCGACATTTATTGGCAGCAGGGTCTCCTGCAAATACCCCGGTCCAATGCCATGAAGGGCTTTATAGGTCAACACCAGCACCTTGAATCTCACCCAGAGGGCAACCGGTAAACGAACCCTATATGGACATAAAGTTCTAAAAAGCCCACAGGCATGTGAACTTCCTCTCAAACATTATAGGAGGAAGAAGTTGGAAACGTGCATGGTTATTTAGCAATGATTTGGTTGCTTTTTTTTTTTTTGAATATGTGAATCTTCCTGAATATACCCATACTTCAAGATTTTCTCATGACTTAGTCCTTCTGCCAGGATCACCTTATATAGCCTGTGCTTACGTTTTGTACAGTTAGGAGATTTCCTCGGAAGACCTTAAGTTTGGTGTTTTTACTTAATTCCAAATGGTATTTCCATTACAATAAACTGGTTTTCATAAATTAGGTTGCTGATTTTTTGGTGATAAGACCTATTTTGCTTGGAAGAATTTTCAAGAAGATTCATCACTGAAGTGTCCGTTTTAAGTTCAGGTCAGCCAAACCTAAGTGAAATGATACATAATCTCAGTTCAACCTCAGTATACCGCTAACCAGATCTCAAAAATTATGGGTTAGACTTTCAAAGGTAAAAAAAAATAAATATGGACAGGAAATTCCAGCTACCAATGGAAGTAAGTTGGAATTATATAAGTTAAGATCTACTTTGGGAAATGCATGTATTATTTCTTTAAAAATAGGAGAACTTTATGGAGCTACTCTAGGAAGAATCCAACAAATATTGAAGCAAAATATTTTAACCCTACATTTCTATATATGTTGGAGGTTAAAAAATTAACATTTGTAGGGGTGTAGAACTCTCTCTATTATTACACTCAGGCTGTACGCCAATTGATCTTCACTTACAACACAATGAGTAACTTTAACATCCAGAGCCTGTTTGGTGTAGTGTTAAAGCAGGGGTCTTCAAACTTGACAGCTTTAAGACTTGTGGACTTCAACTCCCAGAATTCCTCCTCCAGTCATGTTAGCTCAGGAATTCTGGGAGTTGAAGTCCACAAGTCTTAAACTTGCCAAGTTTGAAGACCCTTGTGTTAAAGCATCAGGCAAAGAACTAGGAAGCCATGAATATCTTAATCTCACTTCTGATGGATACTTTGAGAGGTCATCTTAAAATTGGCTGTTCATGGTATCTTCCATGAACCATTTTAATGTCTCAACCTGCCATGTCTCCTGTAAGAAGATGTGTGAATTGCAAAGGTATCTGTTACAAACCAAGATGATGAAAACAGGATTAGAAGTGCATTACAAGGCAGCTCTCAAAATTTTGTATTTGCCTGCCAATGTTGCACGCAAGTGTATACTTCCTGAGGCTTGTATTGTGATGACATGACTTGTATTTTGACATGCCATGTCCCCCATCCATCCAATACCTATGCAAATGTATAAAGAACTCACTTTAGGAGTACTGTTATGTTAAGCATTAGGGCTAGGGCTAGCATTAGCATTAGGGTTAAGGGTAAGGGTAGAGTTAGGCCTAGGGTTAGGGGTAGGGTTTGGGCTAGGGCTAGGGCTAGGGCTAGGGTTTGGCTAGGGTTAGGGTTAGAGTTAGAGTTAGAGTTAGGGTTTGGGCTAGGGCTAGGGCTAGGGCTAGGCCTAGCGTTAGGGTTGGGGTTAGGGCTAGGGCTAGATTAGGGTTAGGATTAGGATTAGAGCTAGGGTTAGGGTTGGAGGTAGGCCAAGGGCTAGGGATAGAGGTAGGGTAAGGTAAGGGTAAGGGTTAGGGCAAGGGCTAGGGCTAGGGCTACGGCTCAGGTCAGGGTCAGGGTCAGGGTTAGGGTTAGGGTTAGGGTTTGGGCTAGGGTTATAGTTAGGTTCAGGGTTCAGGCTAGGACTTGGGCCCATGCATAAAGGAGTTTTAGATATGCTGTTTCAGATTCCAGTAGAGTTGAGGCAGAGTTGTTATGTGAACTCCGGTTAAAGAATTCTGATCAATCTTTTAAATTCTTTAGGAAAAAAAGAGTAGCTGATATTTAAACCATTTATAGCTTGAAAGAAGATGAGTTCTGAGTAACAGCTTGATTTCATCTTTTTTAAAAAGGGGGGGGAAAATGTTTATTTCTTCATCCTAACAGCCCTTGGGAAAGTGTTTGAAACCAGCTCTTTAACTGGATTGAGTCCAGTTTGTATGTGTGCATCGTATTCTCATATTTTAAAATGAACTGGAGTTTGAAGTAGTCTACACAGCTTGAAGATGAAACCCCTTTGCTTCTCTCCACCTTTTGTTATTTGTTTGGCATGATGAAGCGTGCAGGGGAATGTTAAACTTTGCATATTATTATGTGACCTTGGATTGGCCTAATAATGTAATTTCTCCAGTATTGTGAAACAACGTATCTTCAAAGCATTATTCATGCGTAATTCATTTTAATTCTTCCCAAATGCGTACATATTGTCCATATAACTCATTCACCTTGTTATTGTGAAGCACAGAATTTGTGCCATTGGCATTTTCATGGTAACTATTTAATAAATTGATAGCAATGACTGGCCAGAAGCTAAAGCCAATCAGGCTTATTCAGTTCTTCACTGAGATCTTTGTGATTCATCCACATGGATCAATGGCAAGACAGTAAGGCTTGGTCATCACACAGGCATTAGAGAGCGGGGAAAGGTTGTATCTTTCTGAGAGTTGAAGGTCCAGTCTCTAATTCTGATGAAGATGGCTGACCACCAACAAAGGAATACCATTTGGGAAAATATCCTAGAAGAAGGTAGCAAGAAATGTAGATATTGTTGATAAATCAATAAGAACATAGGTAATGCCCTGCTGGTTTGGACCTCTAGCCAATCTAGTCTGGCAGTCTGTTCTCATAGTGGCCAATCAAGTGCACAAGGGTAGCAATAGCAATAGCACTTAGACTTATATGCTGCTTCACAGTGCTTTATAGCCCTCTCTAAGCGGTTTACAGAGTCAGCATATTGCCCCCAACAATCTGGATCCTCATTTTACCCACCTCAGAAGGATGGAAGGTTGAGTCAACTTTGAGCCTGGTGAGATTTGAACTGCCAAACTGCTGGCAGCTGGTGATCAGCAGAAGTAGCCTGCAGTACTGCACTCTAACCACTGTGCACCATGGCTCTTTAACCTTTTCTTGTCTACTTTGTCTACACCAGGGGTGGGCAAACTTTTTGACTCGAGGGCCACAATGGGTTCTTAAACTGGACTGGAGGGCCAAACAAAAGCATGGATGGAGTGTTTGTGTGAACTAATATAAATTCAAAGTTAGATTACTTCACGTAGCCTTCTGGGAGAGCAAGAGAACCCTCCGCTCTTTTGGCTCCGCGGGCCAGATAGAACAGCCGAACGGGCCGGATCTGGTCCCCGGGCCGTAGTTTGCCCACGGCTGGTCTACACCATGGATAATCTGTACGCTTCTATCATGTTCCATTTTATTCATCTCTCTTACACAGCATAATATTAATGCTCATTGCAAATTCTGTAGAAGTATTGGAACAGCAGGGAGGACTACTAGTCTTTTTGACCAGCAGTTTACATCTTTAGAAAATTAGCCAAAACCAGATCTCAACGATGAACACCAATTAGTAGTCAGAAGACATGATGAAAACTTTTTAACATGGATAGACTTCACCATAGTTTCAAATGGGACACTGTGAGCATCCTAGACTGAGCCAAATCCAAAAACACTAGAGAATTCCTGGAAGCCTGTCATTCAGACATCAACAGATACATAGAGATAAACAACATCTATATATCTTTCAAAAGAGACAGTCAAAAGGGGGGAGCTAAAAAGGAAACAAAAAGACCAAAACACTTCTTTGCCAGCAATCAACACCCAGATAATGAGAAATTAACACCAAGATTAATACTAGATCAACAATAAAACAGTAAACAATACCCAATCAAGGAACCATCGACTCAGACAAACAGTCAAACAGTAAACAACAGCCTAATCAAGGAACTGGTCAAGAACACTTCCATCAATACTGACAGGACAAGACACATATACAGAGAGAAAACCCCACTCCCTTCTAGCATTGATGATGTTACCCATTGATGGGTAATAAAATGACTGCAAGAAAACAACCCAGGTCAGAGAGCACCACTGATCATTTCCTACTGAACATGGACCAATATCAGCTCCTACAGTATATCAGCAGCATAGAGGCAGCTTAGCAGCTTTCCCCTCCCCTGTGCAAGTACTTAAATAATGTTTGAAATATATTAACATAATAAATAGAATCGTGAAACCCTCTTCGAACTTCCTTGTTTTAAAGGGGTTGAGAAGCCTGGACCATTTGTGTGTGCATTCCTTTTTGCAGTTTTTCATCAATAAATGGTGAATGTATGCCTGATGAACACAGAGTCTAAGACTGACAATAGGGAAACAGCAGCATAGTCACAGTAAAAGACAATAGAAATACAGTTACAGTGTTTAAGCTTATTAACAGTTGGCAATGGAGTGAAAGTACAAAGACCACCATTCTATTCAATTATGTTCTGTTTACAAAGTCTGGTTCAAGGACAACAATATGTTCAGAGCTGCATGCCTTTAAAACCATATCAAGTAAATGACTGCATCATTATATTTAGCACAACCATTGTGTGGTTGCCTCCTCTACGTCCATCATTTTTGAAGCCATGTAAGAGAAGGAGACTGGGGAAACCCCTGCTTCAGAAAAGTAGCCCCAGTGTACATCCAGCCCCAGTGTGATTGTCTGGCAGTGTTAAGGACCATCTGTTAATAGTAACATCACTCTGAAAAATCCAGTTTTCAGAGACCACATTCTCTGTAGTCATTCCATATGCCACAATTAATCAGAAAGCTGACTAGCCTGTGAGTAGTGCGCTCTCATGTTTAAAGGTACCAGTCCTTTTCTGAGCCAGCGGGGCCTGTGTTCAATTGACAACTTCTGAGCATAACATTTTTGCTCTGGGCAGAAAACCAGGATACAAAATCCACAGGGCTCCATTTCTTAAACACAAAAGTGGGTGTGGCGGGAGTTTCATATCTCATTAGCTCTTAAAATGCCAACCCACTGCATGTTGCACATGGGGGGCTAAATAACCACAGTCCTTATGGATTTCTGCAGTTGTAATTGATTCCCTGTCTTACAGTTGCTCAGAGTCTGCATATCAGTGGCTTCCATTGCATGTGAATAGCCCAATAACATCCAGGAATGCACAACTTGCTTTCATTGCTTGTTCTCTCCTCCTTTGGCAGAACAGGTCCAGCTGGGGATTAGTTTGTCACTGGACTTTTCATACATGTGCTGGGCATGCCGTTTTGCCAGACGAATCAAGACCAATGGCTCTGAATGCTGTTTAAAAGAGAACAATGCTTTTGCTAGGAATGTGAGAAAGAGGCACTGACTTTTCCCAACACTTTGGAGACTAGAAGTGAGAACCGTGAACAAGAGTATTGTTTCTGATACTCCAAAAATCCAAAAGGTGTAAAACTCTAACAACAACTAAAAAATAAAAGAAAGGAGAGGATTCTTATCTGATCTCCCTCTGACATAGGGAGGAATTTAAAGTTGCAGTTGATACGGTCTCTTTGCTAACTGGTTTCTGGTATCCCTCCATTGTATTGGTCAACTTACCTTTCATTCAACAGTAGCAGAGCTCCAAATGCTATGATGGGTTTATTTATTTAAAATATTTATAGCTGCCTACTAGCCAGAAGATCTCATGACAACTTACAGGCAAGGTAAATAGAAAAAAAACCGATAAAATAAATAAATGAATTTGTAGCGCACCATAGCACTGCTAAAGAAGACTTCAAGGGACAAAATGCATGAGGATACTAAGTCCATAATTTATATAAATCCCAGGACTTGACCAGGTGTGAAATGCAGATAAGATATTTGCCAGCTTCACCACCAGTGGAATTTTGAAACAAGGGTGTTACAACAGAAAAGAACCCTTTTTGGCAAACCAACATAGGTTTGCCAAAAACAGATGATGCCAGACAAAACGTATTGCATTCTTTAAAGAAGTGAGTAAAGGACCAGTGAAATGCTGTGGATGTGGTGAAATGCTGTGGATGAATCTCAGTAAAGCATTTGACAAAGTAGACCACGACCTACTTCTTGGTAAGCTACAAAAATGTGGGATAGAAAGCATCACCACTAGATAGATTTGTAACTGGGTACACATAGTCCTCAATGAAACCACATCTACATGGAAGGACCCATGCAGTGGGGTGCCCCAAAGTTCTGCTTTAGGCCCCAGGACTGTTCAATATTTTCATAAATGATTTAATCAGTGGTTCTTAACCTGGGCGATATTGCCCCCCAAGGGGCGATTTTGTTTTTCAGGGGGGCGATGGAATGAAAATGGGCGACGTGGGGGTGAAGGAATGGAAGGGGGGCAATATGGGGGCGATGGAGAGAGATATATTGGGAGAGAGAGAGAGAGAGATATCTATATTGGTAGATAGGTAGGTAGGTAGGTAGACAAAAAGACAGACAGGAAGGTAGATAGGCAGGAAGGCAGGCAGGCAAACAGACAGACCTTTTGGATGGATGGATGGATGGATGGACGGACGGATGGACAGACAAAATGCGAGAGCAGCAGCACTTTGGGAAAGCAGTGGAGGCAGCTTTTCCCAACATGCTGCCGCATTTGAGGTGCCAGTTCAGGTGCGGTACAACAGTCAATGGGATGAGCCTACAGGGCCGGTGCCTCAAACGTCCCCCTGCCGCCTCTTAGCGTCCCCAAGGGGGCTGGCAGAGGGGTGCTAAGAGGTGACAGGGGGGCGTTTGAGGTGCCGGCTGGCCCTGCAGGTTCACCCATTGACTAGCACTGCTCCAGAGCCAGCGCCTCCAATGCGGAAGCAGTGGCACGTTACGTGTCGCCACAGCCGCGTTCGACACACTGCCCCCCTGCCGCCTCTTAGCGCCCCTCTGCTGGCCCCTGTGGGGACGCTAAGAGGTGGCAGGGGGGGCGTTCAAGGCACCAACCCTGCAGGCTCACCCATTGACTGTAGCACCGATCCGGACCCGGTGCCAAAATGGGTGAAACTGCAGGGCTGGCCAGCACCTTGAACGCTGCCCTGCTGCCTCTTAGTGCCCCTCTGCTGGCCCCCTTGGCCTTGGGGACGCTAAGAGGTGGCAGGGGGGCAGTTATGTTGGGGGAGGGGGGCCATGACAACTTCCTCAATGGTTCAAGGGGGCGATTCTTTCAAAAAGGTTAAGAACCATTGATTTAGATCATCAGATAGATGTGGAAATCATCAAATCTGCAGTTGTTACCAAGCTGGGGGAATAGTCAAAACTTTAGAAGATAGGCACAAGTTCCAGAAGCATCTTGATAGGCTTGAACATTGGTCCCCATTCAACAAAACGCAATTCAGTGATGAGAAAGGTAAAGTTTTACAATTAGGCAAGGAAAAACAAACACAACTGCACAGGTATAGAATGTGTGATGCCTGGCTCTACAGCAGTAACTATCTGAGTGATTTAGGAGTCCTAGTGAACAACCATTTAAATATGAGCCAGCAGTGTTCTGCAGCTGCCAAAAAAGTCAAGGGGGCCCTAGGTTGCATCAACAGAGGGATAGTTTCAAGGGCACTTGAAATATTAGTATTGCTTTATACTGCTTTGGTAAGCCCACAGTTGGAAGTTTGGTTACTATGATACAAAAAGATGTGAGATTCTAGAAAGAGTGCTGAGAAGAGCAACAAAAGTGACCAGGGGACTAAAACATATGAATGAATGAATGAATGAATGAATGAATGAATGAATGAATGAATTCTTTATTGGCCAAGTGTGGTTAGACAGACAAGGAAGAACAGTTGCAGGAATTGAATATGTCTAATCTAACAAACAGAAGGTTTGGGGGTGAATATTCCAATATTTGAGGGGTTGTCACAGAGAAGAGGAGGGGGGTCAACTTAATTCTCCAAAACAGCAAGAAATAACATGGAAGATTATCAAAAGGAGATGCAACCTAGAAATAAGGAGAAATTTCCCAACAGTGGGAACAATTAATCAGTGTCACGGCTTGCCTTTAGAAGTTGTGGGTGCTTCATCACTGGAGGCTTTTAAGAAGAGATTGGACAGCCACTTGTCTGAAATGGCATAGGGTCTCCTGCTTGAGCAAGGTGTTGGACTAAATGACCTCCAAGTTTCCTTCCAATTCTGTTATTCTGTATTCTGCTTGCAAATAATACTGACCAAAACAAGAGGGGTTATTTGAACGGTGGCTTTCAGAGCCAGTTTGCAAAGGAGATGGTTAGATCTTGAAACAGTGATGCTGAGGGAATAGAAACTGTGATGCCACCCAAGAATGTGATAATCACAGGATCAGGGTGGCATTAGAAGGACTTTCCCCATCAGATTTAGCAGTTTAGAGATATAATATCTTGCAGCAAGTGAAGGCAAATGCAAAATGAAGAACATTATCAGGCTTCTATTAGTGATCTTTTTTTTTTGCCATCTTCCATATGTTGCTCTGTGTAAATCAAAACACATTTCACTCACAATTTGTTCTGTAATTTCCCTTTTGAACAGAGTTATGTTTTTCGCCTGCTTTCTCTATTCTTACACCAGCGGTGATGGGATTCTGCCTGCAAAGTAAGACTGCTTATAAGCTCCACTGAATGAACTGAAAAATATATTTTGTGTAAAACTCCCTCTACTCACAAAAGCCAACATTTCTAAGTGTCACTTTACCTACCTTCGTGAAACAACTTACACATTCGTAAAACCTTCACTGAAGGCAGCTCTGCAGTTTTATGGAAAACAACATTCCAGGGATGCAAAGATCTTGCCAGTTCTGTGAAAAATGACACCAATTAAAGCTTAAATTGCTTGTTTTCTCATAAGGTACATATTTTCATAACTTTGAAATCAAATAATTGCCGCTTTTATATTAAATACAATAAAACAAAAAAGATGCTAGTTTAGAGGAACTGCTACAAGCATTTTAATATAATTTTCCCACCATTTAAAGTCACAAAATATGGAAAGCAAGTCAAGTATGCAAAGTTTCAAGGAGATGAAGAAACTCCTTCCGATTATTACATCATTTGTCTTTCATGTCAGAAAGTGTGCATGTGATTTCACTGTTTGATTAAATGCCAGAAAAGGCATATTGTGCTTATCAAAGTGATTACAGATTTTATTCATCTGAAAAAAAGGTATGCGCTAATACTTTGACAGTTGATTATTCCAAAATGTGCCAAATTATTTAAAACCACAGAAGTATAGTGTGTAGCAACAAAGATACCCATAACAGTAACATCAAATCTTTATTGAAACACCATATTAATTGATTTCTAGGCTATAAATTGATTAAACAGCCCTTTTCTTACTGAGTGCCTCTGTAAGAACCTCTTGTCTCTGAAATCTATCCTATTAATTCTCCATAAATCTATATTATTTTTTTCTTCACCTCTTATACATGCGTATAACTTGTTGGTGGCAGTCACAACAAGAGTGCCCTGGTTTATTAGCTAGTTGGAATTACCTGTTTCATTTTTATTCTATTTTATTTAAAATATTGACTGCTAGGCAGACTTATTTTATTTTATATTTAGATGTACATACTGTAAGACATAGAAAAGTCCAAAGCATAACATATTTTCAATTAGCATATTTTGGATTGTACAAATGTAATTTTTATATTAAAATTCTTATTTGATATATCAAAGCTCTTTTAAATTGGGCGTATGCAGGTGCCTCTGAAATAAATGAGTGATTTTAGCTCTCCAGGAGCTCATTCAAAAATACAAATTTAAAGGTCTGTTTGCACTGGATGAGATTTGTTTATGAATTGCCATGAGAGTATTGCACAATTCAAATGTGATACATACATTCCATATTTCTATTCCAAGTAGTATTCTACCGAAATACCTGTAAATGTACATATACTTACATATATTTCTTAATTTTGAAGCACACAGGTGATCCAAGTCAATGAAGTAACGGTTCATCATTGGGGCAATGATAAACACGATGGGAAGTTACTAAGCTATTAAAAGAGCTTATACCGCCTTGTTATGGTGAACTGCCATTTATTTTCCCCTCTAGAAAACATCTTTTCTTTGCTGCATTCTAATTGAAATAGGATTTAAAAAAAAATTGGGGCATAACAAAATTGACAAAGATGCTATCATTTTAAAAAGACTGTTTTAGCTTCTCTATTCTGTCGATTTGAGGAAAGGCAAAGGAATGCATTAAATTACGAATATATTGAATACTAAGATATCAAACGCATTTTCAGTCACTGGGGAACATAAACTTATATGTTATAATGAGATCCCCACAGTCCTGTGATCAACTCAGAGTAAATAGAATGAAATGCCAACGGGTGTGCTAATTATAAGTATCAGTTTTAAAAGCAACTCAGTGATCTGTGGAGCTGTGAAAAGTATCAGTTGTGTACTTGATTATTAACCCATTAGTGATGATTCCATGGATTATGAATTGTTTTTTTATGATGATTATTAATGGGAGGAGAGAAAAAAAGTGTGGCATTAATACAATGTTAAAGTGGATTTTTTTTCCAAAGAAGGGGATCAGTTTGAGCTGATCATCATCTTAGTACTATTTAAACTAACATTGTAATTCAGCATCTTACTTTTTAGACATAGTCTAGTAATGCAAGTAACTGTGTCTCTCTGCAAAGGGACAAAAATTAATGCCATGTGTACCGAGGATTCCCTACCACAATTTAGAATTCTGGTGGCGCCATGACGCCCCTGTTTTATATGGTGGCTTGCCAAAAGAAAATTACATAAGCCAATTCTGAATGCATTCCTGCTGTACTTAAAATAATAATAATAATGCAGTCACATTGATGTAAGTAAATAAATAGCTTGATGAATGTTTCTGAAATGATCTCGCAATCTGAATTCACCTAATATGCAATATACTGGGACTTAGGTGTGTTTATTTTCTTTAAATAATGAAGGAAACAAAGTTATCTCAGGGGTAGATTTTCCTTCCTTCCTTCCTTCCTTCCTTCCTTCCTTCCTTCCTTCCTTCCTTCCTTCCTTCCTTCTCTTTCTCTCTCTTGTTCTCTCTCTCTCTCTCTCTCTCTTTTTCTGCTACTTTCTAGGCATAACTTAGGTCCCTTTTAACATATTGTAATGGGAGAATTCCTTTCAGCTGGCAGGCATCTTATTATTTAAATTGGAAGCTGTTGTTTCTCAAGCACATGCACCATTATAGCCTATGATGTGTGATATACTCCCCATACACATTCATTGTGTGCTTTAATATAGACTGGAAATGTTTACATACATTGTAGTACATAATATGAACTCATAAAGTCATACAATATTTGTGGCTTCACGTTATTGCCATTGAATACACATGGATGGTCGGCATCTGGAGACAGTTATGTAGACCATCAATGTTAGTCAGTGTGATTATTCTCCAGGCTTACATGGGTACAGCATACATTTATGGCACAACTTCTGCTAAATAATTCTCTCTCAAGGTTTCAGAACAAAAAATGTTGTCCATTGTAGCAAAACCAAAACTAAACAGGGTTAGGGAAGCTGGCCCTTCATGGCCTGTGAAATTCGTCACAACATTTCAATCATAGTTCCACCAGTGGTGGTATTCTACCGGTTTGGCCCTGTTTGAGTGAACCGGTAGTAAAAAATGCTACCGTTCAGCTGAACCGGTAGTAAAAAAATAGCTACTGGTTGAGGCGAACCGGTATTTCTTTTTCTTTTCTCCAACTGATGATCATCTGTGCCCCCCCCTCGCTGTCTTACTGCTTTGCCCAGGAGACTTCCCTGAGACAAAAATGGAGGCATTTTTTTGCCCAGGAGGCAAAAGTTAGAGCACGGGGGGAGGGGTTCTGCACAAAAAAAAGAAGCCACACCCACCCAGTCACATAGCCACTCCCACCTAGCCACGCCCACAGAACCGGTAGTAAAAATATTGGCATCCCACCCCTGAGTTCCTCCCTGGGTCATGGTGAGCAGGAGAGAGGGGGGTTAGAATGGAATTGAGCCACTACACCTTTGCCTCTCTAATGGGGAAGTACTGTTCATTTTTATTTCTGGATTATTATTTTTGGAGTCCCAAGTTGGATCTTGCTTCATTTTTAAACTTCATTTTACTTAGCCAGATTTTCTTACCAAAACACATTTGGTCCTACACTGAGTAATCCTGCTGATGGTCCAGTAGAGAGTGAACCCCTTCATGACCCATTTCCAAAAATCCATTGGGTTGGAAAGAATAAACACTTTATGGAAAGTGGCTAATGGAGATTGTCTATTAACCAGATCATGGTTGCCCCAAAGGTGCTTTTTCCAAAAGGCAACTGGGCTTTCTTGGCTTTTCTTTTCTTTCTGTGTTCTTGAGTTAGAACTGAAGAAGCTTCTTGGATGAGAAGCGATGTTTTCAAAGGAAAAAAAAACAAGAAAATCTAGTTGCCTTTTGTGGGGGGTGGGGGAAATAGCACCTTTGGGACTTTAAGGAAAACCTACAGAGCACAGCTTCTAAAATTCTTCCCAACTTTTCATCAGTAGCAACCCAAGGAAGGATCTGTATTATCTTCCATGTGGCAAAGTCAGGCTGATTGTGTTTTTGTCTATGTGCACATTTCTGGTTTCCCCTTGTGTCATGTCTTGGTGCATTTGTGTGTATGTGTGCATTAGAAAGTTCAAGGCGATCTGAATATACTCCACTCTGAAGGGAGGACAGAAAGACTTAGAATAGAGCAGTCAATAGCATTCTGAAGAGTTGCCAGCTGTTTCTCCCATAGGGCTGCATTTTTCCCACCTGACCCGACCTGAGTTAAAGGCAACTGTTGTCCTCCAAAGGTACTGATATTGACAAGAATGGGCTGCCTTCTAAAAAAAAAAAACCTGTATCATTATGCAGATCTAGGTTTTCAGAAGCAGGGGCTTTGTGTTAGCTTCCTTTAAAAAAGGAAGGTCTGCTGAGAGTGTCACGGATGCAGAATCTTTTCAAGCATTGTTCAGGAACAGGTTACTTGGAACAGGATCAATCAAATTTCTCCTTCTGAAAGAAGGAGCATCATGATATCTGACTGACAATCCCAGCCTCTAAAACCAGAGTCGCTTGAGAAATTGGTCCAATAAAGGATGTGAAACTGTGAGAACACAAATACAGAAAAATACATGGGGTGGAATTCTTTGTAGGCATTCTTGGGATCCTGGCTATGTTTAATACATAGAAGCTAAAGTTGTTGGGTTTTTTTTTACAATGTAAGAAACATTTATAATAACAAATTATGAATTAAATTAAAGTGGTTGCAACCAAAAAACTATCCACAAAGCAGGATGTAATAATCCAGTTGCTATTTAATTACATATTTTTCCAGTTGCTGTTTAATTACATGTTATTCTATTTTCTTTAAAAAATATTTCTATGAACTCTGAGGCCCTATCAGTATAATTAATTTGTGTCAATTTAAGATGACATTTGTGCTGTCTCATAAAATGTGATTTTTCTCAGAGAATTATAGGAACTGGAGCTACTGTAAATGAATATTCCTTGGAAAGGCAAAATGTCATTTTTTCCACACCAACACCACTTGCCTTGACAATTCTATTGAGCTGATTTATAATACCTTGTTTATTTATTTAAAATAAGTATACATTTAAGTATTTCTATTTATTAGTTACATTTATGAGAATTTTAATTTAATTATTTATCAAACATTTACTCCTAACTTGTTAATTTCCCTTTCCATTTTGGATGGCATTGTAGGAAGAGAATTCCAGCTTATAAAGTGCTAAGTCAAGAAATATAGAAATATAATAACAATTCTTTCGAAAAGAATTGAACCTTTGAATTTACTGGGAAGAAGTAATTTTTTGAAATAATATAATTCTTAATTGCCATGTATTGTGTTTATTCAAAAGTAATACACATCCTAATAAGTCACATATCAGGATTGTTTTGCATATATTTATTTTACTATTGCTATAGTTTCAAAGGGGTTCGGGGCTTATTTATATACATGTGCCCAGAATAGGCATACTTTTGGCAATTTGCCCTAAATTCTGGTGAGTGCTGGCATCCCTTGAGACAAAAGTCTGTCGGAATAAAGAGTTTAGCAATTGAAGGAGAAAAAGGGGGACTCCTGGCAACCTTGATCAAGTAAATGGCCATGCAAATTATGAAGACAACAAAGGAGACAAGACTTTTGCAAGAGAGATTTTGGCCAAGTTTACAAGAGAGAAAGAGGCCAAGAAGAAGACTAGCGAGGGAGCCAAGAAGTTGGCCTCCAGAGACAAAGAAAGAAAAAAGTTTTTAAAATAGAAACATCTAGAGAGGATCATCAAAGAATTCGGCTGTGGGAAACCTGTCCAGCAAGAGAGGATAAAAAGCTGAGATGTTTATTATTTTAATTTTTTGGAATGCTACAAATGCATGTACCAGAGGATGTCATTAGAAAAACATGCTTGTATCCAGGTTATGAATTTCAAAGTTTCTTTTGAGATAGCCTATCATTCTTCTCCTCTTCCAAAACCAAACCAATGATGTTCATCTCTTGTTTGCCTTCAGTATCACTGATTAGATACACAAAATAATGTTTTTTATTTCAGTTCTACTCCTACGTGACTCACTTATAATAATTAGGGACAGGGTGTGATCTACTGAAGAATAATATTTTATCTTCGGTGGAAGAGTCTCTAACGTCTGGAAGGTAATTTAATTAGAAACATTGCGTATACAGAGAAATGTAAACAACACCCATACACATAGATGCACAAACTTGCACAAATATCTACGCATATTTCTGTGCATACTTTTCCAAATATACATTTTCCTCTATTTTATCCAACACAATCCATTCTGACAGCAGTTTTTTTGACTTGCATCCTTTTTTCTCTGTGTTTTTAGGCAAAAGGATACTACACATATGCACATTTAGTTTTACTTGTAACTTTTACTTTAAGGAAAGCAAGATTTTTACACACATGTACATTCTGATTCTCCTATGCATTTGGGATTTAGGAATGTTTTGAAAATTGTACAAAAATCTAATTCATCTTTTTTTGAGCACGGCTAACCACAATGGATAGAAATGAAAGCTAAATGACAAGATTTTTTTTGTTTTATTGAATTCTTATATAAACTTTGCATTATGAGTGAAGAATTATTTCAGACATTGTATATTTGATATTAAAGAAACTGAATGAATGATCTAAAACTATAATTTAAAGGGCATAGAAATGATATTTGAGATTGTACCGTTGAAATTTACTGGTACTAAAAGTCAAATGCAACCCAGCATTAATGGTTCCTCTGTTCAATCAATCGATTGATCGATTGATCGATCTTGAAGAAGGTGTAGTCTTCAACTCCCAGAATTCTGGGAACTTTGCTGGCAGGGGAATTCTGGGAGTTTCTTTTCAAGTGGTCAAGGTTGAGAAACACTGATCCAGATCTTCCAGTACATGTCTCTGTAATAGAATAGTGATATGAGATACCCAGTGCTAGTTTTCCCCTCTCATATGTAGTGTATATATAGTGGTCATGATTATTTAAGAACCCATTTAAATAAGGGGATAAATAAATAAACCACCCTCCCTAAGGCCTCAGTGATGCTCCCGATTCTGGTTTTCTATCATGTTGAGGTACTGTAAATTAAAATATTGTGCAGGCTTGATACTGTTAAATGCCTGCTCTTAAGATCCAGCTGTCTACAATTACTGTAGGCTTGAATCCCACCAGGCTCAAGGTTGACTCAGCCTTCCATCCTCTTGGGGTAGGTAAATTGAGGACCCAAGATTGTTGGGGGCAATAAGCTGACCTTGTAAAAATGCCGCTTAGTAATAAGCAGGCATATACAATGGAATGAAGGCTATTGCTGAGCACATTGGGTTGTGCTCCAAAAATTGTAAGCCGCCGCCCTGAGTCTTCGGAGAAGGGCGGCATATAAATGTAATTTAAAAAAAAAAAATCCACAAAAAATGCTTCCCCAAAATTTGGGAACAGAAAAAAAAATCAGGATCACCCTGGTTGTATGTCTACTATGCAAAATGGTTGAAAACAGAAATAAAGCACTTATAAGTGTGAGAGCTTTTATTCATGTGTTGCAAATCTTCTTTTGCCAGCCAAGGTAGAAGTAAGGGTCAGTAATTTGGAGTAACGAAGACTTGGGAGTTTGAAGAGAGGTTGTTTACTTTGTAAATTATGAGACTGCTGCAAACTGTTTGGCCTGGAGTTTGGAGGCAGGGATTTTGAGAGAAATCCAATCAAGGCTGTAGGCTGAGGGCCAGAGAACTCCACAGAAGCCAGTCCAAAAGTCAAGTCAAAGACCTGATGGCAGGCAAGAGGCAAGAGGAAGAAACTTGCAATGGGACATTTCAGAAAGAGAGGTCAAGAAACAGGAGAAATGTTCCCAAGGAGAAGAGATCTGAAACATGCTTTGATATGACCAGAGCTTCTGGCCTTGCTTAATTAGAGGAGTTAATTTCCACTTCCTTCAAGAAGCTGAGCCAGCCACTACTGTTCAGCCTACTTTAGCTGGTGCATGTTCCAGGCTTGGTACTGGATAGATTATAATGCCTTGTGGTCATAATCTGTGGCCATTCGTTCTGAATCAGAACCCACTTTCAAGTTACGTATTGCCTCAGCCTCAAAATCAGAGGAATTCAAACAATAAGATGGCCCTTCTCATTTTGAATCATTCATTTCCTCCCCACTTCATCCCAGCCCCTGTGGGGGTCTCAGTCTGCTCCTAAATACAAGGACAAACACACAACAAGCTTATAAAACCAAACCAAATTATTATCATCACTAGTACTTAAGGGTATTGCATCTTGATGAGTTATAACTGACTATTCTGTCTCAATTATTTTGCACATGCACTAGGTCAGGGATGTCAACCGCAGTGTCACAGAGTGTCATGCCCCTGGTGGAGTCTGACTCTGAGGGAGAGGAGGAACAGCTGACAGGGAGTAGAAGTGTGGCTCCGGAGGTTGTGGAGGAGGCTGGGGAAGGGCAGAGGCCGGCTGAGCAGTCAGAGGACCCAGGCCCATCCCTTATCCATCCTAGGGCACGCAGGGAGGAGAGGATGAGAGACATGGTCTCCTCGGGAGGAGAGGGCCTTGATCCTCTTCATGGGATGCAGGTGTGACAACTGCATAAGAGTTTGGACCTGCCTACTGGCAAACGCTGGAAACAAAGCATGTTTTATTTTGATCTGAAGTTATCTTGGTTGGCGTCCTTTCAACAGACTATGCCTTGTTATCTCTTTCAATTTGGTAAATACTTCTCCTGTTCCGTTGTGGAAATTTTGTCATTGTAGTTTGTTTGGTTTTTTATTTCACCTCTATCTGCTCATTAAGTTCAAACTGTTTTGCTTTCTTTTGAAGACTATTTTTGAGTACCTTTTATCTCCAACTGAGTATTATTGAACAGTGCAGACAAGTTGGAGCCATTAAAAGACATTTATTTACATTTTGGATTTTGTTACGTTTGTGTTACACTCTGGGTCATCACACAGAGGCATCATGTGACGTATCATGACTCCCCCTTTGCTAAACTGGGTGTGGGTGTGGTCAGTGTGTGACACATCCGGCCTGTGAGCCACGAGTTTGACACCCTGCACTAGGCTAAACCAAGTGGCACATCCTTTTCTCTCCATTCCAGTTCTTTTGGGTGGGGTGTTTCACTCATATTTTCTTTATTGCAAAATTCAAGTTTGAAGGTTCTGTGAAGTCCAGCTAAAGGGGATCTTTGCATGCATGGTTTATAGTTTTAGTACCACTAGTAGTATTTGGGTGTGAAGTGCAGCGGTGTGTTGTATACACACAAATGCACATCTCTGCATTTGCATTCTTTTATCTTTATCTTCTTTCTTCTGAAAAATGCTCAACCACAATGTTCAAAAAACAGCCTGGAAAATTCAAAACAATGCTGATAAAAATGGCCAAGCATTTAATTCCAAGCCCAAAATAAAATACTTGGATCATGTGTGTTTTTGAGCGCTGAACTCTCAAAAACAACTGTTTCAAGTTTGGAAAGTTTTGACGTTTTACCCTCTAAAGTCTAGTACGCTGTCTGTAATAATGTTTTTATGTTTTTAATTTTATCCCTGAGCAATAGCATCTTAACCCACAATGCACTGTAAATGCCATGCTATCCCATTATGAGGAATGAGAGAGAAAGAGAATCTCCAGTGATGGTGGGGGGAGGGGGTGGCAGGAGAATAACCCAATATCCAAAGCTATAGCTGCAGTAATTGTAGATTTGTGTGTGTGATACGTATGCTATTTTTCTGCATATTTATGTATGTGTGTTTTGAAAGCCACCTTAGGCTGAGGAAGCTTAAATATAAACAGACAAATAAGTCTAAATGCCTTCAAGATCCAAAAAAGATAAATAAATCTGCACATTGCTTCCTCTCCTATATTTATTTCCATCTTCAACACTGAACAGATCCTAAGTAAGAATAGATTTTTGTCCCTAAAATGGTTAAATGCTTACAGAACTCAGACTCTTTTTAGCTCAGGCTGATGAATATCTCAGCATCCCAAAGCAACGTTTAGTTGGGTGAATGGACAAGGAAGGAAAGTCACGGAGGAACGGAGTGGAAGATTTCTTTGACAATATTTACACCTTTTAATATTTGAACATTAAACCTGGTGTTTTGAGGATTCTAAAAGCAGATTTCATAGAGGGATCAGATTGCTGGGTTTGAATGACAGTGCTGGGAGGGAGACAGATGTTTTGAAAGGAGGCAAATTCTGTATCTTTCAAATAATTGGCAACATACCCGTGTTTGCATTTTGAAAGCAATGGTTTTTATTTGTATTTTGTAGAAAGCACATATTGGAATTGATGGCGCAATATGGAATAAACTGAAGGATTAACTAATTGCTGTACCTGAATGTGTAATTATAACTTAAATTTAGCTTTATAAGGAAACAATTGGTAAAAGTTGCTAACTTGTCTCTACCTATTATTCTCCATTCTAGCTCCTGCCTTCATCTGACTTTCTTTTCGCTGGATCTCCAACATACATGAGAACCAGAGCAGTGGTAGGATTCAATTTTTTTTTACTACTGGTTCTGTGGGCGTTGCTTGGTGGGCATGGCAGGGGAAGGATACTGTAAAATCTCCAGTCAGAGGTGGTATTTGCTAGTTCTCTGAACTACTCAAAATTTCTGCTACCAGTTCTCCAGAATTGGTCAGAACCTGCTGAATACCATCTCTGAACCAGAGGTGGTATTCAGCAGGAGAACCAGAGGTGGTATTCAGCAGAAAATTTTGAGTAGTTCAGAAAACTGGCAAATACCACTGATTGACCCCACACTCATCTATTCTCTGCCTCCCGAGTCCCAGCTGATTGGCAGGGTGTTCATTTGTTGCCGTGCACAGGAGAACGGAGCTGGAAATCAGGTTAATGGGGTGTGGTTAGGGTTAGGGTGTGGGGTGGGAATGCCATGCCCACCAAGCCACACCTACCAACTCAAGTCATGCCCACAGAATCAGTAGTAAACATTTTTTGAATCCCACCACTGATGAGAACCCATATATAGGATAAGGAAGGTGACTGAGAATCTGGATAGGATTGCACCCTTGTGACCTCTCCTCACCCATAGACCTCTCTGTACCCTGTGGTATACAGAGGAACTGAGAGGGATGAAACGCATAAGGAGACATCTAGAGCACCGCTGGCGGAAGACAGGAGATGAACTCGATTGAACACGGGTAAGAGCTGCTACTAAGGCCTACCTCAGGGCGATTCATGCAGCAAAGTGTAAACATTTCTCCACACTAATTGCATCTACAGATAATTGCCCAGCGACCCTCTTTAAGGTGAGCCGTCTCCTCCTAGGGAAGGAGGAGATTGAGGTCCACCTGAAGGGGCGCGCTGAGGAATTGGTGGATTTTCTGGAAGACAAAATCGCCCATCTTCATTCCCAGTTAGATGCCAGCGTGGTTGCTAGTCCGGTGGAAGCTCCTGAGGCAGGTTCTTGCCCTGCTATCTGGGAATGGTTTGACCCTGTTGCTCCTGAGGAAGTAGACAGGATCCTAGGGAGCATGCACACAAGCACTTGTATTTTAGACCCATGCCCCTCCTGGCTTGTGAAAGCTTCCCAGGAGGTGACAGGTGGGTGAACTCTGGCAATGATTAATGCTTCTCTACAGGAGGGACGGTGCCCCAGCACTTTAAGGAGGCTGTGGTCCACCTCTTCTTAAGAAACCATCACTGGACTCCACCCGGTTGAATAATTTCCAACCTGTCTCCAATCTTCCATTTTTGGGGAAGGTTGTTGAGAAGGTGGTAATACAGCAGCTGCAGAGGTTTCTGGATGAAATGGATTATCTCAACCCCCTACCAGTCAGGATTCAGGCCTGGATTTGGGACAGAAATGGCATTGGATAATCTCTGGCGGGAGTGGGATGGGGGTAGGGCATCCATCCTTGTTCTACTTGACCTCTCGGTGGCTTTTGATACCATCGGCCATGGGATTCTCCTGGGGTGGCTTCGCGGGATGGGAGTGGGAGGCCTTGTGCTGTCTTGGTTCACTTCCTTCCTCTGTGGCGCTCTCAGTCAGTGTTGATAGGAGGGGAGAGATCCAGCTCTCGCCCAATGCTTTATGGGGTTCCGCAAGGCTCGGTGCTCTCTCTGCTCCTGTTCAACATTTATATGAAACCACTGGGTGGGATCATCTGAGACATACTGCTGAGTATCATCAGTATATTGATGATACCTCAGTCCATGGTGAGTTAAAGTCAATGTGGGGGGGAAGCTAGATTTGCTTAACGGTTATGTGATTCATAAGGTCCAAAAGCAAAAGAAGATTGTAAAATCAAGTACAACTTGCTTAACGACCGCATCACTGAGTGATGGAAGTTCTGTACCCAATTGTGATTGTAAATTAAAGTACCTGTATGTGGCACCCTCAACTCTCATTTGCTTATAACAACAGCACTTAGACTTATATACCGCTTCACAGCACTTTATACCCTTTCTAAGTGGTTTTACAGAGTCAGCATATTGCCCCCAACAATCTGGATCCTTATTTTACAGACTTCGGAAGGATGGAAGGCTGCATCAACCTTGGGCCAATGAGACTTGAGCTGCCAAACTGCTGGCAATCGGCAGTCAACAAAATTAGCCTGCAATACTGCATTCTAACCACTGCGCCACCACGGCTCTTATCAGACTTATCAGATGCTAACTACTGAGAGAGAACAAAAGATGCTCGATTGAATGAAAAAAGTTCTTCCAGATACAACTCCGTATTTTGAGTAAATTGCAGCATGGGATGAGAACTGTAATCCCTCAAACATCCAAACACCCAATACCAGGAAGAAGACAACAAACCTAATTTTGATTCCTGGTGATTACATACACAAGTCCATGTAGATTTCTTGACAATATTGTTTTTAGAGAGGAAGTTTGTCCTTGCCTTCTACTTGGGACTAAGAAAGAATGACTGGCTCAAAGTCACCCAGCTGGCTTTCTGCCTCCAGCAGGATTACAGCTTGCTGTTTTCTGGTCTCTAGCTTCATGCCTTTAACCGCTGCATCAAACTGGTTTAAAAATGTACTGCTATAAATGCTGCCATATTCTATGATTTTAATCTTGATATATGATCCATTTGTGTTGTGTGTTTGTGTTTGCATGTGTGTGCAGTTTTCGTTTTAAAACAATCCCCAACCTCTTCCATTCACAAAGGCTGGCAGAAAAGATAGAAGAAAGGCACTCAGCCTGGTTATGTCAGAAACATAATTTTAACACAACAAGACAAATGTAACCAGGAATGGCATGTTGGCAAATGCTGACATAGCAGGCTGTGCATTTAAAACCAGAGTAATTTTTTGGATAATATTCTAGTTCATTTACCCCGCCACAAACATGTTTATTTTATGAAATGCACAGAACAGTCTTCTACATGCCTATTGATGTACTAGTTTGGACAGTGGTGGGATTCAATTTTTTTTACTACCAGTTCTGTGGGTATGGCTTGGTGGGTGTGGCTTGGTGGGCATGGCAGGGGAAGGATACTGTAAAATCCCCATTCCCACCCCACTCCAGGGGAAGGATGTTGTAAAATCTCCATTCCCACCCCACTCTTGATGGAAGGTTACTGCAAAATCCCCATTCCCTCCCCACCCCACTAACCTGCTTTCCAGCTCTGTTCTCTTGTGCAAGGCAACAAAAGAAGACCCACCGATCAGCTTGGACTTGGGAGGCAGAGAATAGATGGGGGCAGGGCCAGTCAGAGGTGGTATTCTGAACTACCCAACATTTCTGTTATTGGTTCTCTGAACTACTCAAAATTTCTACTAACAGTTCTCCAGAACTGGTCAGAACCTGCTTACCACCTCTGAGTTTGGATCCAGAATTTCGTGCATTTATTCTGAATCAAATGGATGGAGACCTCAATAACAACCAGCTACCTCCCGAGGTCCAGACTGCCTCCACCCTACTGACCTTCCGCAAAGCAGTCAAAACCTGGCTTTTCCGGCAGGCATGGGGCTGTTGATCTCGCAACTGAGATCTAGCGAGATCCGGCCCTTCTGTTGTTTGCTGCTTTTTAAATTGTTTTTAAACTTTTTATAATGTAATTCTTTGTATTTTTTGCTGTGAGCCGCCCAGAGTCCTTTGGGAGTTGAGTGGCATATAAGTTTAATTAAATAAATTAATTAAATAAATAAATAAACAAGGGATGGTAGCAGGGTTCCAATGTATAATTTTACCACATCTTCTCCTTCTAGTCACTCAGGTACTTTATTCCTCTCTTAAATATTCATACATTTACACTGGGAACATGATTTAGGTCCAAGAGTAAGGATGCAAAATTAATAAATATAGTATTTACATTTTAAATTTGATTTTTGCCCATGAGTCCAAACTGAGGGAAGATTTTGGAAATATTGACTTAAATCAAATAATGGTTCCACCACACATCTCATTGCATACAACTGATAACAAGCCTCTCTGGATCAAAGAAAACTAAGTTAAAAACTGTCCACACCATGAAGCTTCCAGTCTAATCCATCTCCCAGTGGTGTGAGGCCAAACAGCCACATTTCTGACCTAGTAGAACCATGACAGCGAACCTATGGCACGTGTGCCACAAGTGGCAGGCAGAGCTACTTGTGCTGGCACAGGCAAACTTACCTCACTGTGCATGCCCACACCTCACAGCTGATTTTTTTCCCGGTTGGTTTGAGGCTGTTTTTGGCCTCCCAGAGGCTTGGAAAAAGCCTCTGCAAGGCTTTTCAGGATGAATCATAGGCCTGTTTCATCACTTCCTGTAATGCCAGAAGTGATGAAATGGGCCTATAATTCGCCCTGAAAAGCCTTGCAGAGCCTTTTTCCAAGCCTCTGGGGGGGCCGAAAAAGGCCTCAAACCAGCTGACAAAATCAGTTGTGAGGCACAGTGCAGGTAAGGGGGTGGGAGTGGGGATTGCACACGCATGCGCAGGGGGTGTGGGGAGGGAGCTGTGCATTGCATTCTGGATGCTGGCACGTGATTGCGTGTGTGCTGGCGCACGCATAATTTTTGGCACAGGAGCCCAAAAAGGTTAGCCACCACCGTACTAGAAGAAAATATAATGTATAGATGTAGGTTGCAGTTGCTGCTTGCTTTCAGTTGTGCAGCAAAGTAGAAGTTACATGTAGAATATCATGGCCTTAAGAACTCTGGGCATGGAGAACCTGTTGCTGTAAGATTATGTAACCCTCATCAGCTTCAAAGTTTCTGGAAAATTGATATGAAAATCTGAAAGACCACCAATATAGGGGAAGGTTAATGAAAAACTGTAAGTTGTCATCCCTAAATGGTGGTGCAGATTTTCACAGTCCAGTTATAACAGCCCTGTAAAAGGATGACTAGCATTGTGACGTCCTTGGTACTCTCTGATCTTCATTGTTTTCTTGCAGGTGTTTCATTATGTCTAGCAGATTGGTTTTTTCTTACATCCCCTTGTACTGTTTTGGTTGAGCAGGGAATCTCAGTCTTTTGGGGCTGGTGGGCCTAATTAGAATTTTGAAAATATATGGTGGTGATTCTCATAAAACAGCTTCTCAAATGATCACAAAGGACAGGTTTGGCTGAATACAATCAACCAATTTTTTTCTGGATTCTCCCCTTAGTATTTTTCCTACTTCCTTTTATACATTTTGTCCACCCTGTGTTCTGGCTAGGTGACCACCTGGGGGTAAATAAAGTTGAGATTTCCACTGTATTCTGCAATATGCAAAGTGAATAATATGTGCATCATACATTTTAAGGAGATACTTGGTTGATACCTAGCTTGCTGACAGAACCAGTATCAACCATCAGTGCCAGTCAATGATATTTGTGATACATTTTTAAATGTTCAGTTGACTGAGTTTCAAGTTTAATGAATAAAAGATAATAATAATAGAAAAAGTCTTAGAAAATCTGTGCATTGACAATTTTTTCATCTGTCAGTTACAAAAAGCTGCACCTCTTGGATCCATACAATACGCTGATATGTTACAAAATCCTAGATTTCTGAAAACAACTCAATGCACATGGAAGCTAAAACCAGCTAAAGAATCGGCAGCTATGATTTCAGATTTTTGTGCATGTAATAATAAAAATCAACAAAATACAGAAATCTGTAAATAGAAGTAGGATGACCGTGGCAAGACTAAAGCAAAACTAGTACCAATAATAATAATAGGTGCAATATATTTTCATATGTGGTGGACATGCAAAAAAAATTAAGGCTTTTTGGATAAAAATATGGTGGACTACCCAGAAGATTTTAAAGAAAAAGATAAGTTTTAAGCCGCAGCTGTTTTTGTTGGGTATTATTACAGATTGCACTGTTTTAGAAACTAAATTAATGTTACACTTAATAATAGCAGCAAGATTGTTAGTGGCTCAACATTGGAAGAAAGAAGACGTACCTACTATAGAAGATTGGATATTAAAAGTATGGAATTTAGCAGAAATGGCAAAGAGATCAGCTTACCTGAAAGAACAATCACAAGAAAGTTACATTCGGGACTGGAGAAAATGGATTGATTATATCCAAAATAGATATGGGACTAAAAAGTTTCAAATAGCCTATGAATGAAGATCAGAAGTTAAGAAGATATGTCAAGAGATATGTTATTATTATTATTTTAGTCTGTATTAAGGGAGTTAAAGTGCTGAAGGGGGTATAAGTGTTTATAGTTTGTTAGTGTATGTTTGAATAAGTTTGCCAGATATAACACCCTGTATTTTACTCTGGGAAGTCCAGGGGGAAGGAGGGAGGGAGGGGGGGGGTATTGTTTAAAAAAAATGTCTTTTTTGTAAAACTTTTCAATAAAAAAAAATAGGTGCCTTAGGGATCCTGTCTCTGGAGCACCACTTGACCACCATTGGCATTGACAAAATCATCATCAATCAATTGAAAAAAGTAGATTTCTTTTAACAGCTTACATCCTGCAGTGGTTACCTTCATCACTATCAAACAAGAAAATCTGTCTATCCCATTTCCTTGGGAAAAGCTTGATAGAAGTATAAAAACACCAAATCCAGTGTAAACTGCTGTCTGACTGTGTGACCATTCATAGTAATGGTAGCAGAGAAGGCAGGAATTCTGTTGAGTTTCAAGAGGTTGTCCACAGAAATATAAGCACCCAGAGGCCCCTTTGATAATCCCAGTATTTGAAAGAAGGAGAAGACGTGGCTAATTTCAATATCCCATCCCATAAGCTACCAATATATCCTCATAATTAAATATTTAGATTTGCTAATGCCTAGTGGTAGCTTAACAAGTTTTGAATTTGTCTCCACAAAGAAGATGCACTATTGATTTTCCCCCACTGTGTCATTCTCATGTTTTTTACTACATAAAAATGAAAATGACAAAAAATAATAAGCAGAAACTAATAAGTGATTAAAGAGATTACTTAGAGGCAATTAATAAACTACATGTCCTTAATTCCTTTGCTCTACCCTAGAGGAAGAAATAAAAGGGGAAAAACAATGTACTCAGTTGGAATTTCTTCTGGGTAAATGATACAGAAGGATCATGGCTGATGTTAATACATTGTTAGATATGGAAATGTGATTTTAATTCTACTTTTAAATGACTGCAGAAATGCAGAATCTCGGCACTGCTAAATAGCTGTATTGTTACAGTTTTAACTTAAATATAACGAAATTGTTTGCTAAGATTTAAAAATAAGTATTGGATGGAATAATAATGAATAAGAGAAAGCCATGCACATGGTAGCTTTGCAGATGTTTCTATGGATATTCTGAGAAATCCCATTTATTTTCAAAGAAGAGCTATGGTAATTCGACTGCAACAATCCAGAAAACCACTAGAGGGCACCAAAGAGGCCAGAGGCTTTCTGAATCTTTTATCTTCTCTAGTACTCATCCAGTTGTTTGTTGGCTAGATATACCCTATTGGAAGCTCTAGCCAACATCATAATAATATTACAAATGAATTTCCAAATATCATTGAACGTAGAAGCACTAGATTTTTATTTAATGTTAAATGGAGAGATATTTCAAAGAGAATCTTTCTCTCCTCCTTGCCTCTGAACTGAAGAGTTGTACAAATCTGAATTGAAGCCAGAAGGTGGATACACCGAAACCAAAACCTTTTGAGACAAGTATAGACTTCCTATACACATGATTACATACTTTTAACTTTCCACTTGACTGAGTGATGGAAATAGTTATGTGGAAAGATCTTTCCTTAAAAAAATCAAAGTAAATTGACTCTTTCTTGGAAAGATCCCACTACACATGCAGTATTTATTAATGCAGGATTATTTCTTTAAAAATCTGATTCTGATTACGTGTTTTTCAAACACGGACAGATATAACAGTGTGTGCACGTCATGTGTTGAAAATTGTTTTAGATGTCTATGATTCATTTGTAAAACCTACTTCTATGGCACATCCCATGATATTAATTTCATATTGTATTGGCTGCCATTCAATGCTTTTAAGAGGGTTAAATGTGTTAGCTACTTAGCATTTAACAAGTCAAATGCTAGGGGATTGATTGTACCTTTGGTATACACCATGTTTTGATCAAATCACAAGCCCTGCCTGGTGCTAGGAGTAGGAAGGGTTCATGGGCACATTCACAGATCTTCACCATCCTCTTAGCCCTGGACCTCATTTATGGAAGGGTAGCTCAAAACTCCATTAATGATCTACAGCCCATAAAGATGTCCATGGAGATTCTCAATCATCCTTCCAGGTCATGGTTGTCCCAAAAGTGCTCCTTCCTTGTTTTGTTTTTCTTTAAAAGGGTTTCATTTCTAATCCAAGAAGCTACTTCTTTAGAATTTTCAGAAATGAAAGATGTTTCATTTACAAACCTTGGTTGGTAGGTCTACATTCCCTGTCAAAATGGGACAAATATGTAAATAACTTCTAGCATGAACGAATGTGCATCTCAAGAAGATACAAGGATGAAATCTTGCAGCAGATCTCGACACCAGCTGTGTCCCCAAGTTATCCTGCCAATGCTACTAAAAGACAAAATGCCATCATTTATAATGGTCCTATATTTGTTTCTCCCCCAGTGTAAAATATGTCATCATTAATCAGCAAGGACATAGATAAGACAAATTGGCCTATGCCTATACAAATGATTAGTTAGAGAGATATTAGATTTCAAAAATAACAAAAGTAGAAAAAAAAACCCTGGGAAATATTTCATCCCCAGAAGACACTGCCACTGACCGCAGGATGGCTATTCTTAAATAAGAGAATCACAAAAATAACGAAAGGGCTGAATGTTTATTAATTAGGAGATTTTATATCGTTTCCAATGGATTTGTTTTAATGTTAATAACTCGTATGTCCAAAGTGGCTTTATGATATCTCACAAGTATTCGTGTTTGGACACATTTCCCTCCTTTCTCGTCTGTGCATCTGATGCAGTGAATTGTAGTCCATAAAATCTCTGCTATAATCCATCTGCTAATGTGCTAGAAATAACTTTATGATGTCTCCTGATTCTTAGCTACAGAGGGCTTTCCATGAAAGGGTGCTGTACAGACAGACCAGAACCTTTGCCAAATATCTAAACCTGTATGCTGCATTTCTCTTTCATCGTGACACTGTATCATTACTACTTTGTCACAGAACAACAGCGTCTTTCTGAAGCTTGTTTGTATCCCCTATGCTATTTCTCATTTTTCAAGAAAACGTGTATTTCTAAACTAATATTGACCATGAGCATAATGATGACAAGAGAGATTTTGTATACCAGGTGCTGATCATGTTTTGTGACATTTTGCTTCTGGGGTGCTGGGGACTTGTAGTTTATCATACATGCCTGTACAGTTCACTGAACCAGAAGTCATAGGAAACTTGAGGACCCAAGATTGTTGGGGGCAATAAGCTGACTTTGTAAAAATGCCATCTAGTAATAAGCAGGCATATACAATGGAATGAAGGCTGTTGCTGAGCGCATTGGGTTGTGCTCCAAAAAAAATTGTAAGCCACCCTGAGTCTCTGGAGAAGGGCGGGATATAAATATGAATAATAATAATAAAAAAAACTGCAGTAGCAAATCATGAAGTGTGGTAGTACTTTATTCTCCTGTTGCTGAGAATGTTCAAAAGCCAAACAAAACAAAACAAAAAACAGTGGTAAGGAGACCACCTGGTATAACATCTGACCAATTGGTATATCTTAATAATTTAGGAAAGAACAAGCTCATTTGGTAAATTTGCTCAAAACAACAAGCAGAGATATCACATCACACCTCTTTAAAACTGGTTACTCATCTGGGGATTGCTTCATTGCATCCTACGTCTATGACTTTGAATTCCAGGATTAAGACCATAATCTCTTTTCAGATTCAATACTTTCATTTTTTATTTTGGAAAACCATTCACTACATTCATTGTAGATCGCAAAGAAAAGCATTATTGGGTCAGTAATACAGATGGTACATATGCATGTTTTAGATTCAGGGCTGTTAAACTCACAGCCCATGGGTTGGATGCGACAAATGCCGGCCATGGCCACACCCGGTTTAGCGAAGGGGAAAAAAGTCACGATATGTCACATGACATTATCTTGATGAAATTGGTAACTCGACTTAAGTCAATTCTTCTGGATTAAAACCAGTTTTGTGATGACACAAGTTTGACACCTCTGATCTAGATCAACTCTGAGAAGGTAAGTAATTACACTGCATTTGCAGGAAGATATAACAGAGTGGAATCTGGCACAACATATAATGTGATTTGTTTGTTTGAGGCTGCTTAATTAAATTATTCTTTGTTTGCAGGCAAGAGGTATACGATGCTCCTGTTTCATTCTATTCTGAGACTTGTATAGTAAGCTATGTGATGGTCATCACACTGCATGGATGTAAATTGAAATGAAGGAAGAGATTACTTTCATGTGACTGCTGCAACCTACTACAATCCCCAGGAATCTACAAATGAAAACAAAATGTTAAGGAAAAAAAAGGCATTGGAATAAAACCTGCTTGTTAATAGAACAATATAAAACCATAAACTTCCCTGCTGTTAATATTGGCTGATTCTTGATATTGGTCTGGGATCCAAAACAGACTATAACTCTGAGGGGGGGAGAGAGAAGATTGCCTTAAGACATCAACACTATCAAAAAATTATTCATATTTGGAAATAATTTTAGTTTAGCCTCTAGAATTCCTAAAACTTTTAGGGCACATTTTTGTTTGAGGCCAGTGGTTCATCTCTTCTCTCCAATGGCTAAAAATAAAGTTGCTTCTAATAATTTTATTCAGAAACTTTTTTTCTTGCTTTCTCATGTAAAGTTGTACATTATCTTGATGAAATTGTTAACTGGACTCAGTCGGTTGTTCTGGATTAATACCAGTTTTATTAGTTGATCAAAATGTGAAATGGAAAGAAAAGTGAAAATAATGGGAAAATAGGGGAGGAAAAGGGGAATAGGAAAAAGTGTAGGGTAAAATGGAAAAGAAAAAGAAAAGCATTAACTTTTAACTCTTTTTAGCCAATACAATGAGGTAATATCATACAATCTCAGCTTCTTACTATTACATAGTAATATATACTAGGCATTTTTATAACAGCAAGCCTAGCTAATCAGCAAACCCAAAATCAAATTTTCATTTTTTTTCCCATCTCAAAGTCTAGAAGCAGTTTCCATGTGGAAACAAAGTTAGTTGTATTCTTCCCTTTTATTAGAGCAATCAATTTAGCCATCTCCGCTAACTCCATCAGCTTTTGCAGCCAATCACCCATTGTGGGATGACTTAAGGCAGGGGTCTTCAAACTTGACTGCTTTAAGGTTTGTGGACTTCAACTCCCAGAATTCCCCTCCAGCTTGGGAATTTTGGGAGTTGAAGTCCACAAGTCTTAAACTTGCCAAGTTTGAAGACCCTTGGCTTAAGGTATCTTTCCATTTTTGTGCATACAGCATTCTTGCTGCTGTCGGCATCTATAACAGTTGTTCTTCAAGAACATCAAGCACCGCGGTAGCACAGAGGTTAGAGTGCAGTACTGCAGGCTACTTCTGCTTACTGCTGGCTGACTGCAATTTGGCAATTCGAGTCTCACCAGGCTCAAGGTTGATTCAGCCTTCCATCCTTCCAAGGTGGGTAAAATGAGGACCCAGATTGCTGGGGACAATAGGCTGACTCTGTAAACCGCTTAGAGAGGGCTGTAAAAGGCTGTAAACCACTTAGAGAGGGCTGCACTGTGAAATGGTATATAATTCTAAGTGCTATTGCTATTTCTGTTTGCTTGTTCTTCATAACAGAACTCCTTACAGTTTTCTCATGTAAAAAGATATTTGAAAGCTTTTAAACTGAGGCTTCATGTTTGTCCTCAATGGAATATCTTAATCCAAGTATGGAGGTGGGAGCGATGGGAGAAAAACACATGCAAGCCTGAGGATTCCCAAACCAGCTGAAAGTTTTGATTATGCACTGAGTCACTGAGTCAGACACTTGGTCCATCCAACTCACGGTCTTCTCCAGTTGGCAGCAGTTTTCCAAGAGAGTATTTTCATATATTTTTTTTGTTCCCCACTGCTATGATTTTTTTATTTAGAGATGCAAAATGAAAAACTGGGTCCTTATGGATAGAAAACATGCATTTCAAGGCCTTAGAAAATAGTTGTTGTTTTTTTAAAAAATCACATTTCTTTTTGTTCAGTGAAGTCTGAATGAACTGGTCTGTAAACAGATTTCAGAACATGAATTGAATGATATCTACATTAAATGCAAATCACCTTCATGTGGCTATCACTTTTCTCTCTCCAACAATTTTCTCTCTCTCTTAAAATACCATGAGCAAGAAAACAGCCTTGCTTAATTCCTTAAGTGCAATAAGTGGTATGTCCAGCAAAGAGTAAAGACATCAAAGGAAGATGGAATGGCTTTTCATTAAGGCCTTCAAGATCACCTTAAAATGTTAGATAGACTGAATCGTATGAACTTATCTGGATACATTTTTCTTTCACCTCTCTGAGCAAAGAGTTGGCAAATAGTTTCTTCGCCTTTGAATTAGTGTCAAAGGGAAATTTCTCTTAGAAAGGTAAGCAGCTTTGCTCACTGCTTCGACTTATCCTTTAATTTGTTCCCTAATGAAGATTTTATTTAAGAGCCATGCTATAAAAAAAGAAAAAAAGAAAGACGAAGATGATAATAATGAAGATGACGACTTGGGCTGAGCTCCACTAAATCTATCAGCGAAGTCTTGCTTTCATAAAATGCATCTTTGAAATGGAAACATTTTGTCGTGAATAAAAAAGGCAATATTTTTATACTACGCTCCATTCACAGACCACATCAGAGGTAGTCTAAGAATAGAATAGATCAAGTATATTTTATGGAAATATAATGAGAAAAGGATGTGTTCCCAAAACTCACTCTGAACAAAGGAATGCAACATAGTCAGGGATACTTTAATGTGCTTAACAATTTTCTCATGTGAAAGGCTGAAGGAATGGCCTTTGGTTTGAATCTTCTCAATTCTCCCCTGGCATCCACAAGCTCTGAAATCAAAAATAGTAAAGCAATACATTACAGGGTGGTGGGGGCAAGAGAGAGTGAAGAAGAAAGAAAACAATAACAAAAAGAAAAGAAAAAAAATGTGTGGATGAGCCAGCCTAGAGTATCATATTAAAAAGGCACTGAAAAAATAAAAATAAAAAAATAAAACGGAGGACAAATGAATCATCTTGACGTTTTGTTGATCAAGAGACCGTTGATAAATTCCAAAATCTCAACGCAGAGATGTTTCAACAACTTATTATGTTTGCTTTTCAGTTTGCATTTGCAAAATATTCCGAGATGTTCTGAATAGTTAAACTAGTTAAAGATGAGAAAGCAGGTCTGTTAAGTGAGTCAAACGGCTGACTCGAAATCATAGTCCAAGAATGTTCTTCCATGGCTCCCCACCAAACTAGAGGAGAGTATTAAAGGGACTGTGAGGAGTTTGGGACATTTCCATTACTTATAGAGAGGGAGAGAACAGGTTCTGGTTGTTTCTAAGGCATGGAAGCCAGGTGGGGTGGCCTTTAGCCAGTCACTTTCTCTCAGCCCTAATCAGTGTCAGATTCTGCAAAAAAAACAGCTGATAAATAAACCTCTCCTTGCATCATGCATTGATAAGATTTACTTTTAGAATTCAGGCGAGCGCAGTGCAAAAAATAAGCGGACCCTGCAAGCATGCGGAACAAATGCTAAGAAGAACAACAACATGTGGGTGAGAAGCTGGAGGGAACGCTTATCAAAATAGCAGTTGACACAAAACTGGATGGCATTGCTAAAATCTGGAAGATAAACAAAATTCAATATTATCTTGAGAGGTTAGAGAAATGTGCTTGAAAATAACAGGAACTGAGACAAATAGGAGACTCATTCAGTTACGACAGGAAATAGAGTGAACAGGTATGAGACACCTGGCTTGGGAATTCCATGTGGGGAAAAAAAGATATTGTATTATAATTTCTTATAAGCTGAAGATGAAGTAGTAGTGTGGTCACAGGAAGAGACTGTTTCAGTATGCTCTGTAGTGGATAGGCCCCACTTTGAATATTACATGTAGCTCTGGAACCCACACTTTAAGCAAGATTCACAGAATCCCAAATATCTTAAAAAGAGGGGGGGCGGTGAAAATGACCAGAGTACTGGAAACTAAATCATACTAAAAAACACTGAGTGAACTGGATTTGGAGCTTGAGGAGAAACAAAATGTTAAGTTTGCATGAAGAGTCAGACGCGAAGAGCTTCAGTGAAGAGTTTATTAAGTGACTACAGCTCGAATGGACCCGACTTGGCTGGGCTACGGCTGCTTCTTATAGCCAGCAGCCGTAGTTGCCAGCCAATCAGAGTGCAGGGTTTTCCCGCACTATTTAAACCAATCCCATTTGACATTTTACAAGAACAATTCAAAATAAACCAATAACATTCAAACCTACATACATAACACAAAACATAGTTCAAGTGCCTGAAATTGTATCTCATAGAAGAAAGTAAAGATCTATTTCCTGTTGGTGTAGAGTGTACAACGAGAAAGGAAAACAGATTACGGTTTAATAGTATGAAGTGAACCCTTATGGTACTAGTAGTTTGATAAAGGAGTCAATTACCCACAGAAGGGGTGAATGCCCCTTCAGTTGACATGTTAAAGCAGAATCTGGTCAGCCATCTATTGGTTTCTTATATACCATTTTATGGTGGGCACATCCAGGTGTCTGCTTCAAAAACTTACCTACTAATAAAGGAGAATATTAAGCTCAGGGTTGAAATGAGGGGGTCCTTGGTGCTCTCTGAGTTTGCTTATATTCTTGCAGATGTTTCATTACCCAAACTAGGTAACATTATCACTAGATGATGTTATCTAGTTTGGGTAATGAAACATCTCAGAAAGCACCAAGGACCCCTTACTTATCTACCACTCCTTAAGATAGCAGAAAAATATGGCTGATGTGAAATTTGATACCCAGTTGCCAAGCCATCTGTTGCCTTAGTAATATGGCCAGCAACAGGTTGTGCCTTTACTGTTTTAATGAGAGGAAGTTAAAAAAATGGAGTGTTCCTTCTCCCCTCAATCACTGATTCCAAAACTGGAGCAAATACAGGGAGGTACTTGGAATGGCCTGTTCACCTACCTGGCAGGTAGCCCAACTAACATGCTACAGGAAGGAAGGTTCTCTGCCCCCGTGACCTGACAGTCAGACTATTTCTGAATATGAATAAGAACATTAGACCAGTATCAAAATTAGACCCCTGGGATGGGCTGGCAGGGAGGGACTGGTAATAAGTAAGCTCCATCCTCAACTGAATACCAAAAGGGAATAGCAGTGTTAGTAGGAGCCCATTCATGGCTAGCAGTAGTCCTCAGTCAAAATAGCAATAGAAGTAGTACTTAGACGTATGTAGAGTTCGATAATGTTTTACAGCTCTGTCTAAGCAGGTTACAGAGTCAGAATCTTGCCCCCAACAATCTGAGTCCTCATTTTACCAATCTCGAAAGGATGGAAGGCTGAGTCAAGCATCAGCCAGTCAGGATCGAACTGCTAGCAGTGGAATGCAGAGTTTGCCTGCAATGCTGCATTCTAACTACTGTGCCACCATGGCTCCTAAATAGCACTAACTTTCTAACCCAACATTTTTAAAGAAGGCGAAAGTACAACTACCTACAATAATTTGTCAGCAGCAGCAAATCTGTAAAGGCAGTGATGGCAGAACCAGCAGCATAGAGCTGGCAGAAGCCAGATCACTTACTGAATTTAAGCCAACCAACTAAGCACAGGATGAATGCTCTCCCATAACAGCGCTAGGCCTCTCTCTCTCTCTCTCTCTCCCTCCCTCCCTCCCTCCCTCTCTCTCTCCCCCTCTCTCTCCCTCTCTTCCCCCCTCCTGTTTACAACACAAATCAAGCATTCTTTCAAAAGAACACATGTTTAATAATCCAGCACTCTTTCAAAAACACATTCAATACATGTCATAAATAAACCATATATTGTACACCCATCAAATTATCTGATCAGGCATTAGGTGGGTAGATTCCTCTCTCATATTTAGATTCAGTGGAGATGGTACCTTGACTTTTAAGGACAGACTTTTCAAACAAGATATTAACTTCCATATGACATCATTCTGGAAAAAATAATAATCACATAGGTACTTGTAAATCTAAAACTGCTGATGTTGATTAAATAAACTCTGTAGGAAGGTTATGTTTATGTACTGCATAATTAAATTTGTTTTAGTCAATTGAATTTGTACAGATATAAAGTTTTCAGTATAATAAGGTTTCCTAGTGCCTGTATATAAATAATATTAAAGCTAGTAAGTAAATAAAATAAACAAAGCAACTATATTGCAAGTAGGGGAAAGGAAGAAAAAGAAGTGTGTGCTGATCCCTGTATTATGTCTTTTTTGCAGAGGCAGTGCCTATGAAACTGAGATCCAGTGAACACTACAAAATAGATTAAGGACAGCAGCATGTTTAGTAGAAAGCAGTAAATTCATTTGCATTTTGAATTAACCATTAATGTTTGCTTCTTATAGGAATTGGACATCAGTTGCATACACAGGATGCGCTCAACCACCTACCAAGCATCTGTCTTAGTGTGTTTTGTTAATTCAGCAAAGGGAGCCAGTTTAAGATTTAGCATATCATGTGAACTCCAAACACCAGGTTGAATAAATTGTGGGTAAGTGAAACATCAGCAAATATGTCATGCAAGTGGAGCTATTTTCATACAATCTGCTTTGAATTCCAGAAAATTTTTTAATGGGGATCATCTAGATCTTTAAATTAGTTGACAGACTGAGATTCTTTGGGATACTGTATTTGCTGTACTGTATCCTTATTTCTCGATTCACTGTATTCAGACTGACCCAAAGGCAATAATAGAAATAGTAATAGCACTTAGACTTATATACCACTTCATAGTGCTTTACTGTATATATACCACTTTGTAGTGCTTTATGGCCCTCTCTAAGTGGTTTACAGAGTCAACATACTTCCCTCAGTGATCTGGATCCTCATTTTACTGACCTCGGAAAGATGGAAGACTGAATCAACCTTAAGCCAGTAAGGATCAAACTCCTGGCTGTGGTCCAGGAGAATAAGTGGTTAGAATACTGTATTCTAACCACTGCTGCACCAGGGCTCAGTGCTTTCTGTTATGTTATTTCAGTAACCTATTTATAACTTATGGGTTTTTAAAAAAGAATGCTTTCCCCCAAAAGATATAGAGATAAAGCCTAATAATTTGTTAAATGTTTGCAATTGTAGGACACAACTAGTAGGCTACTGAAATGATATAGCAGAAAGATGCCTCTCATTCCCATTGTGCATTCTTACATTTCACAGAATGTCCCTCACTATGCCGCATAAGAGTACTTACTAGCAGTTACCTTCCACATCACTGTGCTCTCAAAATCTAAATGAGAAACATAATTAATTCTACAATAGACTATGTAGTCTATCAATCAATCTCAATTTTTAATTCATGAAATGTTAGGCTGTATTATACATTATTAAGCAGATCAGTTTGGAATATATGAATCTGTTGTGTTTAACTACTGTTACTTTAACTACTTTTAGCACAACTAAAAGGTGTCCTTTGAAGGTGTCCTTCAGCTGCCATGTGCAGAGGAACTGGTGAGTCTAAACTGTTTTTCCTTCTTCATTTAATTTGGAAAACTTCAACCAGAAAATGAAGTTATTAGTAGGTTGCCACTTTCAGGGATGAGATGATGTCACAGGAAAGCAATCAAGTGGGATGAGGCCAGAACATAATATATGTATCTGTCAGGATCAAATAATAGATCAGGAAATAAGACAGAAAGGACAGTACAAATGTTGAAAGTAGTCATTTGGAATTATATGTTCTTAGCTTAGACTTGTCTTTTAGGAATACTGAGTATGAAACACTTTCTGTTATGTATGTAGGTTTGAATGTCATTGGTTTAGTTTGAATTGTTCTTGTAAAATGTCAAATAGGATTGGTTTAAATAGTGCGGGAAAACCCTGCACTCTGATTGGCTGGCAACTACGGCTGCTGGCTATAAGAAGCAGCCGTAGCCCAGCCAAGTCGGGTCCATTCGAGCTGTAGTCACTTAATAAACTCTTCACTGAAGCTCTTCGCGTCTGACTCTTCATGCAAACTTAACACTTTCATTTTTAGCTTTGTCAACATTCAACATTTATGTCATATTCAGAACATTAAAAAGATGGAATTCAGGGACAATTCCTTGCACAATAGAACATAGAATAGGATAATATACAGCATCTAGAATTATCCAAGAATTTTGATTCTCTAATAGGGAAACAAAAATGCAATCGTTGTAAACAGCCATATAACAATTTTGAAAACAGCTGATCGATTGATTACATGCTATCAATTTAATATCCAACCACATAGATAGTCTTCCTCCAGGAAAATCCTCAAATCTGTCCCTTTAAGATTCTCAGTGGTGTGTTAATCACTGTTATTCTTGGTCCCATCCACCTTGCTGTTAGACACCTCTTCTTCTTTTTTCATTTTCCCAGCATTAAGGACTTCTCAATGAGCTGGGTCTAATGTGTCAAAGTATAAGATAATGTGTCAAAGAAAATTTGAGCCTGGTCATTGTTGCTCAAGTGAGAACTCAAGATTTATTTGTTTCATGGTCCATTTGGTTTTCTTGACTATCTGTAGCATTCTCAAAATCGTTTCCAACACCAAAGTTCAAAAGCATTAATTCTCTTTCCCTCCTGCTTCTTCAAAGTCCAACTTTTATTTCCATAGAGTGTCACAAGGAAAACCAAATCCTGCACAATTCTAAGATAGAAGCTATCTAACAGTTATCATTTCTAAGGTTGATTGCCAAACCTGTTGCCATTAATTCTGCCTTCTTTATATTTTATCATATAATTCCATTTTTTTCACTGATCTGAAGTTTCCTTGTTTTTCTGTGTTGATTTCTTTTTTTTACTTCAGTGTTTGTAGACATGTCACCAGAATACTGCTTCTTGTCTCTTTTAACAGCTCTTTGAAATTTGTTATTAATTTCCTTTTCAAGATTGTCTTTCTTGGACTTGACTTCTCTCATATTTTTGGCAATTGTCAGCATTTGTCCTGATACCCAGCCCATTTTTTTATATCTTGGTCTTTGGCAGTGTCTATTTATACTTATCCTTAACAATTTCTCTGATTGCGTTGTACAGTTTCTTTGGTTCTTTGTCAATGAGATTTAGGACATAATATTCTGAAAGCAGTTCTTAATGTTTTCTTTGAAAATTGTGCTCAAGATTATATTGTGGAAAATGATTGGCTTTGTCCTTTTTACTGTAGCTTGACCTGGAACTTATACATGGACAATTCATGATCTGTTCTACAGTCAGCCCTGACCCTTATTTTATTGTTATCTCTTCCATTTCCTTGTACTAGTATAGTTAGTTTGATATTGTATGTTTCATCTGGTGATGTATAATTACATAGGAATTGTTTTGGTTGTTCAAAGCATGAGTTAGCAATGAGGAAGTCATTGGATTGGAAGAAACGTATGTCATTCTCCTGCATCATTTCTATTTCCTAGACTATCCTGTTCAGTTATGTTTTTCTCCTTACTATTTCCAACTCTGACACACCAATCCAACCACAAAAAATACATCTTGCTTGGATCAGATCCAACCTGACCATAACAACTGTCAATGTGCTTTCATCTGTTTCAGTGGCTATGGCATAAACTTGAATACTATCACATTGAAGAGTTGTCTGTGAAGATTAATTGATATTGGTTGCTGACTGCATTGTATCCATGCACTGTTTTTGCTGTATCATTCTTGACTATAAAAGAAACGCTGTTCTTTCTTCATTTCTCCTATCTCCTATCTGCTTACTATACATGTTGTAGTAAATAATATGATGTTCTGACTGAAAATCTCCAGCTCCAATTTCAATTCACTGTGGTCCAAATGTCAATATATAGTTGATCCATTTCATCCATCACTGGGTTGAGCTTGTCCATATTCATGTCTCTTATAATTCCATGTTGTTACTATAATTCTTCCTTGACAGCTTTGGATTTTCTTTTTTCTACATGTCAACATCTGCAATTAGATGTCCATCACACTTTGTTTTAGCCACCATTGGTATTCCCAAAACATACTCAGGTTTTCCTCGGTAGCAAAACATGTTGAATATCATCCAACTTGAAGGGCTCATCATCTGGCAGTATATTTTCAATCACTTCACCCCGTCTACCATGTGGTTTTCTTGGTAAAATATAGGGGTGATTTATCTTTGTATTTTCCCACACAGCATGAAATTATGCCTTTCTCATTGTCACTAAAGTGATTGTATATCTCCAATGCCTTCCCATGTCACTGCCGCTAATATATGTGCCTGATGGCTATAGTTGGTAGCTAGGATGATCTTCCTGCCTTGCATAACCCTACTGGGGTATAGACACTCTTGGTATATGCTCCTGGTGGGCTTTTCTCATCTACCCAGGAAGACCCTTTCCTCATAATGGGGGCAGCACATGATGAGCTTTGGTGGCTCAGGCTGTTAAATGCCTGCTCTTAAGATCCAGCTGTCTACAATTACTGTAGGCTCGAATCCCACCAGGCTCAAGGTTGACTCAGCCTTCCATCCTCTCGGGGTAGGTAAATTGAGGACCCAAGATTGTTGGGGGCAATTAGCTGACCTTGTAAAAATGCTGCTTAGTAATAAGCAGGCATATACAACGGAATGAAGGCTATTGCTGAGCGCATTGGGTTGTGCTCCAAAAATTGTAAGCCGCCCTGAGTCTTCGGAGAAGGGCGGCATATAAATGTAATTAAAAAAAAATGATAAACCCATAAACATGTTTAGAAAAAGAAGAGCAGATGCTCATCTGTAACTCAAGTCAAAACATTGGAGCACCAAGATCATGCTCTCTTTTTCTGCTACTGTTTAGTATGCTCCAAACCTGAGAGAAGATCCAGATGTACAGATTCCTCAGGATCAGTTGTAATCATCTCTAGGGCATATTAGGGAAGATCCCCAAACTTTAGGGTAACTTAAAGAATGATTTCCCACCCAGAACTGTGGAGTTCTTCTTCATGAGGATTGGGGTGCACTAAAGATTAGTTGCCTGACTAGCTAATGCTTTTCTTTTTCTTTGTATTGTTAGCATCCTTGACTGCATAAGATCCAGTGAGACCTGATACAGGTACACTGCAACACCAGTGCAAGCAGGTGAGGGACTGTGTAGAAGTCTCCACAGGGGCAGGCAAGGGAAGAGCAAATGGTAATAGTGATATGTCATTTAAGATACATGTCCTGCTCCTTTTGCACATGCATGATGACATTGCATGCACCTACCAAAAGGGCAGAGCTTGTTTCATGAAGGCAAGATGCTGCTTTCATTATTCTGATGAATGCTTTCAATCCTGCAGATAATGGAACAGAGATTAGGTAACTAGAAGCTTGTGAACATCAAGCCAGATTAGGGAAAGTTTTCCTTCCTTCCTTCCTTCCTTCCTTCCTTCCTTCCTTCCTTCCTTCCTTCCTTCCTTTCTCTTGTTCTCTTTCTCTCTCTTTCTCTCTCTTTCTCTTTCTTTCTTTCTCTCTCTCTCTCTCCTTCTTCCTTCCTTCCCTCTCTCCCTCTCCCTTCTTTCCTCCCTCTGTATGTCTATCCCCCTTTTCCTTCCTCCCTCCCTCCCTCTCTCCCTAACAGGGAGGAAAAAACAAATATTCTTCCTTTTAATTAAGGATATAGGCTGTGCACTATTGTACCTTACCAGTAGTTCTTCTGTTCTTTCTACTGACTACATGTGTGACCATTTCTTACCTAATGGACTGTACTAAAAATAGTACAGTCACAAGCACAATGTAAATAAGTTTCTGCTTTACTAAAAACAGTGAACCTAAATCAGTTTTATGACATGTTTAATTAACAATGCCTTCATTTCTGTGTCATTGAACTGCATGGAATCTTACCTGTGTGTAAACACAGTTGAGTACAGAATGAATAATATATTGCCATGTTGCAAGATATAGCTATATGACAACAGTCTGATCCTTTTCATCTACGTAATGAAAATATAAGAAAAGGAGTGTATCTAAAAGATGGCTTGGTCCTGGACTAGATGTTACCTAATAAATGCCAAGGGGAACAAGAGTCAGTTTGGTGTATTGGTGAAGGTGGAAGTCTAGAAACTAGAAGACTAAGAATTCTAGTCCTGCCTTAGCCATAAAAACCAGCTGGATAACTTTGGGCCAGTCATTCTCTCTCTCAGCCCAATCTACCTCACAGGGTTGTTGTTGTGGGGAAAATAGGAGGAGGAAAGAATATTATGTATGTTCATCATTTTTAGTTATTTAAAAGATGGGATAAAAGCCTAAAAAATAAATAGTTATGAGCAGAAGGGAAAAAAAGAATTCTGAATTTTCAATGGATGCAATATTGGGATTCAGAGTTGCTTCAGCTGATTTGGGGATAACTCTGCAAAGTGAACATTTTACATAAATAGATATTAGAGCGGGGTCAAAACTCTCATGTATCTCCATTGCCTTCTCTTTCTCTCAAAGGGAACACTTTGAAAATGCCCTGAATAGATCTTTAAGCTTTAATAAAGGCTAGCAAAAAATAGTCAGGGGGAAAGAGACAATATTATTCTTATCCATTCTGAGTCAGCAAAAAACACAACAGATTAAACTGAAACAAAGCAAAGTTCTTGTTCTCATTCTTATTTTCCTTCTCTCTCTCTCTCTCTCATATGTTATGATCATTTAAACAAATCATTTTTAATTTTAAGTATCAAAACAGGACAGAGAAGAATTGTGGGTGGTTAATTAGTCCACATGAGGCTCCCCCTCCCTTTTTTAAACTACAAACAAAGTAGTGATTTTCTCAAGATGAGAAATTGTTTTCTGCATATGTTTCGTACCTTTTTCCAATTTTTTGTTGAACGTGTTATACGAGAGTTCAGTAATTTACATTGCTTTCTTTTTTCAAAGGAAGCATGTGACTGTTCCATGGATTAAGTAGATTGATTAAAAATGGCAGCAACTGATGCCATAGCATGCCAATTTTTTCATGCCTGCACTTTAGCCTTTATCCTGAAGTACAGTGGACTGGCAGGTCACCAACCACAAAGAAGTTTTCATTAAAATAAGCAAAGTAACTAACTCAGTATGTGAACATCATCATTTTAAAATTCCAGAGAGTTGCTGAGCTAGACCTTGGACAGAAGACAAGATATATTGTGAAAAGAAATAGCCATTGTCTTTGTCTATGGAGATTCTCAGTCATCCAAGCCATAATTGTCCCAAAGGTGCTTTTTCAAGAGGCAACTGGACTTTGAAGACATGTTGCTTCTCAGCCAAGAAACTGAAGCATTGAAGAAGTTTCTTGGATGAGAAGCAAAACATCTTCAAGGAAAAGAAGTCCAGTTGCCTTTTGAAAAAGCACCTTCGGGTCATAAACTCTCTTTGTTTTCATTATCATTGTCATCACCTTCACCACTATCACTGCCATCACATGTGCAGCTATAACAAAAAAGAAGGAGCATGTATGCAGGTCGCACATCTTTACCTGGCCAAATATTAAAAGGCACATCTGCCTTCCTGATTTGTATAATTCAACCTCTGGTAGAAAAAACAGAGTATCTGTGATCTATACATTCACTTTTTAAAAAATCTGAACTTCCAGTTTTTGGAAAGTAGGAAATTAGGGAGAGAAGCCGAAGTCTAGCAATCACACAGATTGATTTTTAAATACTGCCTCTGGTGGCACCATCTCATGGCCAGAACTCTCCTCTTGGCAAAATGGAGTATGAAGATCCAACTTCATTTTGAAGGGGAATTTTGTGAGGTGAGGATCAAAATGTATGGTCACTGAAAGTACAGTACCTCCCCTTTGGTTATCCCAATGTTGTGGGGGGATTTTTTTTAAATCTCAGCCTGACTGAAGAAAGACAAGAAATATAGTTGGTGTAGCCCAGAATTGTGGAAGACGTAAATATGTAGTTAGCTTGTCCTTGATGACTGATTACTTATTAGGCATAGTGTGTCTAATGCAAGACTAGCTACAATTGAAAGAAAAAGAAAGAAAGAAAGAAAGAAAGAAAGAAAGAAAGAAAGAAAGAAAGAAAAAGAAAGAAGAAAGAGAAAGAAAAATTCAGTTTTAAAAACAAAATATCTATTTGGTTTGGTGTTTTTGCATAGGATATATAGAAAATAGAAATTTTTATTTTATTCTAATACATGTTTGAGGACAGGACAGGCTGACGCTTGCTTTTCCTTTCCCCTTATGAATAAAAAGGACTAACTTTTAACTTCATTTTTTCTTGGTATGAGAGTCAGGTTGAGGTAGTGGTTAAGGCAACTGGGTTGAAAATGTTTTAGAAACCTTTTCAAGAATTATATTCCCTTTTCATTTCAGGCCAGTTGCCCTTGGTTGTTTTTGACAAGAGTTCTGACTGCCAGTGAAATGTCTGGTCTCATTGTGGTTGCTATGTAGAATAGCTTCATTATGGTCATGGTGATGTACTCTGAACCTCGGGGTCATCCTTCTGTTAATCCACTGCCATATAGGTCTTCACATCCTTAGCTTCTTCCATTCCAAAGGGGATACCACTCACTAATCTTGCTTGTTTAATTGAGAATGAAACTTTAATCTTTTTCTCTTTGTCTATTTGTGCTCAGAGGTTGTATGTGATCTATCCTCGGTCTTTTGATCTCTCCGCTTTCACTGAGTTTCCTAATAATCTCATCACTATCCTCCTCTTGTTCATAGCATCACAGGATATCATGTATAAATAACAGTTTCTCTATTATCTTAGTGGGTAGACATAGGTCTGCCTTATTATCTAAAATGTTTGTTTCTGTGGAAGCTAATTTTCTCATTCCAGGTTGCTTTAGTTCAGAGATGATCTTTAGAATTTGCAAACTAAATCTCCCCTTTATGGATGCATAAAAATCTACAGCTGCTCAATTTGCCACTTTGCCACACAAGAAGAGCTGTCTTCACATCTGTTTCCTCACATTCCTTGCATTTGTTTACCTGATACAATACAAGGTAGTGCCCTTATGGCTGCATACTTAATTACCAGCATAAATACCTCATTGAACATCCCACCAGATTTCTGTGAGGGTGCCTTAGCTGCTAGGGTAGCTTTGTATCATTTGATTTCCCCTTCTGAACTGTTACAATTAATATGAACTTCTAATGTCCACTTGCATTTGATTGCCTTGTGGTAGATAGGTAAATGCCAGAGTTCCATTTTCTTGAAAGGATTCACCTCATCACACAGTACTCAGGTCACGAACTGCCAACCTTCTGGTCAACAAGCCCAGCATCTTAAATGCTAGGCCACCATGCTCCCCCCATGCCCCCATATAGTTTACCATTAAACTCACTGTTACTCAAAGTTGAGTATCTCTTTCTTGGGATTTACATACAGGCTTTGTGTTTGTATATTTTTAAATGGCCAGGCAGACTTTGCTCCTTCTTCGTTTCTCCCTTGGTTATTCACTAGCTTTTAACTGCCTGCTTGAGTTCTTCCTCCTCTTCTGGTATTCATAATTCAGTTTGGATCTCACATGCTATAGTTTGAGAGCTCACATTTTGGTCTTGCCTTTAGGGCATTTAGAAGAGGACCTCTCGGTAAAGCCAGAACAGTAAACCAGCAGCATGGTTATGTCTCATTTCCTCTCTCATGCTTTTGAGTTGCTCTACAATATCCATCACGAAACTCCCATTTCCTGGAATTTCTACAACTCGCTGCACAGTTTCCAAAAAAAAAGATACAGTTTGCTGTTTAAACTAGCCTGCTTCTATCAGTAATATTCATAGGAGAGTCAGACTGATGAATACAGTGAGATCCTGAAGATTACTCTGGATCATAAGCATGTCCCATCTTCTTTTAGTCACGTTTCCTCTTTTAGATTCATGAGCTACTCATCTTTTACAGATAAGCTGATTAGAGCTGTTATCTCTTGGAGGATTTTAAGATGACATTGGACAACCATTTGTCTCAAATAATATAGGGTGTCCTGCTTGAGCAGGGAGTTGAACTAGAAGACCAAAATCCCTTCTAATTCTTCTATTCCATCCCAAATACTATTTGTGGTGATTACTTTCCAGAAAGAATCCTTTGAGAGCAATACTTCTGTTTTAAATTTCCATAACAATCAGTTTTTAGTGTTTAGTTTAACTATTACTGGGTTATAGCTTTAAGCCATTAAGCCTTGGTGGTACAGGCTGTTAAATGCCTAGCACTTAAGTTCCAGCTGTCTGCAATTAGTGCAGGCTCGAATCCCATCAGGCTCAAGGTTGACTCAGCCTTTCATCCTCTCAGGGTAGGTAAACTGAGGACCCAAGATTGTTGGGGGCAATAAGCTGACTTTGTAAAAATGCCACTTAGTAATAAGCAGGCATACACAATGGAATGGAGGCTATTGCTGAGCGCATTGGGTTGTATCCCAAAAATTGTAAGCCTCCCTGAGTCTCCAGAGAAGGGCGGCATATAAATGTAATTAAAAAAAAGTTATTAAAAAAAAAATGTTTCGGTCTTTTTACCAGAAATTCTACTGAGTTATTTTACTGTTTAAATTTGCACCCTGCACAACAAAGTTTGTTGTCCTGATGGAGAGCTGACTATCTCGTCCCGTTACGCTGCGGATGCTTAGCAGTAAGACCTCGCTGTCTTCTGAGTTGTTTCATAGTTAAAAGGAAAATATCTTTATCTGGTTCAGCATCATTGCAAAGTTTTGGAGAAAGAGATTACTTCAATTTGCATCCTTGATGGAGCAGGATAGCAGTGAGCTGAAAAGGAGAATTTTCCATTACATTGTGATACACATGTCTGAGAGCAGAAGCAGACTCATTCTCCCTTTTCCTTTTCCTTTATGAATATACATGACCTAGAAATTAACCCCTTGCACTCTGTCTTGATCGGATGCTGTTACTATCCTCCACACTCCGACTTTCATAGGAATAGCCATTGTTTAAAAATTGTAGGTACTGCAGCCCAAGAATATATTTAGCCAATGGAGCATTTTATATATAACCAACCTCTCCCTCCCTCCCTCCCTCCCTCTCTCTCTACACACACACACACACACATTTTGGAGATGGTGATTCTAAGAACCTTAGGTTTACAGCAATTCAAATGCTAAAAGATGCATACAAGGATTTGGGTTTCAGCCAACAACACCACATTCAGATCCTACACTTCCAAGAAGTGTGTGTAGACATCTTTACAAGATCCTTAAAATCCTAGCATTATTTTTAAAGGGAAATATCATTTCATTACTCGGCTCCCAGGAAACAGAGACCTTGGAGACAAGGCTGAGCTGAGGTTCTGTCTTCTTGATCCCACCATTTCTTTTGTGCTCCTCCATGGTCTAACCCCTCTTCTTCTTCCTCCTCCTCTTGTAGAACCTGAGTGATTTTCACCTGGATCTTAGTCCTCTCAAAGAGCCTTTAAGTTTCATCAAACTTCTTGATTTGCTCTTTGCTGTGTTTGTGTTCGCTTCTTGTGGAGAATACAAAGGTGTCACCACACAGTTTCCTGTCACGGTGTGGTAAATAAAACAGGAACAGCTACTTTCAGTTGTCCTTTCAGGTTTTTTTTTTTTTTAATTACATTTATATGCCGCCCTTCTCCGAAGACTCAGGGCGGCTTACAATTTTTGGGATACAACCCAGTGTGCTCAGCAATAACCTTCATTCCATTGTATATGCCTGCTTATTACTAAGCGGCATTTTTACAAGGTCAGCTAATTGCCCCCAACAATCTTGGGTCCTCAATTTACCTACCCCGAGAGGATGGAAGGCTGAGTCAACCTTGAGCCTGGTGGGATTCGAGCCTTCACTAATTGTAGACAGATGGATCTTAAGAGCAGGCATTTAACAGCCTGAGCCACCAAAGCTCTTGTTGAACACAGTTGTATTTACTTCTCTAGACCCTACCAAATGAAATGGCACTTGGACAGATGTGGGCAACCTTGTGGGCCACTTCTCCTCCTCGCCCAGTTCTTTGTCATGTTTGGAGTCCTAATCTTCTACTGCATGACGGCCCTGGTGTTTTACCTTGGCTATATACACGCCTATCAGAACAGCAGCAATTTCCCAATGATCGATTACGTTTTCACTCTCTGTGCTGTCTTTTTGTGGCTAGTCAGTATGGCTGCCTGGGCAAAAGCATAATAATGGACATCATTACTCAGATAGTTAGCTGTTGCAGTAAACAGCTATTTTTGGGTAGATAGAACAATAATTGATTATAGCAGTTTGTTTCAATATTTTGCTCTCAACATTCCTCCCAACTTTTCAAAATTATGTTGCTGTTGTTGTTCAGTGGCTAAGTCATGTGTGATTCTTATGACTCTATGGACCACAGTACAACTGGTTTCCTGTCCTCCACTGACTGCTGGAGTTTGCTCAAATACATGCCCCCTGCATCACTGACGCTACCTAACCATCTCGTCCTCTGCTGTCTAACCATCTCGCCCTTTTGCCTTCAATCTTTCCCACCATCAGGGTCTTTTCCAATGTGTCCTCTCTTCTCATTTGGTGGCCAAAATATTTGAGCTTCAGCTTCAGTAACTGTCCTTCCAAAGAACAGTCAGGGTTGATTTCATTTAGGATTGACTGATTTGATCTCCTTGCAATCCAAGCGACTCTCAAGAGTCTTCTTCAACACCACAATTCAAAAGCATCGTTTAAAAATTATGAAGGACCCCAAAAGAGCTTTTGTCTGTATGAATCGTATTTATTGATATTTACTGTGTTAAACATTAAAATGGATGCATGGTAGAATATTTACTGAAAAAATAACACTATTGAACTTATTAGATATCAACAGAAATGAAATACTTTTCGCGAAACCACTATATTTTTTTAACAAATAAAAATAAGAATAAAAAGAGTGACATTGTTTAATATTTTTGCTAATATCTGGCAAATAATTTTGGCTTAGTGGTTTCCTGAGAAGATCTTGAGTGACCCTCAGGGATCCATGGATCACACTTTAAGAAATATTGAGCTATAGATTATTGAGCTAAATATTGAGTTATAGGAGTATATAGCAAGAAACAGAGAGGTAGCATTCAGCCATAATCAGCTATTTAGGAGCAAATTATTAACATTACGGTCTGTTTTGGGTCACAATGACTAGGTTCACAGGCATTCAGATTATGGCTTGCTAATCTTCTGAAGTATATTGACTTGTTCTTCTGCATTTCTTCCCTATTCTGAAAATCCAAACCATCTGTAGACATTGTCAGCATATGTCTTCTCTTTATATTTTGATGGAAATTAAACAGATTCTGATTCTAAGGGCATCTCTTTGATCTTTCAATTTTCTTTCAACAAAATAATAATAATCATACATAGAAATTATCATTTCTCATCATCACCATCATCATCATCATTATCCCAAGTCCTTGGAAAGGACTTGATGGATAGATTAAAAATGCCAGATTGAGACTAAACATCTAGAACATTGTGCAACCAACCATAATACAGGTTGTTGTTATTATTATTATTATTGTTGTTGTTGTTGTTATTGTTGTTGTTGTTATGCCTTTTCACATTTACATATCTCATTCTCATCTTTAACAATACTGTGGCATCATTGTTACATATACAAATCTTCATATATTTATATTCATTTATATACATTTATATACATTTTTCTTATCTCTACTATTCAACCATTCATACCAATTATCCCATACCGCATAGTACTCTGATTCTTGTTTGCCTTTTAGCTCTAGAGTGAGTTTGTCCATCTCAGCAATAATACAAGTAATTCTTGCCTTATGACTAGTCAGTTAGTGATGGTTTGAAGTTACAACATACAACATAACTGAAAAGAGGGAGTTAACAATCGAGTTCTGAAGCACCTGCCAACATAAAGTAGGTGCATTTGTGGCTGTTTGCAATGTCTCACGGTTGTGTGACTGTGTTTTATGAGAGTTTTGCTGAAAATGGAAAGTTATTTCCGGTTTTCGGCAAAACCATGCCACAGTGAACAATGGGTTCATTTAACAACCGTGGTGTTCATTTTATGACTGCCACATTCAATTAACAATGGCCATCGAAAATATTGGAAAAAAGGATTGTAAAATCAAGCATCAAAACATGCAATAATAATGAGTGGACTCCATTGTGGTCATATATGTCAAGGCTACCTGTTATTTCCATTCTCAAACATTTAGGTTCTGTCATGAGCAGTGGGGGAAAAAACGACACATTATTTGGGTCACTCTTTGAAACATCTGAAATATTCAACTAAAATATTTACTGAATTATTGTAGAAAACTTTAACTCCTCTTTTACAGATTAATATGTAGAAGATTTATATCACACTCATTTCCAGTAAGATATGATCAAAGTTGTAACTTAAATTTAGCATTTTCCAAAAAAAAATAAATCTGTTTCTTATATATTGGCTATATCAGAAAATATATACTTATACACACTGTGGTTACATTGCAGAAAAATCAAAAAAACCAAAATCTTTAGGCCTTTGTCAGATGTATTATTTCTCATAATTATCTTAATGTTATTAACATGACACTGCCAATATTAGCTTAGTAAACTGGCACTGTTCTTTCTCACAGTTAAATGATATTTCATAATATTCCCCTTATTTGTTTATAAAATGAAAGCTTTTCCTTCATTCCTTCCCTGTCCCTGAAAATCTACTTTTTTTTGCTACGGCAATGTAGAACTTGAATACTAAATGGCTCCCTGGTTTAAGATTTGATGTTCCCTAGCTGAGAGGCAAAAAGCAATATTGCTACATTTATCTTCTTATGAAATGCATTACACAAAGTATAATTTGTGTCTCTATAATAATCTACTGTTTTCAATTAGAAATTAAGCCAGTTGCTATAAAGGTCTGAGGGAAATATAGCAACTCTTTTGTCTTTTTTTTTTTTTTGCTTTTATTTTCTCTGAGAATGAAGGAAAACCGAATTGTATTAAACTGACAGCGTAAGGCAGCCTTGCCGAGTTTGTATTCTGTTTACTGTAAATCAACTTCACAAACGCAACCTATGGTGGTGAGGCAAAGAAATGAGATTAGCAAGGAGAGAAAATAGAAACTAATTGTGTTACTGGAAGTTGATGAACCTCTTTCTTCATGCCTCCAGAAGGTCCTGGATCGAGTCTCGTCAACAGAAATCACTAGAATTTTTGTTCAGGCATCTTCCTTTTGCAAGGGCAGCTCAGCATTTCAGACAGACTTAACCCACATAAATCAATTGGAATGTAATCAATTGGAATGATTTGGATCACCACAACTGTGTGGCCTTCCCACACCAGAACCTCTTAAAGGAAAACCATTTATTTGGAGTTGCATACCCACTCTGATTTTTCTTTGAATTGTTCTTATTAACTGCATTTTCAAGAGAACAGTCACTACCAACTGGGAGCCAGGAGGCAGGCATGGTCGGCAGTCAGAGTTTCCAATTAAGAAATACAACATAGGGGAAACATACTGGAAAACAAATTAATTCCATGTTTTCCCACAGAACAGTTAAACTATCTCTTTTAAAAGGTACATGTACATCTCTAAAATTAGCACAGCCCCCCCCCAAGGCTGTGTGTTTTCTCTACTTCCCTTCTCCCTATATACCAATGACTGCATCTCAAACAATCCATCTGTTAAAATACTGAAGTTTGCAGATGACACAACAGTGATTGGTCTCATTCGAGACAACGACGAATCCGCATACAGACAGGAGGTTGTACAACTTGCCTCGTGATGTAACCGGAACAATCTGGAACTGAACATACTCAAAACCATAGAAATGGTGGTAGACTTTAGAAGAAACCCTCCCATACTACCACTTCTTACAATATTAAACAACCCAGTATCAACTTCAAATTTCTAGGTTCTATTATATCACATGACCTAAAATGGACACCTAGCATCAAAAACATCATCAAAAAAGCACAACAAAGAATGTTCTTTCTGCGCCAACTCAGAAAGCTCAAACTGCCCAAAGACTTGCTAATACAGTTCTACAGAGGAATTATTGAGTCTGTCATCTGTACCTCTATAACTGTCTGCTTTGGTTCTGCAACCCAACAGGACAGACACAGACTTCAGAGGATAATTAGGACTGCAGAAAAAACAATTCCTACCAACCTGCCTTCAGTCGAGGACCTGTATACTGCACAAGTCAAAAAGAGGGCTGTGAAAATATTTACAGACCCCTCACATCCCAGACATAAACTGTTTCAACTCCTTCCCTCAAAATGATGCTGTAGAACACTATACACCAGAACAACTAGACACAAGAACAGTTTTTTCCCAAACGCCATCACTCTGCTAAACAAATGATTCCCTCAACACTGTCCAACTATTTACAAAGTCTGCATTTTTTATTTATTTATTTTGTCAAGCGATTATAAGATAACAGGTATAAGTATAAACATAGTTATGAATACATGAAATGGATACATATAAGAAAAACAAAAAGAAATAATAGAACAGGGACAGTAGGCACTTTGGTGCGCTTATGCACGCCCTCTACAGACCTCTTAGGAAAGGGGTGAGGTCAATAGTAGACAGTCTAAGGTTAAAGTTTTTGAGGTTTGGGGAAGAAAGCACAGAGTCAGATAGAGTATTCCAGACATTGACCACTCTGTTGCTGAAGTCGTATTTCCTGTAATCAAGATTGGTGCTGTCAACCTTGAGTTTGTATCTATTGTGTGCTCTTGTATTGTTATGGTTGAAGCTGAAGTATTCATTGACTGGTAGGACATTGCAATGTATGATTTTATATACTATACTTAGATTGGACATTACTATTACTATTAATCTTGTCATCACTCCTTATCACCCATCCGTCCCACTTGTGACTGTATGGCTGTGACTTTGTCGCTTGTATCCTTATGACTTATATGGACTGTTTCTTAGTATGATTTGATTGCTTATTGTACCCTATGACTATTATTAAGTGTTGTACCTTATGATTCTTCACTCTTGATGAATGTATCTTTTCTTTTATGTATACAGAGAGCATGTGCACCAAGACAAATTCCCTGTGTGTCCAATCACACTTGGCCAATAAAAGAATCCATATTTTAATTCTAGTTGACTAACTTCTGATCGATAGTTTCCAAAATCTGAATAATTTTTCTAGATAGCATAACATTTCAATTGAATAAAAATAAAACTAGCACAATGATGAAACAAAATTTTCCCCATCTTTCCAGCCTCCAATATTTCACCAATGAGGGTAGAATATGTGTGTCAACTTATACAACCTTTCCTTGTTTAGCGACCCCAATCTATTTCTTAAATCTATATACAGTATGTAAAAATGAAATACCACTCATGCATCACCACAAAGTCTCCAGAACTGTAAAGCCTATAAACTTGAAATGTGGCACGTATGTTCCTCTTGGCTTCTAGGTGCTCACTAAGAAAGGATTTTTCAAAATGATCATCAGAGCATTAGTATTTCATATATTATTATTAACATGCTCTGATGTTAAGGAGTTCTACTCCCCCGCCCCACCTGAAAGGAAATCTGTTCCAAATGCAAAACACAAGCAAAGGAGTTTCAGTTTTAGTTTCACAGCACCAAGCAGCTTTAGGTACAGAACAGTTGAGCTAAGCCATGCCCAGGCTCCTTGCTGTCTCCTTCTTGCTCACACAGCAAATACTCTTTCAATTTCCAAACAGCTCAACTCTCTCACACATTGACAGGACACTAGCCAGATGAATACCAATGGATGCTGGTAGACAGAGGCAGAATTTTTTCCCCTTATTTTCCTCCCCCAAAACTAAGCCCGACCACATAGTTTCATAGCGAAGCATGGGTATCGAGCTAGCAGGACATAAAAGCAGAGAGAGAGAAAGACAGAGAAAGACAGAGACAGAAACAGAGACAGAGACAGACAGACAGACAGACAGACAGACAGACAGACAGACAGAGACTGCCATCTCATTTAGATAAAGTTTTCTCATTATACTAATTCTGGCATGTTGAGATGTTCCCAGGTGCATAAAATGTGGACATAAGTGCATGCACTGGTTGAAAAATAATTTTGTTTCATTACCATCATATTTCTGAGTAGTTGCTAAATAAAATAGCCACTAAATGAGGAGTGGCTGTAACTTTCTCATATTCATGTGTGTAACATGAATCATCATCATCATCATCATCATCATCACCATCATCATCATCATCATCATCATCATATCAAGTGCCAACCGCCCTGTGTGAGCACACAGGCAGGGGCTTCTCGGGGTCCTGTCAGCAAGCCAATGTCGGCTGGCGGTCCCTCGGGGACAAGCCTACTCTCTGGCGGTCCCCGTCCTGTGGAACCAGCTGCCCCTGGGACTCCGTTTGGCCCCTGACCTCCGCACCTTCTGCCACGATTTGAAGACCTGGTTATTTGACCAAGCCGGGCTGTGACTGCCTCTCGGGGGGGGGATGGGACGGTTTTAATTCATTTTAAGTTTGGTATTATTGGGCTTGTTATTGTTTAATTTTTTTTAGCTATTTATTGTTAATGTATGTTTTAGTTGTGAGCTGCCCCGAGTCTTCGGAGATGCGGCGGCATACAAGTCCAATAAATAAATAAATAAATAAATAAATTTTAGCCATCATCTATCCACTGCAGGATGAAGGCCTTTTTTGCATGTTTCCATGCATATTTATGGGTTTCTTATATTCTAATCTATTTAGCACATTCATAGGCAGCTACGAAAAGAAATGAAGAAAGGCTACAAAATCCTAAATTTTCTTAAATATTGCTGAAAACTGCACCTGGAATACATTCCTATGGCCACAGTATAATTCCCAGTGTCTCTAGAGTGCCTTAAATTCCTACTCGATAGTATGATGGGAAATAATATTCTTAGAGTACTTTGCTTACCTACATGAAGCTAAAAACATAGTTTACATTTAAAGTGAAGGGAAAAAAACGGTTCTCAGACAAACTGTGCTTAAGTTGTAACTCAGCCAAGCATTATGAGCTAAAGAAATCCATACTTAAGAAATATAAACTTGTCAGACAATATAAAGATAGTAATTTACAAGAATAAGTAGCAAGTACTATGCTTGATAAATAGGGACAGTTAGAAGCTTGGAAAAGTACAGTTCATCTTTATCAGTTTTAAAAGTCCATTCTATACTGTTTCAGCTTCAATTTTAACAACTAGCTGTACAAAGTAGTGCTATCTTTACACCCATTTTTCTGCATTGTTCAGTTCGTTACACCCAGTATTTTTCCTAAAACAGATTTTTAATGTTTTGAACTAAAATGTGCATTTTTAAAGCATGTTCAGGATGGTTTAATGAATATTAGTTTTATTAATTGTGTTCTTTAAGAAAACCTGCATCACAACATTCAGAAAAATGCAAAACCCAAAAGCTCTAATTGTTCTAATTCATTTGGGAATTGCAGATAGTGATGATTTGATTTAAATTATGGACCAAAAGAAATCCTGGAACATTCCCATCTGGAGACATAGCTTTTTAAAATAGGAAACTGGAGTTAAAAATGAAGACCATAGTAATTGTGCAAGAAAAGAGAAACAGAAAAAGCGCCATAACATATACCAATGTGGAAGCATCCTGGAATATATTGGCATGTGGATTGTGCAGTTGCCTATACAACTGTTATGTTGATTCACAGATTCTTTGAGTGTTATTTTCCTCATTCAACAACCTTATTATCATTCATGGAACATTCGTGGGGTTATGAGCACTGGCATTCATTTCCTGGATTCAGTACTTATCCTAGAAGAAGAACTGACAACAGATGCTTGCAAAGAATGTTCCAGATGCCCAGAGAATTCTCACACATTCTAGTACTGAAGATGTTTCATTACCTAGTTGGGTAATGAAACGTCTGCAAGAAAACAACCAAACTCAGAGAGCACCACGAATCCATATTTCAATCCTGAGCTGAAAATATTCTCCTTTATCAATTCTACACAACAGTTACTTTCTCAAAGAATTGCATTGTACTTGTCATCAAGGTTACCTCATTTCAGGATCCAGAGCAGAAGGGCTGGTGTGATAGTGATGAATATACTTAGAACAGAACTGGAAGAGAAACAAGAAAGAGCAGCCTTCATAGTATAGGAAATTTATCCGAAAGACAAGTTGTCTTTCCTTAGGTATCAATTCATAAATGTTATTGGAATGAGAACAAATTGGAAAGTGATATAATCATTTTGTGACCTTGCCAAAAGAAATATTTATTAATATTTTACATTTATATCCCACCTTTTCATCAAGACATCTTGAGTCAACTCAAATTAGTTTAAATTGGGGATTGGCCTCCATTTTATCTCTACAACAACAATCTGTGATAGATAACACTGAAAGGGAGTGACTGGCTCAAAGCCATAGATTTCCATGTCTGAAGTGGGACTTGAATCAGCACTTCAGCCACTGTACCATGTTGGATCTCGATTTCTCAATGGTTTCTGTTGCATTGGTGGTGGTAACTGGTGCTGAGTTGAGGGGAAAAGTAAAACAGCTGACTAGGCTTAAGCCACTTGTGGGGAGAAAGTGGCTGAAGGGAGATCCTCCTTATTAGTCTAGTATATAGCTAGTAGATATAGAAAGTGATTTAAACTGGTGTGATTCCTTTCAAGAGGTGAGCAACAATAAAGATGTCACTCTGCTCAGCTCATTGAGTACATTGTACACATCCAGAGCCCATCTCTGAGGGAGAGGGATTGTTAAGAAATAGAAAAAAATAAATAAATTGTGTTGGTTCTGGTTCCTTGTGCCTCCCATTTGCAGCTTCCATGTTATGGAGCATCCTTCCCTTGAAATTAAATTAATCTCATTTTTGGTGTTCTGGAACAGTGGTAGGATTCAATTTTTTTTACTACCAGTTCTGTAGGCATGGCTAGGTGGGCATGGCCAGGTGGTCATGTGACTGGATGGGGGTGGCTAGGTGGTGTTTTTCCCCCTTTTGCAGCACCCCCACCCCACCCCAGTTTTTACCTACTGGGCTTCAGAAAAGCCTCCTGGGAGCAAAAAAATGGGGCAAGGGGGGGTGCAGCACTCCCCGTGTCCCATTTTTTGCCTACTGGGCCTCAGGAAAGCCTCCTGGGCACTGAAAAAAGAGGCATTTTGAAGCCTTCTGAGGTAAGTATAACAGCAGGGGGGGAATCAGCTGTGCCGCATGATTTAGATTAGCTAGAAAGCAAGAAATCTGATGATTTCCTGATTTTTAGCTAATCTAAATTGCGTGGCACAGCTGATTGTTGCCCAGCTGATCATCGGAAATACTGGTTTGGCTGGCTGAACTGGTAGCATTTTTTACTACCAGTTTGCGTGAACTGGGCCAAACCGGTAGAATACCACCACTGTTTTGGAACCTGTTAAAAGGGGAGTTGCTCTAGACAGTCTTTGAGGAATGGCTCACCACCATTATACTTACTATTGTAATAGTTGCTTGTTTATTAGCTTTTAGAATTTTAGCCTGTTTTTAGGTTATAAACTACTGGAAGTCATTTTGATTGAATGTGGTAAGGAATGAACACATTACATAAATAATCATCAAATGGACTGTGTTAAGTTTGCATGAAGAGTCAGACGCGGAGTGCTTCAGTGAAGAGTTTATTAGTGACTACAGCTCATAACAGACCCGGTTTGGCTGGGCTGCGGCTGCTACTTATAGCCAGCAGCCACAGTTGCCAGCCAATCAGAGTGCAGGATTTCCCCGCACTTTTTAAATCAATCATTTCTGACATTTTACAAGAACAGTTCAAACTAAACCAATGACATTCAAACCTGCATACATAACAGACTGAATTTTGGGATTTTTTTAAAAACAAAAGATGTAGAAACTTTTTCTTTTTCTTTTCTCTTTTCATTTTTCCCAGCAGGTATCTGGGGGCTGCTCTGACTGTAACAAAACATTGTAGGTGAATGCTAAATCAGAATTATCAACATGAAGCAATGAAGTTGAGTCTTCTACTGAGAGAGGCTGTTGATTTGGAAGTGGAACCTTCAAAAGAGTTTTGAAACTGAGGAATGAGTTGAAGCTGACCCTGGGATGGAATGATTTGCTGTCTGGACCCATTTCAGGGAGGGAGTTGATACAAGTCAAACCTATTGTTAACAAGCAAAGGAAAAAAACATGAAAATGAAGCCATGGAATTTTACCATTGGCACACTACCATTTCTCTTCACTGATGTCCCTATTTTAGGCTGCAAGAAAAGGACAACATTCCCTCTGCTTCAGAAAAGAACAGCAATGAGAAATGATAGTGTCTGGCAAGAAAATGATTGAAATACTACCACAGCTTTTAAACTATTAGTTGCTCTATCTTTATATTTAATGTCAGAGCCTTGTTTTTATCTTTCCCCGACAACTGGTTTGCCATAATTCAATTTTTGGCAGACCCATATAAACACCATTTGGGACCTACCAAGATGCAGCTTGTCTAGTGGCTAGCTGTGACTTCTATACATACATGTTGCTGTTACTGTTGTTTGTTGATGATCAAAGGTGTTATGTATGCAGGTTTGAAATCATTGGTTAAGTTTGAATTGTTCTTGTAAAGTGTTGGAAATTATTGGTTTAGAAAGTGCGGGAAAACCCTGCATTCTGATTGGCTGTCAGCTGCGGCTGCCGGCTATAAGTAGCAGCCGCAGCAAAGCCAGTCGGGTCCATTCTGAGCTGTAGTCACTAATAAACTAAAGAGCTTGAAGCACTCCGCATCTGTCTCTTCATGCAAACCTAACACTGGCGATGAAGGTGGGATTCCCCTGAAGAGAAGGCAACACGGAACAGAAGAAGAGCGAGATGGCTGCGCTGAACACCCCTCCAGCCCTGTTCGATCCAACGGCAGAAGACTGGGAGTTGTATGCAGATCGTTTCCAAATGTATCTGGAGGGAAACGATCCGCCATTTCCGAGCAGCGGAAGAGGGCAGTTTTCCTTACGTACTGCGGTCCGGCAGTTTTCAAGATGGCGAAGGCACTCGCGGGAGCAGCAGACGTGAAGGTAATGACTTGGCCTGATCTGGAAAAGCTGTTAAGAGCCCATTACGCGCCACAAGTATCATGCCTCATTAAGAGACACGAGTTTTACCGTCGTGATCAGGGGGAAAACGACAGCATAAATGACTTCATGGCAAGTTTAAGAGACATTGGGGGTGCATGCGAATTCAACAGTTTAGAGGAGGCCATGCGCGATCATTTCATTTTAGGCCTTAAAGACAAGGTGCTGCAGAGCAAATTATTAATGAAACCTAAGATCACGCTGAAAGAAGCAATAGAAGAAGCCTCTTCAGCAGAAGCTACCAAGTCCTCAGCAGCAGCCATGAAGAAGATTAACAAGGCCACAAGCCATCCTGATGTGGAAAAGTCCACAACAACTCATTGTGAGCAAATAGATTCTGAGTCAGACTGTAGTGAGGTGGAGGAAGGAATTTACAGACTCAGAATGGAGTGGAAAAAGAAAGACCTGGGAAGAAAGAGGCAAGATTTCTGCTGCAGAGGTTGGGGGGAAGCCATCCCCGCACTGAATGCAAGTTTTTAGACACCATTTGCCTCCGTTGTGATAAAAGAGGACACCTAGCAAGAGTCTGCAAATCATCCAGAACTCCACCCATCAGAAGGAAGTTTGCTGCAAGCAAAGACAAAAAATTCAAGCCTAACAACCTCAGTGAGAAAATGGGGCGCAGTACAGAAGCAGATGGGAAGAATGAAACTCATCAAACAGTAACTATTGGTCATTCTTCCCCCTTAAAAAGCAGAAAAGTGCATGTCAAGGTACTTATTGAAGGAAGGCCTTGCCAAATGGAAGTGGACTCAGGCTCCTATTTATCTATGGTGTCATGGGACACTATTCACAGACTACTCTCAACATCAGAAGAAACATTTCTAGAAGCAAGCACTGACTCTTAAAGGGAACAAGGGAACAAGATTCCAGTAGTTGGAACAAGAGAATTCAACATGAAATTCAAGGGCCACACAAGCGCCTACCACTGACCATCGTGGACAAGGACCACCCAAGTCTGCTGGGCCTTGAATGGTTCAACCAGCTGGGCATCGAGGTGACTGGCATCAATCACGTGAGCAACACTGAATGGGAAGAGGCCTTGAAGTCTGAGTTTCCAGAGGTCTTCAGCGACGGATTAGGCAAGTACTTGGGGACCCCCATATCCTTTAACATAGATCCCAAGGTACAACCAATCTGTTTAAAACCCAGAAGAGTTCCATTTGCATTAAAGGAAAAAATTGATGCACAATTAGATAAACTAATAGCCCAAGGGGTTTTAGAGCCCACTGACCACTCCAGGTGGGAGACACCCATATTCACACCAGTCAAGGCAGATGGGTCTGTAAGAATCTGTGGAGACTACAAGGGGACATTGAACCATGCGCTACAACAGAGCGCATATCCAGTTCCAGTAGTGCATCATTTATTACATTCTCTTGGAGGGGGCACAGTCTTTGCTAAATTGGACCTGGCACAGGCATATCAACAGTTAACAGTTGATGATGCCACTGCAGAAGCCCAAACCATTGTGATCCATAGAGGTGCTTTCAAATGCAAAAGGTTGCAATTTGGAGTAAGCGTAGCACCTGGCATCTTCAAAGCCTTATGGAAAGAATGTTACAAGGGTTGCCAGGGGTGGTGCCCTATTTTGATGACGTTTAATTTCTGCTGAAAATGACACTCAGTTACAAGAGAGACTCAGAGAAGTCTTGATCAGATTCAAAAAGTGGGGTTAAAAGTCAAAGAAGAAAAATGCACACTTAGAACAGATAAAGTGGAATTCTTGGGTTACATGATCGATAAACATGGCATCCACCCACAGAGGCCAAAGTTCAGGCAATCAAAGAAGCCCCCAGGCCAAAATGCAAAACAGATTTGCAAGCATTCTTGGGACTCATTAACTTCTATCATATGTTTCTACCTCAGAAGGCAACTATTGCAGAACCTCTACATAGGTTGCTAGACAAGAAATCTACATGGGTCTGGGGCAGGAAGGAACAAGCTGCATTTAACAATATCAAGAGACAAATCACGTCTGATTCTGTACTGATACAGTTCTCTGAGAACTTGCCTGTTGTTCTGACTTGTGATGCCTCCCCTTTTGGAGTAGGGGGGTGTTGAGCCACATGCTTCCCAGCGGGAGGGAAGCCCCTATTGCATTTTACTCTTGCACTTTGACTAAAGCAGAGAGGAACTACAGCCAACTGGACAAGGAAGCCTTGGCAATTGTAGCAGCTGTCAAGAAATTCCATGAGTATCTATATGGGAGAACATTTACCATTGTCACAGATCACAAACCTCTTTTAGGCATTGTGGCAGGGGACAAACCAACACCCACGATCCTGTCACCAAGAATGCTGAGATGGACCGAATTTCTTGCTGCTTATTTATACAAACTGAACCACAGACCTGGTAAAGACATTGGGCATGCAGATGCTTTGAGTCGCTGCCCACTTCCTTCACACATTGAGGACCCTGTTCCTGAGACTCACACCTTTTTTCTAGAAACTGTTGCCAAGCTTCCAGTACATGGTGCTGAAAAGGGCCTTGGTGGCTCAGGCTGTTAAATGCCTGCATTTAAGTTCCAGCTGCCTACAATTACTGTAGGCTCGAATCCCACCAGGCTCAAGGTTGACTCAGCCTTCCTCTTCTCTGGGTAGGTAAATTGAGGACCCATGATTGTTGGGGGGAATAAGCTGACTTTGTAAAAATGCCGCTTAGTAATAAGCAGGCATATACAATGGAATGAAGGCTATTGCTGAGCACACTGGGTTGTATCCCAAAAATTGTAAGCCTCCCTGAGTCTTTGGAGAAGGGCGGCATATAAATGTAATTAAAAATAAAATAAAATAAATAAATAAATAAATAAATTGCCAGAGAGAGAGCCAAAGACACTTTATTGGCTCCTGTTATAGGCTGGATTAAGAAAGGTTGGCCACTTCAAGATCTTCCTCAACTTGCCCAACCTTTCAAATCCAGGCAAACTGAATTATCTGTATTAAGAGGATGTATTTTGTGGGGTAACAGGGTGGTTATTCCTGCAAAACTACAAAAGGAGGTTTTGGAAATGTTACATGAGGGTCATCCGGGAATTGTCAGAATGAAGGGATTGGCCAGGAGTTATGTATGGTGGCCAGGTATTGACAAAATGGTTGAAAACTGGGTTGCATCTTGTCCCAACTGTCAGGTAGCCAGGCCTGCCCCACCTCTCACCCCACACAGGAATGGGAATGTCCTAGGGGCCCATGGTCCAGGATTCACATTGATTTTGCTGGCCCTACCAGAGGGCACACCTTCCTTATTATAGTAGATGCATATTCCAAATGGCTAGAGGTTATCCCTATGGCATCCACCACAACTGAAGCTGTCATCAAACAGCTTAAAAAGCTTTGTAACTCATGGGTTACCTGATGTACTTGTTTCTGACAATGGTCCTCAATTTACATCCAACCTTTTGAATCATATCTAGCACAGCAGGGTATCAGATATGCCCTGACAGCCCCTGGGCATCCTTGACTAACGGCGGGTTGAATGTATGTGCGATTTACCAAGGAAAAACTTCAGCAATTGGGTCAGGGGACATCACTGAGAAAGTTGAAAAACTACTCAGTGTCCAGCATATCACTCCCAACCCCTCAACTAATTTAACCCCAGCTGAATTGTTGATGGGTAGGAAACTCAGGTCTCCCCTTGACGCCTTCATCCCACTTAGCACCCAGCGCACCACTAGATTCCACTAGCAAAATTCACACCTTCACTGTGGGTGATTCTGTTTATGCTGAGAACCTTATGGGTGAACTTTATGGATTCCTGCTGAGATAACCCAAATCACAGGCCCTAGGTCTTACAGGGTACAAGCGGAGGATGGTGTCCTCTGGAGCAGGCACATTGATCAGTTAAGATCCAGATTGCCTCAGGAGCATCGCCTTTGCTCCTCTCTGGTTCCCATACCTACTGCCTCTTCTAGGGGGGAAGGGGAGGATTATGAGAGTAATCAGCAAGCAAGAATCAACCCCATGTGTAACGAGCTAACATGACAGGAACCATCCCAAAACCTGTCACAGTACCAACAACCATTTTCACAAATGGAAGATTGCACATCACTACCTGACTTAGGTGCTGACATTGGGTTGGAGATGGATTGGGAGGAGAGACCAGGTTGTAGTAACCAAACAGGTTCTACCATTACTAGAAGTCCAAGTAAAAATGTCAGCAGACACATTTCTCTCTCACAAGGTGAGAACCTTAAAACATCTGAACCACGTGGTCTCAACGCGTAAGAGCCCCACCTATTTAAATGAATACATTAGATAGATTGGGGTTTGAGTATGGACTGAACCTAGTGGGGAGGGTGTTATGTATGCAGGTTTGAAATCATTGGTTAAGTTTGAATTGTTCTTGTAAAGTGTTGGAAATGATTGGTTTAGAAAGTGCGGGAAAACCATGCACTCTGATTGGCTGTCAGCTGCGGCTGCCGGCTATAAGTAGCAGCCGCAGCAAAGCCAGTCGGGTCTGTTCTGAGCTGTAGTCACTAATAAACTAAAGAGCTTGAAGCACTCCACGTCTGTCTCTTCATGCAAACCTAACAAAAGGGATTGCATAAAAGTGAAAAAACAAAAACAAAATAGAGAATAGAGTTCTCAGGAACACAGAACTGTACTGTACTTGTGACTGGTTATAGGCTGAGATTGCTGGTAGGCAAATGTTAAGATGGTTTTTCTTCACCTTTCAACCAGTGAATGTATAGGCCTGGTGGCTGAATTTGATTTTAATTGTTTAGTTCACCTGAGGGTAGTAGTTATTCTAGGGCAGAGATAGGCAACTATGGCCTGTATATGGCCCCCTGTGGACTTCAACTCCCAGAATTCCTGAGCCAGCATGTTGAAGTTTACAGATCTTTAAAGGGGTCATATTTGCCCATCCCTGTTCTAGAGGATGAGATCAGGCTATGTACCCACACAGCTCACTCATCCAATTTGTTGCCAGTGGTTTATGCCTCCCGGTATTTAATGTCTGAGGCAGCAGCCTCACCCTGTCTAATGAGAGGAATGTTCCAGTTTCTTGGAACGGGATTCCAATAGTGTTGAAAAGGCCAATTTGAAAACAAAATATTACATAATCTTAATAAAGAGGTACCTGTAGCTATACTTATGAACATAGGCAGCACTGAAAGGAATGTTGTAATTAATAGTGATGTGATTCCAGCTGCATTCTGCCTCTAAACATCATGGTGGAACTTTTTTGAATAATAGGTCCTTAAAGGGGGCATGCATAAACGCACTAGCGTGCCTACCATCCCTGTCTTACTGTCCCCATTTATCTGTATTTACTCCCTTTGTTCTTGTTTATGTTCATACTTATACTTGTTATCTTGTACATGTTTGACAAACAAACAAACAAACAATAAATAGTTTATTCCAGAATCTTGGAGCTTTGATCACTGTCAACGTTGTGGTAGAACATAGCTGTTTATAGCAGAATTTCTGATTCTTACCTGCAGCAGCAAAACACACACACACACAAACACACACACACACATATTTCAAATACAGCTATGTAAACATATTTTTTTACTCTACTGAAATTTGTATAAATTAATTCCATATATCATTAAATTTATAAATACGAATCTTGCTCATTTGTTGCAAGTGAAATCAAGTCTTCAATCTATTGAGTAAATTTGGCCATGCATTTATTTATCCACAGTTGCAATATCAGTCTTTTAGTTATAATGAGGGCACAGAGAATCCATTTATATGGAGCAGTTGTCAAGTTTTATAGTGCAAGCCACATTTATACAGTCCACTACTTTCTCCCAAAACTTAAAAAAATAGAACATTGTAAAAATATACATCTTAAGAAAGCATTTTCTTTCTTACATTTTCAAACAAGTCTGTCCTAGCCAACTCTTTTCTATACAAATGTAAGAGTCCAATAAATTCTAAATATTATTTTTTTTGTTTTACAAGTTATACTACAAGGTCCATTGACTCCCTTGCTATGGAAGTTCAGAGATTCTCCCATTGTCTAGGCTGTATAGGAATCTCTAATTCTTTATTCCATCACCTCTAAGCTTTTGTATTTCAAATTGGTTTATTGATTAGAAATACCTATAAAAGCTTATATATATATATATGTATGTATGTATGTATGTATGTATGCATGTATATGTATATGTATATGTATATGTATATGTATATGTATATGTATATGTCTTTAGTCATTTGGGTTTTCTCCCGTGTAAAATTGGAAGTATCTGGGCAATGTTTCGACGAAATCTCATCCGTCATCTTCAGGCTGGTGTCTTCAGCTTCCTTCTTCTGGGAGAAGTGTGTGATAGTGGCTGTTTTTTCCTTTTTAAACTGCCAGAGGGGGTGTGTTTTGTAGGTAGAGGCTTGGCTGTGTTCTGATTGGGTGGAGGTGTGCTCTGATTAGGTGGGGGCTTAGCTGTGCTCTGATTGGGTGGAGGTGTGTTCTGATTGGGTGGGGACTGAGCTGTGCTGTGATTGGGTGGGGGTGTATTTTGAATGGGGGCTGTGCTCTGAATGGGTGGGGGGTGTTTTGAGTGGGTGGGCTGGCCTCAGCCCCCCCAAACACATCCTAGATCTGACCAACCACTGCCTATCTAACACATACTTCATCTACAATGGTCAAAGATACAAACAAATGGAAGGAGCACCCATGGGATCACTCCTTTCACCTGTCATTGCAAACCTCTACATGGAACACTTTGAAACCCTCACTCTAAAAAAATCCGACCACAATCCCAAACTCTGGCCCAAATACGTAGATGACACCTTTGTAATCTGGCCACACGGCAAAGAAAAACTGGACCACTTCCTCACACACCTCAACAGCCTACATCCCAAAATACAGTTTACCATGGAAACAGAAGCTAACAATCAACTTCCTTTCTTGATGTCTTAGTCTACAAAAAATCCAATGGCTCCCTAGGACACACCATCTACCAGAAGAAAACACGCACAAACCGCTACTTGAACACACTCTGACACCACCACCCAGCACAGATCAACTCCGTAGCCAAGACACTCATCTCCAGAACGAAACACCGAGCTGACGAACAACACCTAAAAACCGAACTACACACTCTCACTAACGTACTAACATCCAATGGATTCCAAAGAAACAAGATTACCAACTTAATCAGACAAGAGACACCCACAAAAATCCAAGACAGAGAACAAGAAAATGGCAAAGCTCTCCTCCCATACATAAAAGGGACCACAGACAGAATCAGCAAGATTCTCCACAAACACAATATCAAGACAACATTCTGTACAGACAGAAAAATATCCACCATCCTAAGAAACCCCAAAGACATAACTGAGTTAGAAAACCAAGGAGTATATGAAATCCCATGCCCCACCTGCCCCACCACATACATCGGACAAACCAACAGAAGAATAAATTGCACGCATTGAAGAACACAAGAACTCAGTCAGAAAAGGAGAACAAACTTCATCCCTAGTCCAAAACTTTAAAGCCACTGGACACGAAATTGATTTTAAAGAAACCAGAACTATTGCCAAAATTGAACACCTTAACAACAGAATAATCAGAGAAGCTATTGAGATAGAAAAACGCCCCCACAGCATGAATAAACGAGATGATACCTCTCTCCTACCAGCCATTTGGAAACCCGCCCTAATTGACAAACGAGTCCCAACCACCAAGTATGACACCACACCCAAACTCATGATAACATCACATGAAGTCACCACCATACAGCCATTCAAAAAGCAAGTCCGAACCCACACCTATGACGATACATGACCACAAAACAAAAACCAAACTATAGCTGCAACATTAGCCACTTTAAACCCCTCCAATCCACACAAGAAGCAAACTGACACCCACTATGAAAACATGGCACAACCACAAACATAGAGCCAAACAAAAGCAGCATGACTCACCAGTTCAAGTCTGAGGCTGACAGCTGAGGCCAGCCCACCCACTCAAAATACACCCCCACCCATTCAGAGCACAGCTCAGCCCCCACCCAATCAGAACACACCTCCACCCAATCAGAGCACAGCTAAGCCCCCACCTAATCAGAGCACACCTCCACCCAATCAGAACACAGCCAAGCCTCCACCTACAAAACACACCCCCTCTGGCAGTTTAAAAAGGAAAAAACAGCCACTATCACACACTTCTCCCAGAAGAAGGAAGCTGAAGACACCAGCCTGAAGATGACGGATGAGATTTTGTCGAAACGTTGCCCAGATACTTCCAATTTTACACGGGAGAAAACCCGAATGACCAAAGACCTACATACAAACACCTGCGAAAACCTCAGAAAACACACACACACACACACACACACACACACAAATATTAGTTTTAAAAGTTTTAACTAGTTGTTCTAGTATCTCATGCCTCAGAAATTGAGCATCCTTCTAGTCCAAACAATGTTGAAGCTGTAAATATTGCCATTTCTGATAGAAAATATTTGCATCTCAGAACAGCATAGTGTAAAAATTAACCAATTAACCAATCAATTGGTCCAGAATAAATAATCACACTTTCATTCAACTTTTCCATATCACCAATTTTTCTCCCAATTTTTGACATTGGATTTTCCCATAAAATCAATTTAGCATGATAAAAATTTTTTATGCATTGCATTCCATAGCTTTCCAACTGATATAATTGTTTCCAGAGATACTAGAGTTCTATTATATGTAGATCTTAATATTGTCCATCCAAATAGGTTATTTCAAGGTTTAACATTTGGGGGGGGGAGCAGAGGGAATCTACTCAATCTTCTCTTAATCTGTATTATGACCTTTTGAACCTTGTTTGAAACCTTCAGACAAAGAAACAGCTTTTTTCTTCTCCACCAGTTCCATTTTGCAAGTGCTATGAAGTTGGCGAGCAGAGGAAAAGTTATATTGTGCATTCTAAATGGTGTGATGCTAAGCAAACCCAGGAATGTCAGTAATAATGGGGCCCAATGTCCCATCCAGCGGATGCATCAGGATTTTATTGTGCAAGCATTAATTTCCACTATTAAAATGGGAGAGTGTGTGGTTCTCAAAGAAGTTGCTCTGCTTTCTTTCAAGCAAAACTGGCAGGTAGCATTAATAGTTCTGTTTCTTCTTTGGCCACCCCAAATCTTTGCATGTTTTCAGCTCCGCTTCTTCAGCCGGCTCCGTGTGTGTTCAGAGATCCACCCAAGCAGGGAAATGCAGAATTAAGACCCTGTAATTATCTTAGGTAAAGTGCTTTCATTTATCCAAATTGCCTTCCAGAAATGTTAGAGCATTTACAGTATTATTTAATAAGGTATTAATTGACTTTTGCACATTTATTTTAAATGTCAAAGACAACAATGTAGGTCAGAGGAAAAAATGGGAGGGGGGATAGAGGGGAAAGCCAATTCATATGCCATGCATGTGTTTCTACTCTACTGGGTAGGGTTGCTTTGCTTAGCAACTACACGGAGTTTGGGGGGCAGATCAGAGAAGGTAGGAAAAGAGAATGTCAACAGTTGGGAAAATTAGGGAAGGATAATCCAGGATGGACAGAATCCAGAATTGTGTATGCCCCAGCAAACTTGACAAATCTTGTAATCAGAATAAATGGCAAAAATTATGCAATTTTGCCTAATGCACTTATTACCATTGCAAACATTTGAAGCTTGAAGAATGTTGACATCTGTTCAAAAAGAAGAGATGACAACAATATGTAACATGCGGCAAAAATGAATGTTTGCAGAAGCAAAGAGAGGCAAGAGATGGTCATAAGTAAGGACCCTGAGTGAGTCCCAATAAAACCACCAAATGGTTAGCCTCACCTGTTATGTTTTTTTCCCTCAAGCTCTTCTTGTAAATGCTTACTTAACACTTCGTAAGGATTGGGAGTCAGGATTTATTTCCGGGGGGAAAACAAACCTAAATATAAACTTCTTTTTAAAAAGGCTAAAGGATTCGAGATTTTACAGATGTTCCTGTACTGAGTCCCATATCAGAATGCAAATGAAGTCATGTAATTTTTAAATTCCTTATTTATTCTTTTGTCATTTAGGGTTAAGGCCAGGGCTGACCCTACTTTTAGCATAATTAATTTGCCTGAGGGACAAATGGTTAGTTTCCTGAGCCCTTGATATTACTTTTTATTAAAAAAATCAGTATATTTCATGCAGCTTACTGTTTTCACCTGCTCTTCTGTCCTCAGAGTTAAGTTACAATTCAGTTGTCCATTTTGCTTCTTATTCTTTTGCATCATAGAAGAAAATTTTACTCCCGGTCATCACCCTTCTTAGCCTGGATTTCCGTTTTTTGAGCTAAAATTGCTTTGAAACAGAACTGGATTTGTAGGTAGGTACAAATTAGGTAGTTGTAAAAAAATGGCTTCCATGTTGTTTCAGTATAACAAAGAAATAATAGCAACTATCCTGACACTTTGCTTTTCCTTCTGTAGCACATGGCTTTAATATGAGCACTCCTTCTTAACATTTAAAATAACTTTGATAGCTGAATAATCCCTTCATCATTTAAATATAACAAGATTTTACTGGTAAGTACAAGGGCTTGGAATGGAGTGCTTTTCATTCACATTATAAACAGTTATGGTAGATTTGTAATCCTGCTGTCATATTGTTCACTTTTGATATTAATCAGTAGGTTTATGAAGGTATGATAGACCACAGAAATGAACAGCGAAGAAGTTACAAATGTGGCCTCTATAAAAGAAGCAGCAATTATAATCTTGTGATACTTTTTCTTGAACATTTCCATGGACTTCCTTTCCTTTCCTTTCCTTTCCTTTCCTTTCCTTTCCTTTCCTTTCCTTTCCTTTCCTTTCCTTTCCTTTCCTTTCCTTTCCTTCCCTTCCCTTCCCTTCCCTTCCCTTCCTTCCTTCCTCTCTTGCTCCCTAATTATTAGATTCTCCTTTTAACATAATATTGAAGCTGTGCCCTTATGGAGAACCTAGAATCAATGAGAGTGGTTTGGCCTGCAAGCAGTTTACAAAATATGAGTCATCTGCCCACATTCTTTGGCCATGTTTTGTGTTAAGTTTGCATGAAGAGTCAGACGCAGAGTGCTTCAAGCTCTTTGTTTATTAGTGACTACAGCTCAGAACGGACCCGTTTTGGCTGGGCTGCTACTTATAGCCAGCAGCCGCAGTTGCCAGCCAATCAGAGTGCAGGGTTTTCCCGCACTTTTTAAACCAATCATTTCTAACATTTTACAAGAACAGTTCAAACTAAACCAATGACATTCAAACCTACATACATAACATTTTGGCCATTCTACTTTTGCTCTTTTGGCTGCCAAAAGTCCCTTAATTTCAAGCCAGCAAACAAATAAAAAAGAAGTTGAGTTAAAAAAAATATGTAAATGAAAGTCTGAAATTTCTATGCAGCTCACCATGGTTCTATAGAACTTTCAGTCATTTTAAACATTTCTTTCACTTGTTTTCTAGAGTTTTATTTTATTTTGGCTATAAATGTTACTTTGTGAGATGCTTATCTGACCAGAAATGATTCTAACATAATTGTTACCTAATTTACTACAGAAAGCTCCATAATAGCCTTAATTTAATCAGTCTACATTATTTATGAAATATTATGGAGGCAACTTTTTTTGTGAAAAAAAAAAAACCCACATACCCCAGAAGTCTATTACCAACTCACAGATGTTCAAAACATTTCTCTAACATTATTTATGTATCACCACCTTCTAACTCCTGGGAATCCTTGTGATATTTTGATACTTCAATTCCCAATATGTGACTGGAAAACTGAGTAGAAACTCTGGCAGCTGCAATGCCAACACATCTTAACAGTCCTATGCTAAGGTAAGTGGTATACTAGCCTTTAACAGATGGTTAAAGGCTAGTATACCACTTACCTTAGTATGTATCAGGCTAAGCTGAAGAATGACTGGAACAACTCACCCAAACTTCAGTTCTTTATTTGCTGACAGATGAGAGACAGAATCTTGCTAGATTAAACCCTTAATACTCCTTGCCTATGGATATACCTGGGAGATTCTAGGGAAAGTCTATCTTTTCTATGTTTCTCTGTCTCCTATCCAGTTCAAGAGGCTGCGCTGTGCTGCCTTTTGTCACCCTTCTCTTTCTGTGTTCCCGCCTTCCTAGGAAAAGTGTTCCCACCTTGCTAGGAAACTGCTGTTTCATTATAGTCCATTAATCCAGCTTTCCCTTCGTGGATACTACGTCTCACTGTCCTGATACTTAACAAAATTCTTGACTGAATTGTCAGAACAGGTTGTGCAGTAAGTGTTACAGACCCCCTAGCCTTGCAGTACTCAATAATTTCTTTAGGATTGGTTCGAAGTCCATCAAGGCCTCGATGACTATCTTGAGAACCGGTAGCATAAATTTTGAGTAATTCAGAGAACCAGCAAATACCACCTCTGACTGGAGATTGTACAGTATTCTTCCCCTGCCATGCCCACCAAGCCATGCCCACAGAACCGGTAGTAAAAAAATTTGAATCCTACCACTGGTTCAATTTGATATGTTCATATTTGCCCACTATCATGGATGGATCAATATCGGATTAAATTTGATTTGATCTGTTAAATTTATGGCTTCCACTGTAATAAAACAGGTCTCATAAAAACATGATTGAATCCAGTTGGGTTCCCACGAGACTCAAAAAGGGTTTGGTGCTGTTTCATCTGTCAAAACCTGGATTGGTACCTGGAATGGAAAGTTCATAAATTTTTCTAAGTGCCTCCTCCTTCTCCAAACTGCTTCAAAGCAGGCTTTGGGTAAATGGATGAATTGCAGGAGCAGCAAGAACAGAGTCTGGGTGAAGGAAGATCTAAGCTGTCTCTGATCAGACCTATCATATTAAGTCTATGCTGTGATATGTACAGCAAAGAAGTAGGTTGTTTTCCCACATGTACTAACTGCCAAGCATATAACCTGTTGACTTTTTTCAAATTGTGAGGAGGCTGACTTGTCACTCGCACTTCCTGTTCCAAAGTGCTATTACAGAACCTTCAGGGGAAATCTGGCAGCATTTTTTATGGTTCTTTTAGGCTTAAAAATCTCATTTGCGCCACTCTGGATTCCTTCTTCAATGTACAGCCAACTACAAGAGTATCTTGTAAGTCTTCATAAATAATTAGATTGTGACACCTGAGGCTGTTTGGGACAGCACAGGACATTCCCCTTGTCCTGTAGATCTTGACTAGTCTTGCTTGTAATATATGTCCTAGTGAAGTCATAAATGCCTCTCTGAGAAAATAAAGAGTGCTTCTTTTTTAAGGAAGGCAAACGTTGGAACTCTTCTAAAGAAATTTGCCCTGGATTATCAGAGATGAACAATTATAGGCAAAATATTGATGAGAACTCCTTTTCTATATGAACTCAATTGTTTAAGAGATACATGCATCTTTGGGCACCTCCATGTTTATTAAGATAACTTGATTCCTAAAATTGTGGTGACTTCATCCAATAGAGAAACTTTCTCTGGTATACCTGAAAGTCTTGGGAATGCATTCCTTGAAAAATTGAGGAATTTATTTTATTTGCTTTTAATAAAACTATGGATTTCAGTGTCTTATATGAAGTTAAAATGCATTTTTCTTGCAGTTGTTTTACTATTGATTTTAACTGGTTTGATTTTATAATGTTTAGCTTTTCTTGTTTGTTTTACTTGTTATTTCAACTCTAGCTAATGTCTCAGTTTTTAATTTACTTTGTACTGTATTTTATTGTAAATAAAATTAAGTCAAGTAAAATAATCTTATAAATAAGGGAGAAAGGATCCTGGATTGGGCTTTTCAGATAAAGAAAATGTAGTAATGGAATTGTGCAGGTAGATTTGGCTCCAATTCTCATTTTTATTTCATCTCCTTTTATTATATATAGTGGAAATGGGTTTTCTCCCCTCTTCCATTCTCAACTTCTTCCTGCTAATTAAGCACCATTGTATGTAAATGAGAGAAAATATGAGGAACTGTGATTCAATGCAAAGGATCCTAGTATTTGCAATGGAAGCAAAACAATTGTAAGCATGAGGCATATTGTGACATTGTGGGAACATTGCACAGACACTTGTCATATTCTTTCTGTAGATCATTGCCAACAATTGCATATTTGTTAAAGCAATAAATGTTATTTATTATATGATTGGATTAATTTGAAAGGACTAACTGACAAAAATTCTAGGGAGAGTACAATATAATTGAAAAACATTGCAAATAATGCAGGATCAATCACAATATGGCAGAGAATACAGGAAGGAAGGAAGAAAGGAAGGGAGGGAGGGAGGGAAGGAGAGAAGGTGGAAGCTCCTTCTCACTTTCAGGAAAGCATTAAAAATTGTTGAGAACAATTTAAAAATTGTCCTGGACCAAGGCAATTTTTAATGCTTTCCTGAAGGTGGGAAGGGATAGTGGGAAATAGATCTCAGGGGTATCCTATTTTAGGGCAGGATTAGTGGCGTTGAAGGCGCACGCTTATAGGAGTCCACAAAATGGCACTATACTGATGACTTTTGGTGGCTTTTGGCTGTCCTGCCTTAAGTACCACATTGTCTTGGATCAATGTTGGCTTCCTTCTTTCAATACATGCCATTTTCTTCTCTGTTTCTCTCCATCTTCCCTTCTCCCACCCCTGACAATCAAGCGTTTCCAAATTCTGGTATAAATTATGCCTTTGGATTAATTCACAATTCTGTGAAGCCCATTTTACAGTGGACTGATTTCTTTCTTTTTCTCTCCCCCCTTCCCCCCCAACTAAAAGAAACCTTAAACAGGAATAGATTTTTTTAATTATATGTTTTAAACATGAATGTTCATGTAAGATGAAAGGGTTATTACCATCTAGATGTTGAAATCCAATTCCCATCATCTTCTCTATTGGCTACAATGGTAGTGGCAGATGGGAGTTGGAATCAAAAAGGGTTAAACATTTCTCTCACTATCTATATATGCCTACAGAATAGAAAGTACATTATTCACTTAGCATCCCCCCCCCTTAAAATCTGGAGCACGTGAACCTAAATAATAACTACTTGCAGTAATGTATATTAATTTAAATAAATCTTAAATAACCCACAAAAGAATAATAGGGATGGACTGGGATTTACTTGGAAGGACAAGTTGCAGGGGGGGAAAAACACAAGCAAAGGCAAACAAAACCATACCAGGAACTCTCTCCAGTAGAGACAGATTATATTAGTGCAGTTTTGCAATTTAATAATACACATGTTTTTAATTTAGTTTTTGAATGGACTTCACTTAATTCTTATCATGAAAAAGTTTCTAGAAATGAGCGTAATAACTAATACTTTGTTCTTCTGAAAACATCAAAGTTCCAATATTTTCAGGAAACATATGTGATCCACTTTAGAGAGCTTTGTGCTGGGATCAACAGACTTTCTGAAAAATCCAAATAAAATAGTTTGAAGATAATTCAGCGTATATGAGGCGGCTTTGCTACAGGTAAACAGAAAGATTATAGGCATCTTCAAAGATGACCAAAATCCTAACTGAAACACAATGCAGAAGCATTTTGGTTCAAATTTAGTCATGTTTAGAGATGACATATTAAAGTTAGTGAGTCAAATCCTTTGGGCTCTAACTGTGCGTCTGTGAACTGTTATAATATTATAATGCAACATTGACTTTATTTTTTTAAAAAAACATAATGTATTGCAATTAAATTGCAATGAATTTGCATGCTGCTCAGAGTTGCTTGGTAAAGAGAAGGGAAGCATGCAAATTTAATAAATACATAAATATTTGTAATTTATTGAATAAATTAATGTTTATGTTAGGATGACCACAGTGGTCACTCTCTTCAGAATTTATCTTCCTTTCTTTTTTCCCTGACTTCCTTCAAATGGAGAATCTGGTGACATTCAAAAAAGCTGTTAAGTAACTGGTTTTAGAATAGATATAATGTTTTCATTATCTATCCACTAGCTTGATACCTGTGCTTCACTATGAAACTATGTGGTCGGGCTTAGTTTTTGGGGAGGAAAATAAGGGGAGAAAATTCTGCCTCTGCCTGCCAGCATCAATTGGTATTCATCTGGCTAGCGTCCTGTCAGTATATGAGAGAATTGAAGGCTGTTTGGAAACTGAAAGAGTATTTGCTATGTGAGCAAGAAGGAGACAGCAAGGAGCCTGGGCGTGGCTTAGCTCAACTGTTCTGTACTAAAGCTGCTTGGCGCTGTGAAACTAAAACTGAAACACCTCTCCTCTGTTTGTATTTTGCATTTGGAGCAGATTTCTTTTCAGGTGGGGAGGGAGAGTAGAACTCCTTAGCATCAGAGCATGTTACTAATAATATACGAAATACTAATGTTCTGATAGTCATTTCAAAAAATCTTTTCTTAGTGTGCACCTGGAAGCCAAGAGGAACATATGTGCCAAATTTCAAGTTTGTAGGCTTTATGTTTCTGGAGATTTTATGATGATGCGTGAGTGGTATTTCACTGTTTTATATATATATATAAAACAGATAGACAGATAGATAGATAGATAGATAGATAGATAGATAGATAGATAGATAGATAGATATAGGTCTTGGTGTATTGGTCTTGTCCGTCAAAATCTCATCCGTCATCTTCAGGCTGGTGTCTTCAGCCACTATCACACACTTCTCCCAGGAGAACAAAGCTGAAGACACCAGCTTGAAGATGACGGATGAGATTTCATCAAACGTTGCCTATTCTCAATCTTACAGACAAGACCCGAATACACCAAGACCTACATACCTTTACCCGTGAAAATCTACGAAAATATATATATACCCAATGCTATGCAGCTCAAAGTTTTAAAGTTTTCTGGTTCTTTTTCCTATGCATTTGTAACATGAGAAGTTGTGCAGAAAAAATTTGCCATATAGCAATTCATGTTTATCTTCCTACACCATTTTTTCTATCTCTTTTCCTATATGACATCCTCATTTATTCTGGCCTAATCCATCCTCAACTGAATTAAAACCAAGTTGTTATACTTTCAGTTTTACTATGTTTTCTACTGACATTTTCAGCAACTGTAGCTTTTCAAATAGTAACATGTATTTTATAATTGAAAGAGACAGTTTGGTATAGGGGTTAAGGCCTCGTGGTAGAAATCAGGAGACTGTGGAGTTCTAGTCTCGTTTTGGGCATGGGGCTAGTTGTTCTTATTTTCCCAGAGTTCAGGATTATGGTTTTAAATTATAAGAATATTAAAGATAAGATTATATTTCTTTTTCTTTTCATCTTTTTGGTCAAATGAAAGGATGCTTATGTGTAAATGTACCACAGATTCGCACTGACATTGTGCTGGGTTGTCCAGAAAACATTTTTTCCCCAACAACTTGGAGACTCATTTTTAAACACACCAGTCTTCAAAACAACGTCTAGAACCGATGTCCTGAGGCAGTCTCTAGAAATTGATGCTTACATTGTTGCTTGAGGAATACACATTTCAGAACATTTTTTTTCAAAAAGAAACTCCGTCATCTCTTGTTTAAAAAAAAAAGAATGCATGAAAGAGCCATTTTGACTGACAATATAAAACATCCTCATGCCCAAACATAGATAGTGATGATTTGTCCTAAGGCATTATTATTCTTATTAACATCTCTTGGCAGCTTGCCAGCCAATTAGCAGTTCCCATTCCCACTTCCTTTTCAGTCCTTCCTACCTCCTCCTTCCCTTCCATCTTCTTATTAATTTGATACCATTGCTGAATAAATAGTTCACAGTATATAGTTCAACCAAATGACTGCTTCCTCTCATCTTTATGCTTCAGATTGCCGTCAATCAGCATTATGCTGACTGTGCTTGTGCGGTTAATTCGATTTTCTGGTTCTGACCTGAGGAAGTCACTATTCCCTCAGATTCACTTTATTTTGAACTGGAATGGATGCTCCTTTTATAACCTGACAGATTTGTGTGCATCCATGGTATAATATACACAGATGCTACCTTTAAAAATGTAAACATTCAAATCATGGTTATTTTTTTAAAACCGTTCTGTAAATACAGCTTGATTTTATACTTTGGAGAATGAAATGGGACATTATGCTCATGCATATTTTTTTTTGCTCCCCAAAACATTACTGCTTCAAATGTAGACTTCTGTAATCAATACTCTTTAGTGATTGGCTACAGAGTTTAAATTTTCTCCTGTAATACTCTGAGTAACTTGGCTGTTCTACGTAGCTGTGCTACAGGTATCATGGCTTTACATCTGTGAGCAAAGAAAAGAGACTTTCTTACAATATTTTATACCTCCACTTATTTTAAAAGTTCATGGTTGATAAAAAATAATGACATTTCCATTCTATTCGGGGGTTACAGAAGGGGAATCCACTTTTTAAAGGCCAGATTTATCTCAGTATCCCGTAGTCTTAAAATTTGTACAGTTTTATCATGAAACCAATCAGCAAGCAGGCAATAAACTGGTAAGAAACAAGAACATCATAAAATGGGAGCCGTCATCTAAAACTAATTATTGACTCTTAAAAATGAATTATTAATCCCATGCAGCATTCAAGTGCATCATCATTTCTAGTTTTAGCCGGCAGTAGAAAATCACGGTGTCCAGAGGAAAAAAGAAAAAATTATCTAGCAAAGTTATACAACCTTTTTGTTTGTTTTAAGTAGAGAAGAGGAGTTCTCTGGGGTTTAAAGATAATCTTTGGAAAGCTCAAGCCAGTGAGGTCATATAACAACCTCACAACAACAGCAACAACATTATGTCATCATGAGTTATGATCTCTGGGATATATGTATCACTACCTGGAAGACAGTTCTCAGTTCCTTCTTGAGAAAGAAAAAACAAGGTTGCCTAAATGGGAATTTTTTAAATTCCTAGCAAATGACTTTTTTAAAAAATGTGATGGATATTTGTTTTTCTGCCCTGAGCAATGTTGGATTTCCCCACCCCAACTTTGCTTTCTATATTTTTCTTTTATCTCCTTTTTAGTTTCTAAGTCCCTAGAGGGTTACTAAGCTTTGTGTATTACTACATGGAACAATTAACCCAAGCGTTCTGAGCTTAACTATTTCTACCTGAAGGCTCAATGCTTTCTCAGCCTTATTCTGTCTTCTCCCATGTCTCTTCCTGGGCTCTCTTATGGTCAAGAAAAAGCAGCAAAAGAATCTATATGAGTGGGCTGGACAAAGAGAAGGGAAGGACTAATCTGATTCTTTTTTTTCTTCCTTTAATAATGATTGCTGAGTTGAGATTCCTCAGGCTGTGCCTAATGAGCCAAACACAGAGATAACACTAAGCCAGTAACATAGCCAAGGAAAGAGAGATGCATAAGAAGCCATGTGTGATACATAACAGGGCTTGTCAAAGCTTTGATTTGGGGATTCTGTTTGAAGGGGGTTCAATCAAATCTCTAAACTGACATGGCAGACTGAATTAACTAGTTGATTTAAATAATTAAATGAGATGCCTCTCAATCAAGTTGGACAAAGTAGACTTCAGTGAACACATAAAAAGGAAAAACAGTTGAATTGATTTGGAGATCCAAATTAAATTGGGCGTTCAGATATTAGTTTTTCAAACCATGTCTTCCTAGTACATATCCCATCTCAAAGCTGGCTGAGCATGGAGCCAGGATTGTCTATGTCAGTTTATCTTTAAGCCAACCATCTTAGCATCTCTTTATCCACTCTGAGTTTAAAGTGTAGTATGGCTGCTTGCTTATGATCAAAATGGAGAATAAGGACATCTTCATTTTGCATATCCCATACCTGCTTTAGATTAATTGCAAGGCATTAAGCATCAGCAGGTGAATAGGCAAAGCAGTTTTGTAACATTGTGCCAATCCAATTAACAAGGAGGGCATCAGGATGCCCCTGATATTTAATCTTATACTTAGAGATGCCAAATCAAACTGCGATGGGAAATTTGTAGTGCAATCATTCAGAAGAGTTTGAGGAATGCCTAATGTAAATATGGCAGGCAATGTGTCATTTAGAGATTTTTTAGAAACAATTTGTAGTGATGCAGGGAGAATTCAAGATACAGATTTACATGTATAGGCAGTCCTCAACTCACAATAGTTCATTTAGTGACCATTCGAAGTTACAATGTCACTGAAAAGAAAAGTGACTTATGGCCATTTTTCACACTTTTGATTGTTGCAGCATCCCCATGGCCACATGATCAAAATTCAGTTGCTTGGCAACTGGTTCATATTTATGACAGTTGTAGTGTCCCTGGGGTCATATGATTACCTTAATCAATGGGGGAAGCCAAATTCACTTAACAACTCCATTAATAACTTAATAACTGCAATGAATTGCTTAACAACTGTGGCAAGAAAGGTTGTAAAAATGGGGCAAAATTCACTTAAGCTGTCTCACTTATCAACATAAATTTTAGGCTCAGTTGAGGACTACCTGTATATCCCCTATTTCCTTTAGGAGCTCAATGAGGTAAATGTGGTTTTCCCGCTCTATAGTTCCCAGAAGGTAGATTAGGCTGAAAACATGGGATTGCTCTTAGCTCACCTAATAAACTTCATGACCCTGGAAGAATATCAGAGGCATAGAATCAAAATCACATGAAGTATTAGTACCACTTTATAAAGCCTTAGTAAGACCACACCTGGAATATTGCATCCAGTTTTGGTCACCACATTACAAAAAAGATGTTGAGACTTTGGAAAAAGTACAAAGAAGTGCAATTAAGATGATTAAAGGCCTGGGGACTAAAACATATGAAGAACGGTTGCAGGAATTGGGGATGGGCTAGTCTAGAGAAAAGAAGCACTAGGGTGGAATGTAATAGCAATATTCCAGTATTTGAGAGGCCGCCACAAAGCGGAGGGGCAATTTATTTTCCAAAGCACCAGAAGGCAGGACAAGCAACAATGGATGGAAACTAGTCAAGGAGAGAAACAACCTGGAATTGAGGAGAAACAGTTAACCAGTGGAACAGTTTGCCTTCAGAGGTTGTGGGTGCTTCATCACTGGAGGATTTCAAGAAGAGACTGGACAGCTACTTTTCTGAAATGGCACAGGGTCTCCTGCTTGAGCAGGGGGCTGGACTAGAAGATCTCTAAGGTCCCTTCCAGCTCTATTCTGATTCTAATTTACCTTAATCCTACCTGTACCATAACAGTTCTTCAAAGATAAAAACTGGTAGAAGCAGAAGCTTTTGAAGCCGAGGCACAGATAGCCTTTATTTTCCAGGACAGCATTTCTAGCACCTTTTATGAAGACAGTACTGAAGAGAAAACTCAGCTGACCTCAGGTTCCTTGCCTAATTTGCAAAGTGTTGAAGATTTGTGAGTGTGTGTTTTGAAAAGGTCATTGTACCAACTTGCCAGCTCCTATTACATCATCCTTCAGACTGATCACACAGTTGAATTTGTGGTATCACATTAAATTTCACTACACCAAACTGTGATATCATTAAAGGGCTGAGATTCTTTTTCCCCTCTTCTATTTTCTGAAGCAGAAGATAAAGCTGAAGTGTTTGAGAGAAAATTCCCCTTCACATATTCTCTGAAAGGCAGTTGTGAGGAAAGATGGCAAACTGTTGACCAGTTAGTTACATTTCGGTAGTATATTTCATTTCTTTAAATTTAATGTCAGTACAACTTCTTCTATCATTACTTGGCATGCTGAAATGTTAGTGCAATAGTGACTAACTTTTGTTTCTACAAGGTTAAGAATATAAAGATAGATCAATGATGGGACGTATTTATTCAAAGAAGCTACTCTGCCCTCTGGATTAGAGTAAATTTTATTTTAGGAGAAAACATAACTACAAAGAAATCGTAATCTTAGTATAATGTAGGAATCTAATTAAGACTAATGAGGCAACATTAAATTTAATGTATGATGCATTTTATAAGCCTTACCATCAGAGCTGCAGAAAGCTGTTTATTTGAGCTACAAACTTTAGTGAACAAGTTTCTACTGTTTTTTCTTCAACAATTCAAGCTGAGGACTCTGTCAGACCTTGATAGAGCCCATGTTTTAGATAGAGCTGCTAAATGAGAAAGGAGAATTGTGCAAATACATGTGCTTCTTCCTAATCAACTTTATTTCTTTGTTATTTATTTCTTTATTGAATTTATATTGCCGCCTATTCACCCATGGCGACTCGAGGCGGCTTACAGAATGTAAAACCATATTTAAAATAAAAAAACTAATAAAAAGAATCAAATAAATTAATAAAGTACAATAGAACAAAATCTGGGAAAAATAAATAAAAAATAAGCCCCAACTCCTACACCCCCGCCCTGACAACAGCAGATCACATGAGCCATTTGATGGGCTCCATCCCACTCTTGATTCCCCAGGCCCATTGGCAGAACAGGTCTTCAGTCGATTCTGGAAGAGTATTAGTGAGGGGGCCATTCTAATTTCTGCGGGAATGATGATCCAGAGAGAATGAGCCACCACGGAGAAGAATCTTCTGGGTCCCACCAGGTATATCTCCCTCAGGGATGGGACCCGCAACATTTTCTGCCTCCCCACTCTAATGGGTCAGGTAGATGTGACTGGCAAGAGATGTTCCCTCAGATAACCTGGTCTCAAGCCATGAAGGGCTTTAAAGGTGACAACCGGCACCTTGAATTGCACCCAGAAGCAAATCGGAAACCAATGAAACTCCCGCAGGAGAGGTGAAACATGTGCACACCAGGGTCTGCACAAAACCATGTCGGCCACTGCATGTAGAGCATGTTGCAATAGTCAAGACGGGATTTATACCCCAATGCAAGTATTTTTGGAGATGTCTAGTTGCCGTCTTAGAGGCAGATCTACTTTTTGCCATTCAGGATGTGGAACAGGCAGATCTTTTGAGTCTGAGGGCATTGACTCATTCTTCTTTTGTGCAGGACCTACTATTTTGCCTATTCATATGTTTCCAGTGTAGTTTGGGCAAATCATGACTGAATATACCATTAGGAAGCATGATGTAACCATCACAGACACAGGAGTTTCTGGAAACAGGAGTGAGACCAGTTTCAGGTTAGTGCTCTAAATCAGGGGTCCCTAACCCCCAGTCGGTGGACCAGCACTAGTCCACAGCATGCCAGCAACCGGTTCACACAAACAAGCCAAGCCCCATCTGTGGGATGCAGGCAGCATGCATCCACACTGCTTCTGGTCCTGGGAAAAACCTTTCTCCACAGAACTGATCCCTGGTGGCCAAAAGGTTGGGGGCCACTGCTCTAAATTATTTCTGTATCTCCAAACAACATGTAAGCAATCCACTAGGGCTTCTCGGGCCTTCCAATTTCCTCTCTTCATGCTGCCACTGAAATTGGGCAAAATTCAGTAGATAAGAGCAGTAGATAAGATCTTTATATTTACTTATTTATTATTAGATTTTTATCCAACCTTTATAAGCAACTCAAGGCAGCAAAGGTGCATAATACTCCTTCTTCATTTACATACTCCATCCCCACCCCCCACCCCCACAAAACAACAATCACCCTGTGAGGTGATTGGGCTGAAAGAGATTGATTAGCCTCAAATCACCCAGCCTAAAGTGGGATTAGAATTCATAGTCCCTTGATTTCTAGGCCGGCGCCATCACTTGGCTCTCTTTAATTGTTTTAAGTATGTGTATATGTATATATTTATTTATTTATTTATTTATTTGTATCCCATCTTTATTATTTTTATAAGTAACTCAAGGTAGTGAACATATCTAATACTCCTTTCTCCTCCCATTTCCCCTACAACAGCAATCCTGTGAGGTGAGTTGGGCAGAGAGAGAGTGTGTGACTTGCCCAAGGTCACCCAACCAACTTTTATACCTGAGCCAGGACTAGAACTCAGGATAACCTGGTTTCTAGCCTGGTGCCTTAATCACTAGACCAAACATATATACATATTAACTCCAGGTATGCTACGCACTGCCAAAGTAAGTGTGGTCCTGAACCTCAGAAAGCTTGCTTCCATCTCCTAAGTAAAGAGGAAAGTGATTGTTTCACCATCATAGGACATAACGTTCAGTTGCCTTTCTAAATACAGAATCATGGTGCCAATGGTCAGGAAGTAAATTAAGGAGAAAGGAAAGGCAAACACATTGTGCATATGAAAAACAGAACAGAAATAACTCGAGATTTTGATTTTAATTTCCACTCAAAGCAATCTTCTTTATGTTTTTTAGGATGACAAGAACTTCTGAAAATTTCAGCAACTTGTCCTGACAGGCAAATTGTAAATAATTCTGGCAATAATATTCCAACGGATGATCTAGTTCATTTATAAAAGCAGTCTGCATTTTTGTTTGGGGTCTGAGGTAGGGGGGAGGCAACATGCTGATTGGGAGAGCTATCATTATCATGAGCTCTTGTGGTGACAACAGCTTCATGGGATAAAACATTTTGATGATATACAGTATTCAAGAATAGTAAATTTAAAAAAAAAATGATTGGAACCGAAGCCAAAGAAATTGATATGAGAAAAGGATAGCTGATGAATATGAAGAAATTGTAATAGAGGCAGAAAGACTTGAACATTCATTACTTTTTGGGCAAGCCACCAATGCTATACTCTTCCAAGTCTCACAAATATTACAAAATGTTCACTTTTTCTGCTTCCCTAGGAAAGAAAACTCTGAATGTTGAAACAGTCTTGTACTATGTGACTCCACCATTCTATCACTCATTGGGATTGAAAGTTAAACTTTGCAGTCACACACACACACACACACACAAAACAATCTTTGTTGCTTTGCTCTTTACTCTGAGAACATGCAAATATAGAGACTAGTTTCATATAGCATGCTTAAACCATAATCAGGGCAAAGATGTTTACTGTGTGCAAATAACATGCTATACCCAAAGATTTAAATGATATCATGGCTTAACATGATGGTTTGCTTTATACAATATGCTAATATAATGGCTGTCCATCTAGTCTTATCTTGTCCCATCCCCTCTCACCCCACCTTACCTTACCTTACTTTATGTTACCTTATGCTGAACCACAAATGATCCAGATATATTTTTGCCTCATCTAGGGTGCTGTGTGAATACAGAGACAGAGATGGGCTATATCTCTGTGAACTTTCAAATCATTGATATAGATTTGGGGGAATTTGCATATAAAACTGTTTCTCTCTTGAATTCAGCCCTCTTTTGAATCAGTCCAAATTAGTCAAGAATTGATTACGATTTGTTCAAATACAACTTACTACTCTAATACACAGGATTCAAACTGTTTAAGTCTTCATATATTACTGTAGCTATCATTTTGAATGCTGAAAGATACAACAGACAGTGAATCTTGTTAGGACAGGATTGCCATAACTCACTGGAAGATGTTGCCAGTCTGCTGATGGCATTCAGATCTTAAAGAAGAAAAGGTAAGAAAGTGGATCCAAAACTCCACTGGAAAAATCTTCCCTTGTTTGCTCAGATGTGATCATCTCCCACATAGTAATAAAATCATTGCCATTCTATAGAATTCAAACTTGGGGCCTGTAGCTGTGCTTGCCACTGTGTAAATGTGAGCATTTTGCCTAAGGCTTATTCTTGTTCTTCTGAGTTTCTTTCTTGTATCCACTAAGATGGTTTGTTTGGTTACAAACACTTCTAAGTGAGGTAAACATCTTCACCACTCACATATACCTCAGCCTACCCAGTCATTTGTGCTCATTTTGCCTTAATCTGCTCCAGTCTGCTCCCATAAGAATCAGTAATATCTAGTATCATACTCTCTGAGAATTAAGATTGACAGAAGTGTTCTTAAAGATGACCAGATTTCTATGGTGTGGGTAGAAGTGGGTAGAAAAGGGTCTTTATTGTTCTCATTTTTTTTAAAAAATTCTTTACTGAGCACTCTTCTTTTAGGAAAAAGGAGATTTTCTTCTTCAGTCACATTTCAACAAACAAAAATAGCTCAAAAGCTGCACTCTTAGAGGATAGATTGTTTCTGAAATAGATTTAAATCAAATAACTTGAGAAGGAACTTTCTTAGTTTCACTAGTTTTCTAGACAGGAATATTCATCAGCTTGAACACATAAGTTTGTTGTGTCTTTGTAGGTTCCTGTTTAGCTGCTTGTTTCCCAAACATGCAATTTTTTAAAAAAAACTTGCTAGAAGGAACTTTTTTTTCCAGTGGACTCATGCCATTAGAACTGTAAATCAGTCATCTAAGAATAGATGCTAGTGTCACAAGCACTAAAATGTTCCAGTTATCTGTTTTCATTTTATAAGTGTATCTTAGCTTGAGCACTAAACAAAATGAAATTTAGATTATTTCCCTCAGTTGTGAGACTTTTGACAACTTTCTTTGCTGACTGAATGAGAGGAACAAGCTGTGATCTCAAAATCCTTGTGGTTGATATAATAAAAGGTGAATAAGCTGATTTTAAGTATCAAAGTAAGTGAATGTACCTAATTTTGACTGATATTTTTTGTCTTTTCCCCCCCCACATCTCATTTTTCCCCTTCTTCTATCTCCAGCTTTTCTGACAGACCCTTGAAGTTCTTCTATCTATTGACTCCTTCCTCCAGCTCCGTTCTATCAAAATATGCTTTCCTCTCAAGCTGCAACATGTGGCTCTATCTTTGGCTTCCTTTTATCCCATCAACTTGTCTTTCATCCTTCTATCTTGGATAGAAGGATGAAAGCCTCTAGGTTCCAAAATATTGGAAACAGAAAAGGAAGTGTTAGATTTGCATGAAGAGTCAGACGCGGAGTGCTTCAGTGAAGAGTTTATTAGTGACTACAGCTCATAACAGACCCGCTTTGGCTGGGCTGCGGCTGCTACTTATAGCCAGCAGCCGCAGTTGCCAGCCAATCAGAGTGCAGGGTTTTCCCGCACTTTTTAAACCAATCATTTCTGACATTTTACAAGAACAGTTCAAACTTAACCAATGACATTCAAACCTGCATACATAACAGAAGGACCTTAGCTATTAGCAGCCATCCAGCAAAGCTTTCCTTCTAGTAATGTTCTCCTTTTCTTTGAAGGTTTGTCATTGACTGCCAAAACCCATTTTCAACTAATAGAACCTCAACCCTTTGATAAGGTGTTCACATTTGTGAGCAGTGATGGATCAAGGGTATATGGTACTCCTAGACCAAGTTGACTGATGGTGTCACCTCCCACCGATGTAAAGATTTGCATTTTAAAGTAGCCTTTGCTTTTGAAGGAGGGTGTTGTTAGCTTCCTAAACTTTGGCACTCTAGGCCAGTGCCTACTCTATCTTAAAGCTTAACACTGGTCCTATCTGTGTGACAATGGGAACCTGGAAATGGCAGGCTGTCAGAAAAGAAGCTGACTGGATGGGAAGCTGAATGTACGGGTAGTCCTCAACTTACAATCACAATTGAGCCCAAATTTTTCATTGCTAAGCAAGGCATTTGTTAAGTGAGCTTTTCCCCCATTTTACGACCTGTCTTGTCACAATTGTTAAGTGAATCACTGCAATTGTTAAGTCAGCAGCATGGTTGTTAAATGAATCTGGCTTCCCCCATTGACTTTGCTTGTCAGAAGTTCACAAAAGATGATTCCATGACCCCGGGACACTGCAACCATCATAAATATGAGTCAGTTGCCAAGCATCTGAAATTTGTTCACATGACCAAGGGGATGCTGCAACGGTCATAAGTATGAAAAATGGTCATAAGCCACTTTTTACAGTGCCATTGAAACTTGGTCACTAAATGAGTGGTTGTAAGTTGAGGACCTACTTGTATTTCAGAACTTGGGGAAACTATCTAGAACTTAATTTACAGGGTTCAAGCAATGCTGGATACGCCTCTGCCTTTCTGTCCCTTTCCCCATTCCTTTCTGCCTGAAGATATTGCCTCACTCGACTAGGCCTGGATCAGCAGTCTATTTATCCAGTGAGGGGGATTGCATATCCTATTTCATCTTTCATAGCTAAAGAAAAAAAAAATCTACAAAGGCATTTCAGCTTATTTTTCAAAATGTCTCTTTAAAGTGAAAAGATAATTTGACTATTTTTGTGGAGAAGGGGGAATACTGTCCAGCTTTTTTAAAAAATAAAAATATAATGGAATTAATCATGAAGATTATTTTTAGTAAAAGTTCAACTTTATCCATGTATTTTAATGTGGGAAAAGCCTGTCCTTTTCCCTCTGCTAATGTCTGATGCTTTCCAGCCCTCCTGTGAGGGTGTTTGAATATCTTAGGGGGCTCAGGAGCGGAGGAGAACTTCCTCCTGGATCCTCTCTGTTTTCTTTCGTGAAAATGACATTCCTAAGCTGTTTCACTTTCTGACAGGAAATGGAACCTTGCCAAAAATGATTAAAGTCCAAGAAAGCATAACAGTTCCAAAGCTGTAGCAGTTCTTTAGGAGTCCCGAGTTTGACATTATGTCAAACAAATGTGAAATATTGTTTATTAAATTTGAATAATGCAGGGGAAAAGGGAGAAATGGGCCTTGGCTTATCGTGCTTAGGTTCTTTATTAAGTCTGCAAAGGACTTCCAACTTTAATAAATTGAATTAAATTCAAAAATATACATGCATCTGGAAATCTTGGTTTTCTATTAGTCTCTGTTGTAATTTGAATGTGCATTTTTGAAGTCCCACCAAGTGAGGTGCTTGTATGAGGGAGAAATGTTTTTAGTTTATCTTCCTCTGCAGAGACCCTTCTCTTCTCCCCTCCCCCTAAAAAGATTTCTAATACATGGAAGAGACTCTAAGGAACTAATAGTTTTCCTGTCCGCTCACAAAATAATTGCATTCTCAGAAGTTTATAATTAGAATGAACTTTTAGAGTTTAGGATAATGTATAAATGTCTCAGCTTCTAAGCTGGTTTATTCTAGTAGTTAAGACATCAGGCAAGAAACCAGGAGACTGTGATTTCTAGTTCTGCCTTACATATGAAAACCAGTTGGGTGACCTTTGGCCAGTCATTCTATCTCAGCCTCATAGGGTTGTTGTTGTGAGTAAAATAGGAGGAGGAAGGAATATGAGGATGTTCAAAAATATAATTTCTACTTAATAATGTAATAGCAAAAGCACTTAGATTTATATGCCACTTTACAGTGCTTTACAGTGCTTTACAGCTCTCTCTAATTGGTTTTCAGAGTCAGCATATCGCCCCCAATAATCTGGGTCCTCATTTTACCCACCTCAGAAGGATGGAAGGCTGAGTAAACCTTGAGCCTGGTGAGATTCAAACTGCCAAACTGCAGGCAGCCGGCAGGCAACAGAAGTAGCCTGCAGTACTGCACTCTAACCACTATGCCGCCATGGCTCATAATGATTTATAATCCAGAGAGACTTTCTATCCTGAGGGGTTTCCTACCACCCCATTCCACTGGTCAAGTTTGCTATTAATTATGGTCAGATTGCAGGGTCTGTACAAATTTCCATTGCTAAAAATATCCCTGGAAATGCATAAGAAAAAACAACAGCACAAATGATGGCTTCTGTGTGTGTGTGTGTGTGGGGTCTATGCAGGTGGTGTGTGTTGTGTGTGTGTGTGTGTATGGTAATGGTGGTGGAACTGAGATAGAGGAATCTGCTGTAGGGGTTGAAATTAGCACTAGCCTTATACGACACTTGGTCTTCTATCTTTAATTCCTCCCCACAATACCACCAACCCAGTGATGGGATTCAGCCAGTTTGTACCAGTTCAGGAGAACTGGTTGTTAACTTTCTGAGCAGTTTGGTGAACTGGTTGTTGGAAGAAATCATTAGGGCAGAGAACCGGTTGTTAAATTATTTGAATCCCACCACTGCACCAACCTACCATTTGGACAAGTCAATGTTGTGTATATAGAGATGTGGGGAAATCTGATTAAGAGCACCTTCATCCATGGTTGTGTTGGATGGGACTGCATGTGCTGTTGTGGCCTGAACGTAGAGATTTGATATTTGATTTTGTGCCTACATAAAATGGAAACTGAGACTGTCCTCTTAGTGTGTCTTAAAATGCCATTCCCATCCTCTTCACCCCTCCATCCAAAAAATGAATTTGGAGTTCCTGAATTAATTTGGAATTAATCCTATTTCTTGGATTAATTTCTTTTGATTTCTGCACTTCTCTAGCTTATACAAAGCAATTTATGGCTCAAAGTATGCATATTAAAAAAAAAGGTCTCTTTCAAAAAAATATTTGAGAATATTGTGGAAGCTTGGAAAAGAAAGCTGAAAATTGGATAAAGCATATTGATGACTGAATGCATCCCAAAAGAAATAGATTGGGTATAGATTGATCCGTGAATCTCTGACCCCCTTACTTTGTTTTCTGAGGTATACAAGCATCAATTTGGTAATAAAGGTAATAAAGCCTCAAATGGCTTTACTTTTATAAAAGGATTTCATGGGAAAACAAATAACCTCTTTTTACAGTTAGTAATTTTATTTTTTTAAAATAAACCAAATAGCCCCAGTTTAGAAAAAAAGCATTAAATCAAGTTTATCAATAACTACTTTGATTCATGTTTTACTGACTTATGCAGACCCTCCTCCCTCCCTCCCCCCCCCCATCTCTCTCTGTATACAGTAATCCAGAGTTCAGCATGGGGACAAAAAATTCCCAGTTACAACAATCTCCAAGACAAAACATGTTGAACTTGCATAACAACTCTAGAAAAAACTGTGGAAAGTGTTTTTTTCCCCCCTACTTTCCACTCCAGGACTGTGTTGCTACTTATTTAAGAGCTGTCATTTTTGTCAGTTTGCCAATGTCATTGGAGATTTGTGTATGCATGTGTGTTTATAGAGTTTAATAGGGACCACTAGTACCATCATTCAGGAAGGACAGCAGTTCATGTTTACATTTCAGACAAGCAAAATTGATTGTACAAGTCAGTCAATGTCACTGAGCACTATTTGTCACTACATAAGCAGCCACAATCTGTGTTGCTATAAATGCAGGAGGACCAGGGAATAAATCACATGAAGCATGGGAGTAGATTGAATCTATTCATCCATAATTGGAGTCCTCTCATCATGTTTGCTCTTTTTAGCCAGGGTTCCAATATGGACTGCCGCAAAAAGAAAAAGGAAACCCCTCTGGGTGTCAAAAATATCAGAGTACAGATTGCTGTCTCTCTCTATTTTAATCTGATATATAAAGTTGAAGATTAGATGGGGGTCTGCTTCACGAGCATCACATTGAGGAAATCCTGTGTTTGTCCCTCACCCACAATAATTTTCTAGACAGTTGTCAACCAATCCTCTGACGAGTGTAGCCCATATATGGCAAATAGTTGCAAGTATATGGCTGGAATATACATATGTTTAAAATGTATTTGAATATTAGTACAAACAAACAGGCATCTCACTATGCAGCAACGAAGTTATAACCGATCAACTCACAAGAAATCGGACCACATCTCAGTAACAACAGTCAGCCAATCAAACAATCCAAAACCAGACTATGACTCAGAAGTATCTGAACAAACAACACTAATGCTAATTTGCATCACATAAAAAGGTATTTAAAGACCTGTGTTCCAACAGACAAGCACAATTCAAACCGCACTGATGATGTCTCCTCGAATGGTGATGAAAGGTTTGAAATCAAATTGCCAAGCTCGGAGCTCAAACCAACAGCCCAACATTCATATGTTAGTTTTTAACTTGCATATGTAATAAACCAGAAAGCATGTGTCATAGACCAATGTTATCTATTATGTGACCCTTCCTTGAGGGAGTTGAGATAATATTGGTTTTCCTGTCATATCCCATGCAGGTAACTCAGTGATACTATGTAGTTAAACAGTGCTACAACAAAGAAGATTGAAAATGAATTCACTAGATTTCTGGCCATTTTGTAGGTGTACTGCTCATAGTTCCTGGAACAACTGAATAAAATAAACAACGATAAATAGGGGAATATTCCATTAAAAAGGGTTACCATAATCACTTGTCAATCTCATAAATGAAATATTCCACGAACCACTCTGTTCTAAGTCTATCCATTTGGACCCCTAAACACAGAAATAATTTGGAATTTACAATTCCAAGAGGCTTTTACTCTTCATCATCTAAATACTAATCACATCTGAACCTGCTTATTTTTTTTCCAAAATCCGTCAAGTTTGACTAGATGTTGCCATCTTTAAGATACAAAAGGAAACATACAAATAAATTTTAAAAAATGACTAAAAAGATACTTGACCTATCAGTGATGAAAATACTCCTATTATAATTACTAATATTATTATTATTATATATTATACATATTGAAAGTTTTTTTAAAAAGAGAAAAATAATACATTAAAATAAACTAAGAAAGAAAAAGAAGAAATAGAAGAGAAAACTAAAGTATAAAAAAAGAGATAAAAGTAGAAGAAAATTGTAGATTGACCTCTTTCTCCAAAATTACACTCTTTCTATAATCTATCCTGTCTAATCATCAAAACTATAGTTCTATCATCTTCACCAATCATTCCTTCATTATAGGTATTGCCAAAACTTTCCATTTTTGTGCGTACAACAATCTTGCTGCAGTTATAATATATTAAAACAAAGATCCGTGACTTATTTTCAACTACTTACCCATCAATCTCAAGAGGAAAAAATCTGGTTTCAGTTGTATGTTGTATCTTTAAAATCCTCTAAATCAGTGACTGCATTTAAATATGTAGCTTTCTTGCAGGTCTACCAAGAATGGTAAAATGACCTCTCTTGTTCACATTTCCAACATAGATTTCCTTTATCGATTTTAGATATTTTTCTGGTGTCATATATATAATCATTTGTACACAATTTTCTTTCAGAGTCAGTCTTAGAGGATTTAATACCATACGGTAAATTCTTTGGTGTACTTTGAATCTTTCTGGTTAATAATTATGTCGCTCTGCCATCAGTTGCTCTCTTTATTTTATTCTATAGTTCCTTGATAGAAGTCTAGTCACATTGCATTGCTCATTTCAGAAGCATGGAGGCACTTCTGGGTTGAAAAGATTAACTGATGGCATAACTATTGCCTGGTAGACAGTGAGTTAGAGTCTCCATTTATACCCTCTGCAGGAGCTGGAGTGAAGGATGGGAGTTCATCCTGTCCCACGGCAGCATTTGGGTCTTGAATGCAAGCTTACTGCTTGTTGAGCCAGTGTCCTAATCATGTGAGTCACCATGCTCCTGTATAGAATTCTAGCATCTCATGGTATGTTAACCATTTGCCTTTGCCTATTATTTCTCACCTATAAAATGTTTCTTGTGCTGAGAGCCACAAAGATGTTTTCAGAGAACAACTTACTTTTGTGTCTATTCCATATTCTCAATATGGCATATCTAACATAATGATTTTTGAACTTGATTTTGTCATACCAGAAATATCCATGCCACTCAAACTCTGGTCACGATCTTCTAATTCCAAAAATCCTTTGCTTCTCAACAGCACCCATTATTTTATCCAAACCAAATACAGTGGTAATTTGGTATTTGGCTGCTTCAAAAGTTGTTGAATTTGGTATTCAACACATTTTGATGCAAAAATGTTGTCCTGGTACTTTTTTTTTAAATTCAGTGTGCTGTGATAGGAAGAGGGGACAACTATAGAAAACGGACAGGAAGTTGGCTATTCTGAGAAGGTTGCTGCAAAAGATAGTGGGGGATGGCCTCAGAGAGCAGACAGGAAGTCAGCCATGCTGAGAAGGTCATTGACATAGAAAAAGGGACAGAGAGGAAGTCCTTCCTAGCTGAAACGAAGGCTCATGTGGTTAGTCACATGGTTTGTTTCACATCATAATTTTTAGTACTCCTTGTGTCTCCTGGAAGCAATTAATGATAAGTACTGAGGTATTCCTATAGCAAGCTGCAGAATGCAACTTCAAATAAGGTAAATCTGGTTCTCCTATTTCATTTGCATCTTGTAACATCTTATATTTAATTTGTGATCTTTACTCTTGCCAACTTAAGATATCGCCTTTTGCCACTGTTTAAATGATGCATAGATTGTCAAAAATGGTATTATCTGAAACCAAAACATCATTCTAAGCAAAACATTCATTTTTGTTATAGAAATTCTTTACAATGACAATTACAATTTCTCCCATGTTAAAGTGAAGAAACTATTCCTAAAGGAATAGATGAAAAATTATCATTGTTTCCATGAGTCAGTCACACACTTTATATGACTGGTTAATTTTACCCAATGTAACAAAATAATTAGAATATGGAGAATATACAGTATTCTCCGTATTCATTGCTCTCATCAGTATGATTCCAAGATTTTTGCTGATGCAGAAATATTCCATTTTCCCTAGGAAAGCTGTAATCTTATACAATGAACACATGTCTTTATATACTATAATGTAAATGCACATTATTTAGATAAAGATGGAAGATGATGCTTTGGATTTGCATACATTTTGCAAGAAAATTGACAGGTTTCTACATAGTTATTTATTAGGAAGTACTTGAGAAATACACCACAGTTGTTTTAGCTTTTAAAGGCACTCAGGTTTAAAAGAGAGTAAATAAAAAGAGGGTGAAAATGTTTAGAATTTAAGAAAAGGGATGACTTCTCTGTGTTGTTTGTGTGTGGGAATTACCCATTTCTTTAGCCTTTGAAATCTCTGGATTCATAGGTTGTCATGTTACAATGAATACCGAGTAATTACCTTTAGATGCGTTCTGATAGTCTTTTCCAAAGCTTTAAGAATTGATTCTTGCAGATATGATATATGTCCCCACAGGATACAGCTACAACCAAATTAAAATAACCATCCTATGCCTAAATCAGATGGTTAATTAATTTAGCAGCGTTTTTACCATGCCCATTTATAGATACGGGGATGGATTGATAGAAGTGTCTCAAGAAGTATATAAGAACATCACTTCCTTGACATATAACCTCTGTTAGGCTAAATATTGTGGCTCTAATTAATGTTTCTGTTGCTGGAAAGGAAAACCTCAGTAGAAGATGGTAAAAATATTAATAATATTTAAAGAGATACACTATATTAAGAAGGGTAACATTTCCTTCTTCTCCTTCTAGGAAGATATCATATCAACATACAATACATATTTGAACAAGTTTCAAAGCAAGCAACTTTAATAGGAGTGCATTCATTGTCAACATATGATACAGAAAAGGTCAACAGTTAATTAAATAATCCATCACCTTAGGACAGAGAGCAGTTCTCAACTCTGACAACCCATGGCAGAAATATTAAAAGGTCAAAAAATGAGTTACTATAGGATTCTAGTTTGTTATTCTACATTATAAAGATGTGGCATGACTTGAGAAACATGAATCTGAACAGGAGAGCAAAAGGAGGGGAAACAATGATGGGTGAACCTCTTAGTTTAAAATCCATCCCTTTTCTTTTCTCCTTTTCTTCAAACTTTCTTGGAAAAAGATCTGGGTTATTTTCCCCCTCCGAGATTCTTTGAATGAATAGAAAAGATGAAAGAAGCCACACTAGCCCTCAATAAACTGTTGGGACTGTAATGGAACTTATTGGTGAACAAAATAACAGTATTCTAATTGTTGGGATATTGTTCCAACTTTCAACCAATGAAAGTGATAAACACAGTGTTGTTCATCTATAAGAAATATGGGAATGCCCTTTTGTGGCCTTTAATATTCCTTGGGATGATATTTCTTGATTCAGTGACTTACCACTAAATAATGGGAGGATTATTTCTCATTTAAGGTTTTTTCTGTGTGTATGAAATTAAAAAGTCTGCATGTTAAACTTCCAGCAGGCTTAATATTACTGTAAAAGGTAAGAGTTCTCCAGATGTTTTGGGGTTAAAGGAACTCTTTGTGGGCAACTTCACAAGAAAATGTTTCCCCTTTTTCTAATGTTTTTTGAAGACTTTTCCTGAAGTATCAGATGGAGTTAGTGACTTCCCAGTGCGTTTGTGAACTTAGCTTTGAAGAAGTTACAACTTTCCTGCATATCTTGACAACTGAATTTGATGTATGACATATATCTTGTACTGAACATAGATGTGAACATGATGAACATAGAAGCATAATATCTGAACATTTGAAGATTAATTATATGAATCCTACACAAAATCTTACACAAAGACATGATTTTCAGTCCCAAGTCTATTCATTTTCAATTGAAAGAATGAACATAGTTTCTTGAAAGCCAAATACTCTCAGAGTAGTTGATTAATCAGATAAAACTTTGTTTCAGATCTCTGATTTATTGAATTACATTTTCTTTTAAAAAAACCCCAACAATTTATGCACACAGTTATGCATCTGCTGCTGCCCTGCTTGCTTTCCCATCTTTTCAAGTGCAGCCTGTTCTTATCAGGCAGCCTACATTGACTGATTAAAAAAAAAACTAAGTAGGGACAGAACAGATTATACTTAGATAGAGGACTACAATGAAATTTTGAGAATTAAAAAGAAAAATACATTTTTATTGTTGTCAAGAAAACAACTGAGATATGCCTATGTAGTCAATGGAATGAACCTAAAATGCAAAGGAAACTTTATTTTTACCATTTATTAGACCATCAAGGCAATATTCACAATTATCTAGTCTGCCCCCTGGCTCTATTCATGTCTATATAAAGAGCCCTGGTAATGCAATGGTTAGAATGCAGAATTGCAGGCTAATTCTGTCAAGTGCCAGAAGTTCAATCTTGGCTACCTCAAGGTTGACTCAGCCTTCGAGGTGGATAAAATGAGGACCTAGATTGTTGGGGGCAATATGCTGACTCTGTAAACTACTTAGGGCTGTAAAGCAGTATGAAGCGGTATATAAGTCTAAATGCTATTGCTATTGCTACATTTTTTTAAAAAAAATTACATTGGTGGTTCAAGCTGTTAATTGCCTGCACTTAAGTTCCAGCTGCCTACAACTGCTGTAGGCTCGAATCCCACCAGGCTCAAGGTTGACTCAGCCTTCCATCCTCTCAGGGTAGGTAAATTGAGGACCCAAGGTTGTTGGGGGCAATTAGCTGACCTTGTAAAAATGCCGCTTAGTAATAAGCAGGCATATACAATGGAATGAAGGCTATTGCTGAGCACACTGGGTTGTATCCCAAAATTGTAAGCTGCCCTGAGTCTTGGAGAAGGCGGCATATAAATGTAATTTAAAAAAAATTATATGCCGCCCTTCTCCGAAGACTCAGGGTGGCTTAAAATTTTTGGGATACAACCCAATGCGCTCAGCAATAGCCTTCATTCCATTGTATATGCCTGCTTATTACTAAGCGCATTTTACAAGGTCAGCTAATTGCCCCCAACAATCTTGGGTCCTCAATTTACCTACCCCGAGAGGATGGAAGGCTGAGTCAACCTTGAGTCTGGTGGCATGTCAGCTGTAGCTGGATAGAAGCAAGTGTGGGCTGTGTGGGTGATTGTCAGAATGATGACAGCATTGTTGTATCCCTTTTATATGTGTGTCTTAATGAAAGCAGCAAGTTCCTGTTGTTACCCACAAACAAATGTGTCTTAAATATATCAATCAGCCATCTGTCTCTGTGATGTTTGATCTGGAAGGGGTGTTTTATATCTTCATTTAATGTTGTAGCTGAATGTGGACAGACATATGTGGAGAGTTCATGTTAAAAGTAATGCTGGAGATGTCATATTAACATATTTTCCCTTTTCTCCTTTTAGTCAATGAGTTTCTATTTTGCATAGTTCTGTAATCCAATATATTTATTTCCTGTGCCTTTATCTCTGATTACCAACCCCCATTTTCACATATTATATTTGTTCCTTTTGTTGTCCACAATACATCATCCAAACTGTAAATATCTTGATTTTCTCTTAGCCTGATAAAATGTGACTAGGTCACCTTGAAGTGTCATCCCTTTATTTACTCAATTCAATTAGTCTCATCCTCTCAAAACTTTCCATTTATTTATTTAGCATATGATATAGAGCACATGGATTACAGTAAACTAAAACTTTCAGCCTGTCACCTCCAGGAAACAGGAAGCATCCCAAATTTTTGCATTTTTTCTCTCTGTCTCCCCCTCACGCACATCCACCCTACAGTCCCACAGTGAAGGTACATACCTGAGATATATTTGAGTTATACCAACAATCAGTGAGCTTGTTCTTCGTAGTTTCATATACTACATTGCCAGAAGTGATTTTTGTGTCTTTGTGGAATATACAAAGGCAAAGGGGAAAAATAAATGCAGGGCTTCCTCATGCAAGGCCTCACGATGGGGTCTACTATATTGAGATTTTTGTTTGTATTATATTGTTTTCTCCTATTGCTAAATAAGACAAAATTCCCTCTCTCATGTGTGTACACCTTATTCAAAAGTATAACTTTCCAGAAGACAGCTTCCAACTTTGAAAGACTAGATGTTCCAAAACATGAAGAAGAGAAGGAGCATCAAGTGAGATTTTTTTTGGGGGGGGGGTGTTTCTTGGCATCCTGCCCCTCAAAAGACTTACAAGATGGATCAAAACTTGCTGGCACAGATGATACCCAGGAACTGAGCCATCTAAGGAGATAAAAGTGTTTCTTAGACCCAGAAGGAAACTGATTGCCAGAACAAGGACCAAAGCATTGATGATAAATCTACTGGGTTCTGTTAGCAGACAAGCTGCCATACTGGGCAGCAACTGTTCACTTGCAAGACATCTTCAGAGTCAGGTCCTGTGTAGAGCACATTGCAGCAGTCGAACTGTGAGATATGAATGTCTATTGCGAGGGCTTCCTGGACTCCAAAGGCTCAGATTTGCCTAGCAGTTGGGCAGAGGTAGACAAATCTAACTGTTGGCCTCTAATTGTTGCACTAGCATGAACTCTGGGTCCAAGAGGATCTTTGACCTGACGACTTGCCCTGCCACTTCAGGAGAACTACCACCTCAATCAGAAACCATACTGGAACTGGAAACTCACCTGATTGTTCACCAACAAGCACAACCCTCTCACACAACCCCCGCAAATTTGGTTGCTGACATTTATAATGAATTGCACTAATATTGTTCTGCAGATTCAAGCATAGCTGTAAGATACATTAGTCTACAACTGCATGAATGAAGGTGTATGAAGAGTCTATATTTCATTCTGTTTAGTTTGACCTGCCTGCAGGGGTGGGTGTTTTTATGATCATTGCTGCTGCTTCTAAATTTTCTGTCTTCATTTTTCCAGTCTAAACTGCACACAGTTCCTTCTGTGTTGTCCGCATCCGTCTCTCTCTCTCTCTCTCTCTCTGCTGAAGTCTGGCAAGTGCTATATGATTAACTCTCACTGTAAAGTGGTTTGAGAGACTTTGTATGAAAAGCAATAAAATAAATAAATGAATTGAACTGTGGCTTCACCTCCCCACTTTTTAGTGCAAAAAAAACACACACCCCAAAATATCTTTTGAATCAAAGCTGCATGTCATATTAGAAGAAAAAAGGGACAAGATTAAGACTCCACAAGAGGAAAGAAAAGGTGAAAGAAAATGGCAGCATTCCCCTTGCACGAAGCTCTTGGTCAGGCATGGATAGAATAAAGGAACGATGCTTGTTTTCTCAGTGTAACAAATGACTATATAAGTCAGATGGAAATCTTTTAATTTGAACCTGCTGTTTTGGTGTAAATGCTCACAGACATGTCTTCCCCCCTTTTTTGCACAACTTTATTAAATTTGCTCACAGCCATTTCTGTGACCACACTGAATTCATAGGACACTCTTGGGACATCTTATTCAGGTGCAGCAAATACTTTCAGGAAGAGCTCTTGATAGGTACAAGTCCAGCATTCAATTTCACCTCAACTGGACTTATTTTTTGAACTCACCCAGGTGTCCTCAATTTCAGTCAAATGGGTGCCCAGTCTCTTCTTAAAAACCACCAGTGTTGGAGCATTCATAATTTTTGCAGGAAAATCTTTCCACTGATTAATTGTTCAACCAGAAGCCAAAATTTCAGTATTTGGGGATTTTATTTATTAGGCTATTAAAAAGTAATAAAAGATGAGGAGAGGAAAGTGGGGAAGATGAGAACCCTCCAGAATCTTTTAAAAGATCCAGTTTGACTACCGAATTATTTTGTCAGAGAAATTCTCAAATAAATATTGTTAACTGGCATGAATTGTAGGCTAACAGGACCATTTTCAGAGATGACAAAGATAGAAAGTCACAATATATGGTCATGATATTGGAGGGCTTTGGCTTTGTATTTCATTGGTAAATATTAACAAGTGTTTCTCATAACAGAGAAATACTGTGCTGGTTCCTGGATTCAGGCAAAGTGGTCCAGATATGTATGGGAGGGCAAGTTAGCCGAGACTGATAGTCTTCTTGTCTTCTCATGGTTTACTCAACTGGAAATGATGATAAATTATTAGCTAGTGACTCCAATTTTGGTAAAGAAACAAAAATAAGGTGTATTGGGTAAGCTATCTTGGAAAGAAACAATGCCTAATCAACTTCTATCTTTGAGACTCCTGGCCATAACCTTCTCCCCACTACATTACTGACTGAATCTGTAGGATTTTGATCCTACAGTATTTGTTTTGGATGAAAAAACCAAATCTGAGCCAATGCACAGTACCCCTGGTTAGGATAATGAATCATACCTGAAATGTGTCTTCTGCACTAATTTATTACTTGACTCAATATGTTGGCACATCATCATCATCATCAAGAGCCTCAGTGGCACAGTGGTTAAAATGCAATACTGTAAGCTACTCTTGCAATTTGGCAGATCAAATCCCACCAGGCTCAAGGTTGATTCAGCTTTCCATCCTTCCAAGGTGGGTAAAATGAGGACCCAAATTGTTGGGTGCAATATGTTAACTCTGTAAATGGCTTAGAGAGAGCTGTAAAGCACTATAAAGTGCTATATAATATAAGTCTAAGTAGGGGTGGGATTCAAATTTCTTAACAATGGGTTCTGTGGGCGTGGCCTAATTTGTGGGTGTGGCTTAGTGGTCATGTGACTGGGTGGGTGTGGCTTGCTGACGGTGTGGCTAGGTGGTCATGTGATGGGTGGGCATGGCTAGGTGATCATGTATAATATAAGTGGTCCTCGCTTAATGGCCAATTGCTTAGTAAGTGTTCTAATTTATGACTGACCTCCCCTTGACCTGTTTTTGATGTTTTGACAGCAATATACACACAGACACGCACATGCACACACACTTATGACCAGTTACAACATCCCACAAGTCTTGTGACTGAAGTTTTCTATGTTTTTTGCCAGTTTCCAAAGCCTGGGGAGCTCTGGAGAGGGCAGGGCAAGGCCTGGCGAGCTACGGGGAGGCCCTAGGAGGGTAGGGCGAGGTCCAGCGAGCTACAGGGAGGTCCAGGGAGGGCAGGGTGAGGCCTGGGAAGCTACAGGGAAGCCCGGGGAGGGCAGGGCAAGATCCATGAGCTACGGGGAGGCCCGTGGAGGGCAGGGCGAGGCCCAGTGAGCTACAGGGAGGCCTGCAGAGGGGAGGGCGTAAGTCGAGTGGTGAAGGCAGTGGCAAGCAAAGAAAGCAGGCAAGGAATGGAGATCAGTAATATTCAGTTACTTTTAAGAGTCCCTGACACTATAGCTAGTTAGTATTTAAAAGATGTTATGGAAGAGGAACAAGTTTTATCAGACAAGACTGAGACAGAACTGAAAGTAGATTTGAAAATGACAGTTTATAAAAAAGAAGTTGCACTGTGTATATAAAAGAATGGCTGATATTTTTATAATTACAATTCATTAATTGAAAAAGAAACACTTAAAATGGAAATACTATTAACAAACCAAAAGAGTTTGTTATTTTGTGCCAGTAGTGGCACAAAAACCTTTCCTAGCCAAGACTTACCTGGACCAACAGTCCCTAATGGAATGCTCTCTCTATAGCAGAGAGAGAGAGAGAAGCCAGGGGAAGCCATGTTTGGTCACCTAACCTTTTTAGACTGCAGCTTAAAAATGTACTGCAGCTTTTTACAGCCATATGCAGATATATATATTTAAAAAAAGGTAATAGTACAAAATCATCTAAGAAGTTAGATTAAGAATGCAATTGATAGGCACATTCACAGAGCAATACTGAATTCTTTTTCTGAAATTTATTCCTCAGTTTAAAAAAACTGGAATATATGAATTAGGTTCAGTATTGGGCTCAGTATAGCTACTCAAACAGCTATTCAAGATTGTGTCAAGGTTAGCAAAAAGACTAAGCAGAAGAAGGAATTCTAGAAGAAGAAACCCCAAAAAAGAGAACAGAGAAGGATGGGGGAAAACATGGCTGATAGGCAGAGGGAAATAAAAATAACATTAGAAGGAAAAAAGAAGAAAGATCAGGGAAACCTAGAAATGGAAAAGCTGGATAAAATTAAAAGAAATGATAAGGCCGAGAGATTTAGAGATAAGGGATAGGGATAGTATAAGGGGGATACCACATGGGAATGTATATTGGCATTTTTCTTTTCTTTTTACTAGAAATATAGATTGGGAAATTTGAAGCTCAAAACTTGCTGGGAAATATTTCAAGATTATATAACTATATATATATGATTGTATATGAATTTTACTGTTATGAAATCTTTCTTTTCTATATATACACATCCTAAAATATGTAATTGACTATTTAAATGATATTAGAAAAACAGAAAATATGATAAATTTGGGGAAAGTCAAAATGTGAATTATAAGCTATGGAAACTAAAAGGGAAACTTAATTTTCTGTTTTCTTTTTCTTTGTTGGGACATATGAAATAGAAAATGTAACTGATTATATAAAGGATATGAGAAAATAGAAAATATGATATACTAGAAGGGATCATATGGGAATATAAAGTATTTGTAACGAGAGTACTTTTGATGAACCAAATTAGGAATGAAAACTTATTAAAATATATAGAAAAAATTTGGAAAGAAAGAAAAAAACATGATTATTATATAATTATATATAAGATAAGTGAAGATAAAGTGAGAGATATTAAGAAGTTACTAATGTTATTAATTTTTTGTTTGTTTGTACACATATGAGTTCTAAAATATACAGTTGATTACTCAGTGGATAATAGAAATGTATAATGAGAGTTTTTCATTATGATTAAAGTAGGGGAATGGAAAATTATTAAATTACATAGATTGGGGGGATATATCATGTGGATCCTAAATACATTAGTTTTATTTTATTATTACTCTTTTTAGATAGTTTATTATATATCGGCCTAGAGAAAATTAAGGATGACAATGATGTATAATGTAAAATAAAATAGGTGGTAAGCTGAAAATGGAAATATTAGGGGATAAAGAATTGAAAACATATGTGTGGATGAAATGATATTAATATTGAATTAATGAATTGAAATATGAAATGGAAATTTATTTAAAGATAAGTGGAATGGATAATGATACGAGGTGATATTATACAAGATAGATGGAAATGTAAGTATGACTATGTATAAATGTTGTAATCTGGAACCACATTGCTCACGTGAAGAGATGTGTAAAAAATAAAAATAAAAATCTCTTTGGAAAAAAAACAGTATTGTTGTGCATGTGCAATAATGGCGACTGGGCCGAGAACTGCGGAGTGGGGCTGGCAGCAAGGGAGAATGCCATCCCCGATTGTTGCACATGCACGCAATGTCACGCATGCACAATAATGAATGACTGGGCCAGGAAGGAAGAGGCAGATGGGGGAGAATAAGGCAAGGATTGTCACACATGTGCGCAAATGTGCATGTGCAATAATAAAAACCGGTTCCGGGAGTGGAGGAGCAGGCGGAGAGGGGCGGGGCCAGCCAGGGGTCCATTTTACTGGTTCTCCGAACTAACGGGAACATTAACAACCGGTTCTATAGAACTGGTGCGAATCGGTAGAATCCCACCCCTGAGTCTAAGTGCTATTGCTATCATCATCACCATTATTATCATCATCATCATCATTTAGATGTAACATAACTGCCCACTTCAGTTATATTTTAAAAATATTTTTAAAAATGCAAATATCTCAACTTTATGCAACTTTCTATACTAATGATAGTTTTATATACATTCACATCCCCAATTTTATTTTATTTTTTGCTTGTAAAGCAAAATAGTTCGGCAGCAGGTAAGGAAAAAGAACTCCTGCCAGAGATCTGCAAAACACGTTAACGGTCTCAATTAAAAAAAAAAATACCGCTTCAAGTGCACAAATAGACTGATAAAAAAACCTCTTCCAATACATTTATTATGGAAATGATGGTGGCAGAGCTCACTTCCATATTTTTGTTTGCGTTTTTGTAAAAATAGCTACCATTAGTCCTGTGATACTTTATTTCAGCGAATGAAACCATATGGGATTTTACAGACCAATTAGCAGAACACAAACAGCTTTCTGTTTGCTCATTACAAAATAAAGCATATTACCAAAAAAAAGTGTATATCCCAATTTCTTAAATGATGTAGGCACTGAAAGCATAAACTTTCCAGCATGTTCAGTTATAAAGTAAATGATGCCGGTCCTTTTTTCCTCCCAATTTCATGTTTAACTTAACATTATCCTGGTATACTTACTGTGAGTAGATTTTTTTTTGTTATGTTTTGTTATGGTTGCTCAAGAATAATGATTGCTATTATAGCTCGAAAAGGAAAGATATATGATTCTGACTGTTATGTGAAGGAATTATAAACATGCTTCATTAGATAATGTTTATTTATTGCACACTGTATGTTTACCTCCACTGTAGCATTAAAGTTTTGACTGCTTTTTAACAATCAAATTTGATATTGTTGTGGCAGCTGCACAACTGAAATGATGGCCACATTACAGCTGTTATCAAAGAATGAGATTTATAGCTGTATTGCATGGTGCAAAAATGTGAGCATATTTACTTCAGTTTTTATTACTTTGTTCCAATATTTTAATGAAACAAGGTGAGATGAAGTAATGGAAGAATACATACATACATACATACATACATACATACATACATGTATGGTATTCAGCTTTGTTCGGGTATTTTCCCACGTCATTATAGTTGTGCTTTTAAAGTAGTAGCGACGTTTCAGCAGAATCTCATCTGCCATCATCAGGCTTGTGCATTGGGTTCATCTGTATGTCAGGCTTTCACAAACCCAATACATAAGCCTGATGATAGCAGATGAGATTCTGCCGAAACGTCGCTACAACTTTAAAAGCACAACTATAATGACGTGGGAAAATACCTGAACAAAGCTGAATATCATACATATAAATACCCATGAAAATTTAAGAAAACAAATATCTATATCTATATATCTATATCTATATCTATATGTTTTTGTAGATTTTCATGGGTACAGGTATGCAGGTCTTGGTGTGTTTGGGACTTTTCCTGTGTAAGATTGAGAGTATCTTGGTGACATTTCGACGAAGTCCAACTCGCCATCTTCAGGCTGGTGCTTTTGGCTTCATGCTTGTGCGAGCAAAGCGTGATTGGAGTTGCCGTCTCTCTATAAATACTGGTGGGGAGGTGTGGTGTGTTGGCTGTGTTGTTGCTTCTTGATTGGTTGATGGAGTTGATGTTTGCAGATTGGTTGGCTTTTTCATAAGACCCTGTATGGCTGAGGTACTGGCTGTGTGTCTGTCAGCCTTTTGTGTTGTAACGACCTGGGTAATGGGCTGTGTGATGACCTTCTGAGTTCTATTGTTGTGACCTTCTGGGTCTTGTGCTGTAATCTCCTGGGTCATTGGCTGTGTTGTGACATCCTGAGGTTTTGTGGTGTAACCTACTGAGTTCTGTGATGTGATATCCTGAGCGGATGGCTGTGATTTAACATTCTGGGCTTTGGTTTGGCTCCGAGTTTGAGGTCTGGCTATGTGTTCATGGCATGTGTGATTTTGCTTAGTTTGGGGGTCGGAGCTGGTGATGCAGCTGTGGTCTGGTTTCTGGATGGTGGATGTCTTTCATCTATGGGATGGGTTTGGGTTTGAGTCTGGTGAGAGAGATTGTTGGTGGTGTCATGTGTTGTTTTGGGTTCGGTGTTGGTTTTCATGGCTGGGACTCATTTGTTGATTAGGGCTAGTTTCCAGATGTCTGGTAGGTGGGAGGTATCATCCCGTTTATTCATGTTATGGGGGTGTTTCTCTATTTCGATGGCTTCCCTAATTATCTCTTGTTGAAGTGTTCAGTATTGTGTTCAAATTAATTAAGTGTTCAAATTAATCTCCAATACTGAACACTTCAACAAGAGAATAAAAATAATATTGAAGATGGTGTGCTGCTTGCAGTGATTCTATGATGCATGCATATATGTCACACAGTGCATTTCTATACAAGGTTACCCTAAAGTAAGAGCAATCTTTATTCTTAAAGAACTGCTTACAGAGCAGCAACCAAAGTTTCATTGTTATTCCCACTCAAATTTGCCTTGTATTTGGTTTATTTATTTAAAACATTCTTATAGTGTATCATTATATAATATTTATAAGTACAGGTAGCCCTCGACTGGCTTATGACCACAATTGAGCCTCAAATTTCTGTTGCTAAGTGAGACATTTGTTAAGTGAGTTTTGTTCCATTTTACGACCTTTCTTGCTTCATTTGTTAAGTAAATTACTGCTGTTGTAACAGGGTTGTTAATTGAATCTGGCTTCTCCACTGACTTTGCTTGCAAAAGGTGATCACATAATCCTGGGACACTGCAACCCATCGTATACCAGCTGCCAAGTGTCCAAATTTTCATTATGTGACCACGGGGATGCTGCAATGGTCATAAGTGTGAAAAATGGTCATAAGTCACTTTTTGTGGTGCCATCATATCTTTGAACAATCACTAAATGAATGGCTGTAAGTCAAGGACTACCTCTGTGTGCAAAGCTTTTGAACTGAGACAACACTAGGTTCTGCATTGGCATCTGAAATACAAAGCAGTAGCATTCTATTGCTGGCTTCCAAAGAAGATTTACTCATCTTTGTTCTCCTAGATCAGGAATGCATCTTGAGGACACAGGATGCTTATTGTGAATTCTTTTTGTTTATTTTAGTTCTTGAAATACTGAATAGAGACAAGAGAGAAGATGAGAGGATTGTGGGAGTAAAGATTTCAAAAAGAGATTTATAAATTAAGAGCTTCTGCAGGTGACTTGGTGTTGGTTTTGGAATATCCTTTAAAGAGGGAATTGAAACATCAATGCGCAAGTTTAAATAATTTGGCATAATAGCAGGTTTTAACATTAGTAAATAGAAGAGGAAGAAATTAACAAAAATATGAAAATACAGGATCAAACAGAACTGATGAATAAAACAGGCTTTAAGATTGAGGGAAAGGTTAAATATTTGGGCATCATGATGACAAATATGAATTGTACATTATTTCAAAATAACCATGTTTAGACATGGAATGGACTTTAAAAAGATATGTTAAAATACGAGAAACTACAAGTGTCATTGTTGGGGAGAATTTCTGTGATCAAGATGAATGTTTGGCCTAGAATGTTGTTTTTGTTTAAGCAATACCTGCTTTGACAACTGATGCACTGTTTAAACAATAGCAAAAGGATATATCTAAATTTGTGCACTGGGAAAAAATGAGTTAAATAAAAGATGTTACGAGATACACAAACAAGAGGAGAATTGAGTTTACCTGATTTGAAATTGTATTTTGTAGTTTGCTGTTTGGAGTTCGAAGAATCTGACCTGAGATTTGGGTGGCATAGATATTTGTGGTTACAATAAAATTAAGATTAATGTAATTTTTAAAAATCATTTTATTACAAGTGCCATCCTGAGAATTTGGAATAGACACAAACTTGTGCATCTCTTTGATTCTTGGCACAAGAAGCATTTTATACTTGAGAATTATGCTATTTTCCACCCACCCCCATCTTGGTCTAATAGGTTCCATTGGTTTTTATCTTCTTTCTTAATTTTTGAATAAAATTATACAGGGGAAAAAAGCAATGCAACTTGAACTTAAAGGACTGCACATACAATACTTTTAAAATCCTTGGGTGCATTCCCCCAAGTCCTCCAAAGTTTTTTTTGCCTGATTTTTTAAATGACAGAAGGGTGGGAGTATTAACTACATGTGTCAAATAATCATACTAATTACACTGAATTCTCCTTTAATATAAATTCAATGAAAGTTATCTTCACTGCTTTTTAGAATGAGACCCCTGGCATGTCCATTTAAAGTGGCATGTTCCTTTCCTTAGATTTGTCAGGGAGTCTTTAACTCTAGATTTTAGGGAGTTTAAGCTAATGCGAATGATGCTTCTTAGCATATTTTTTTCATGTATTGCTCCTCTTTATTTAGGGTATTGTGGTGGCTCAGTGTCCCAAAGGTGCTTTTTCAGAAGGCAACGGAACTTTCTTGTTTATTCTTTTGAAGGTGTTTCGCTTCTCATCTAAGAAACTTCTTCAGCTCTGACAGATAGTGGGGAATGGCATATCCTGTCAGAGCTGAAGAAGTTTCTTGGATGAGAAGTGAAATGTCTTCAAAAGAACAAACAAGGAAGTCCAGTTGCCTCCTGAAAAAGCACCTTTGGGACAATCAGGACCTGGATGACTGAGAATCTCTACAGACTTGGTGGCTCAGTGGTTAAGATGCTGAGCTGGTCAGCTGGAAAGCCAGCAACCCAGGTTTGAGACCCGATTGTCACCTGATGGAGTGAGCTCTTATCCTCACCACAGCTCCTGCCAACCTAGCAGTTTGAAAACATGCACATGCAAGTAGATTAATAGGTACCACTTTGGTGGGAAGGTAACAGCACTTCATGATGCCATACTGGCCACATGACCATGGGAATGTCTTAGGACAGCACTGGCTCAATGGCCTTGAAACAGAGATGAACACTGCCCCGCATAGTTGGCAACGGCTAGCGGAGTAAAATCCAAAGGGACTCCTTTACTTTTTACCTTACCTCTTTATTATCAAATGTTCTGGATGTTTGGAAACTATTTGCTTCTCTTTTTTCCTTTCTGCTGGTTAATGACCACAATAAAGTTATTTGAATTTGAATGTCATGCCCATGCCTAAATCTAAGTCAGTCATCTGGATGTAAAAAGCATTTAGGAATAGCTTTTCCTTAAGAAACATACCACTGGATTTCAGTTTTATTTTCCTGTCAACATGAATTGCATAAAGTCAAGGCACAACAGGAGCACTTTTCTCTTTCCCACCACATGACAATGCTTGAGGGACACAACTTGAGGGACACAACAATTAAAAAGGGCTAGTGATGGAAAAATGTTTTCCAATCATTCAGATTCCCGTATTTGCCTGTCTAAGGGACATGATGGCTCAGCAGTTGTCTGCTGGAAACATGACAGCCTGGGATTGAGACCTGAGCGTTGCATGACTGGGTAAGTTCTCATTACTTGCCTGCCCACCTAGCAGTTTGAATATGAGTAGAAAACACATAACTGGGACTTTATCAACATTCCATGTGCTTTGGAATATAGTCATACTGGCCACATGATCATGGAAAGTCTCTTTGGGCAATGCTGGCTAAGAAACAGAGATGAGTGTTGCTCCCTAGAGTTGGACACAACTGGGCAGGGGAGACTCTGACCTTTAACCTTTACCTTATTCAACTTATGTATAGCTCACTTATTATTTACATTTAGGAATTGTTTGTCTTCCAGGCATCCCTGCATGTATCCAATGAAGTGAAGGTGGATGTGTGCAGCTATGTTGCCAATTCTGCTCAATTCCAGGAAAATATATAGCTGCTTTAAAAAGCTGCCAACACAAGCTGCTCTGATCCCACTCTCTCTCTCTCTCTCTCTCAGATACCCTTTTCTTTTCAAATCTGTACTGCCCCACTTAAGAGTAGATCAACTACTCCCTTCTTAGTGCAGCAGTCAGTGCAAAATACCAATTTTGTGTTTTATTTCTCATTAAGATTACACTAAGCGAATTAATCTAGCTTGATTCATACTTAAGAGTACACTCATCGAATTCAATGAACTGTTGCAGTATTTGATGTGTGCAGGCAATCATTTGATTATTTCATGTTTTTCAGCATAATCAGAGAACCACAGAGTTAAGAAAAGACTAGGTTTTACCCAGATCTAAGCATGCCAAACAGATCACTACTTAGTGTCTGCTTAGGTACAGCCTGCAAAGAGAAGCCCAGCATCTTTCTAAGTAATTGATTCTGTTGTTACACTTATTATGTGGCTCATCTATCATGGGGAAACTTAAAATCTCCCTTCCTGTAATGAGAGTCTTAAATACTCTGCACTATGGAAAATAAAATAGTCAAGACCTTTTGGGTATCCCTTCAGATGTTTGAAGAGTGTTTTCTCTTCTTAAGGCTAAATATACCTAATTCTGCAAAGAAGAAATTGTAGGAATTGATTTTGAGGCTCTGGTCATCTCTAAAACCTCCCATGGAACCTATTTCTGCTTCTAAGAAACCAGCTGGGTCCAGAACTTGAGCTGGGCCTGACTAATGCAGAATATATTAGAAATATTATTTTCTGTGATTTTGAAATTGAATTTGTTTGGATGCAACCTAAAATGGCATTTGCTTTTTCAGAAACTACATCACCTTGCTAACTCAAATTTAGATTGTAATTGACCATAATACTAAGATCCTTTTAATCTGTATTTTGCCAACCCAAAAGATTTTCAACCTGTTTATTCAATGTATTTTTTTCATAAGGGAGGATCTTTGTGCTTATCTCTTAAATCTGTTACTCTTGGCCCTTCTAATTACTTGATTTATTGAGATCAATTTTATTTATTTTTCTCTGTTATTGTATATTAGCTATTCCATGCTTAGGTCTTTCGCAACTCTGCTAAGGATTCCATCTACTTCACTGCCCGTGTCATTAATCAAAATGTTGAAGAGTATTGGCCCAGGTCTAAAACTTGTGAAATCTCACTTGATATCATAGGTGAACAATATATATCTGCTCAAGGATCACAATCACATTGATTATAGTGCAAAAATGGGAGAGGGTTTGAACTCATACTGGAAGGAGGATTTATGAGTTTGATGGATTCCATAAAGTACTATGGATTTCTTAAACAACTGCAAGTACTAGGAGACCCATTTGCTCCATAGGATTATTCAAAATTGACCCCCCCCCCACATATACACACTCTGGGATTAGAAAAGTTAGCTCCAGTCCCTAGATTTTGCTCCTCTGACTTTGATGCATAGTCAGGTGTTGTTCAATGACTTTCATAGCATTCTTGGGGGGGAAATTGCTTAATTTCTAATGTTCAAAGTATTGTAAGCTAATGGTGTTATGAAACAACTTTACCAATAAGCACCAGACCATGGTTCAGTGACAGAGCACATTGCTGATAAGATCCTCACTCAGCGTTCAATTTCTGAAGTCTCATCTCAAAAGGATCAGGTGGCAGATGATGAGAAACACTTCTCCTTGAGACTCTACAAGCCTCTAAAGGCAGGTCTGGATTTAGGGCTTACCCTGTTATCAGAACTGTCTGGAAACTGTTTCTGAAGGGTCATAATGGAGTGTGTTACCCACTATCGATCTTCCAATCACCCTCAAAGCAACCTCCATGAGTGTTTTTCTGCTCCAATTCAAAAGTACAGTGTACTTTTCTGGCATATGTTGTCTTGAACATTCTTGTCTGTTTGGGTTAAAGAAGCCCTTCACTTTGCTGCAGGCTAACCTCAACAGGTCAATTATTTTTGCAAAGGAAAAAGCATGTATTTGGTACATGTAGGTTTTGGTATTGACATTCAAAGTCCTACGAGACATGGGTCCGGGCTATCTACGGGAACGTCTACTGCCGGCATCGAACACCAACTGCCCTGTATGAGTGCACAGGCAGGGACTCCTCGGCGTGCCGTCTGTGACTCAGTGTCGCTTGGTGGTGATGCAGGGGAGGGCCTACTCTGTGGCGGCTCCCGCCCTATGGAATCAACTATCTTTGGGACTCCGCCTGGCCCCCGACCTCCGCACCTTCCACCACAACCTGAAAACTTGGCTATTTGAGCAGGCTGCACTGCGCTGACTCCTCTTGGGGGGGGAGGGGGTTTGTCTTATAATTTGTTTTAGTAATTTGGCTTGTTGAGTTTAATTCTATTTTAGGTAATTATTTATTGTGTTGGTTTTAATTGTGAGCCGCCCTGAGTCCGTTCAGGAGAGGGGTGGCATACAAGTCAAACAAACAAACAAATAAATGAATGAATGAATGAATGAATGAATGAATGAATGAATGTATTCAACTGGGGCAATGCTTATCAAACACTCTGATAGTTTTTTTTTAGATTTTCCCTTTCCAGCACTAAAGAAATAACATAGCAGTTAAGAGAGTAACCTGCCAGTTCAAAGCCTGAAAAGTGAAAACATTTTTGTGGTAGGCAGGTTCTTCTCAGACTTTATTTAGTCCAGAGCTTTATTGCTTTATTATTTCCACTCACCTGAGGCAGAAGCTACCTATTAGCCCATATACAACACACACTTATTTAAAGCTGGATATGTCTAGGAAGTCCCACCCCCAGAAAGGAAAGTGGATGGGCTATTGTTTTTCTGGAACAAAGTGGACAGTCCCAGAAGCAGGACAATTGTCCAATAGGAAGACACCATAGACTGCAGTCTGGACTGAATAAAACTTGCAAGCTGCTGCCAAAGTATCTTAGTCCGGATAGGATTTTTCTAAACTGGATTGGTTAGAGTCAAGTTGGCAGGCCCAAGAGAAAAGCAACTTAAATGGCATGTGCAGATATGCCATAGAATAGACAATAATAAATATCCAGAATGGAGTTAGAGAAACTGCCCAGATATAGAGCAGGTCACCTGGTTTTAACATTATATATCTAGTTTCTTTTAATCGAAAATGGAAATTTTCCACTTTTATGATATTCAGGCCTTTTCAGCCTGGATTATTCTGTTTGCAACTTTGGATTGTTTGTCCATATGAGATCTGAACACCCCGAATTTCAGCAGATAAAAAAGTAGTTGTCTCTTTTCCATTGTAAAGCTTTTTCCTTTATTCACCTGTGGGAACAATTTGACTAGAGCAGAAAGACAAAGCACAGAGTGGTAAAATAGACAATAAATAGCTGTTTAATATGTTAAAATAACTGGAGCAGTGAAATACTAAAGCTGTAAAGGAGAAGGACAATTTGCATTAACAGTATTTATATTGCTATTCCCTTGTGGATGGTTTTTAGTAGATGTAGATAGTCTAGTACATGTATAATTCCATTTCTAAGTTAAGGAGATTTCAATATATTGGACTAGTCCAAGCACTGGGCAATTCTTTTAGAAATAATTGCAAACATTATACTGTTCATGCTATTTAAACAGCCCTATTGACTTTAAGCGGGTATTTTAAAAAGATCATTAATTTGTTCAAAATAGATTGCATTGTGTCCTATGAAGCAATAGCATACTTACTATCAGTCTATCCATCCATCTGTCCATCTATCTGTCTATCTTCTGGCTTTTAAGATATAGAAATGTTGCAAGCTCTTTTTTTTCTTTTTCTTTTTTTGCAAATTTAAATTTATTCTGGTCCAACCTCCTGATGAAACCTTTGGATGCTAGGCTCAGCTTTCATCTTAAGGCTTTATTACATCTTTAAACTAAGAGTTCTGATCATCAGCTTTCCTCCAGCAGTTTATCTCAGGATGAAATATTGGCTTCCTCCTAAGTTGTTATACCTCATCCTGAACCTTCAGTTCTCCTCCTCCTCCATTCAAATAGTAACTGACTCCAAAAGTACTCCACACCTCTTCATTATTTTAAACTGTCAGCCTGAAGCTTGCCACCTGTTAGAAGTTGAGGGAGTCATATTATCTGCTGAATATATACCATAATCAGATTTCTGGAGGGCAAGATCCGTAAGGGTCAAAAATAGAGTAGCTTGCCTTCTAAAAGAATTTTCCTCACAAGCTCCCTCTTACTTTTGATAAAAAAAGGAAAAGGTTTGGGGTGAGAAATTAAAATTAACTATTTTGTCAGGTGAGTTTGATAATATGGTAGGCTGAGGAGATCTAGAATGTATTTGCAACCATTTTTCAGGTTAAGTCCTTCAGGTTTACATTTAGACTCTCAGCAATTACTTCCAAATGTTGATCAGAGAACATTAAAATATAAGCAGATGCAATATGTTTAGTCTAAATCTGCATCCCTTTCTTGCTTCTCCTTTTGAAGATTTACAGTTTTTGCATGATGTATGAAAGGGCTGTTCTTCTCATCCCAATGAATAGATTCATACTTTTTAAATTGTCCTATTCAAGTCAAGGACAAAAGGCTTGAGCTGGCTTGTGTTGAAATGAAGATGTTTTAGGTGGCCCAGTGAATTGGAAACAATACAAAGGAAAGGAATGCACTTTTGACAGTCTACCAAAGCCATGTCTCCTTCCTCACAAAACTATGGATTCTCATTGCTTACAGCTATAGAAATCAACCAACAAATGGTGTTACTGGTTGCCATTGTGTGCAGGAACAGTTAGAAAATCATGAATGGTGTCATAGAACAGCCACAGTTACTACAACAATTGGTTACCAGTGTCCCCATTGTGCTAGACTCTATGCTTCCAGGCTGCGACTGCATAGCCACTTTTGTGTCCACAAATGAACTGCACCAGAGATGGTGTTCAGCAGGTTCTGACCAGTTCTGGAAAACCGGTAGCAGAAATTTTGAGTAGTTTGCAGAACCGGCAAATACCACCTTTGACTGAAGATTTTACAGTATCCTTCCCCTACCATGCCCACCAAGCCACACCCACAGAACCAGTAGCAAAAATTTGAATCCTACCACTGAACTGCACCACAACATTTCTTCAAGCCCAAAGGACTACCATATAACAAATGGTTGTTTTCTATGAAAGATGATTGAGCAAGGAAATGGGAATTAAACACTTCTATTATTGATGGAATCTGAAAATCTTTCTGTAATTCTCTGTTTCATTCCAGCTTGACTCCATTACTGGTTTTATGTCTATCTTTCCCATTGAAATGCATTCCATAAACACTCCACAAAAAGTTCAGAAACAGGAAAGGTTCAAGAAAGAACTAGGATCGGTGCCCTGCTGCCTATTTTTCTTTCAAAAGTAGGATTTGCCCTCAACCCTGTAGTAGCATTTCAAAACAGGTAGAATCTTTGCTTCTCGGAAGTTTCTCAAAATATAACATGCAATTAATACATATAGTTCCAAACCCTGAGTGTGTTTGTGTGTGTGTGCTGCATATTTGCAATATATATGGTGTGTATACACACACACGCACACACACAGAGTTAAGAGACACTACACTAGGATCCATGGTGTTATGAGAAAGGAATAGTGCTGGAATTTAAAAAACCAGAAATAAATCTATTTGTTATATGATATAAATTAAAGCAAGCTATCAAAATGTAAGCTCAACAACACATCTTTACACAATCACATTTTATTAAATCAAAGGAGAATTACCTAAGCGATCCACGTTAAGAAATATTGTTGAAATGCTGAGAAATTGTGTTTGTATGCATCTAACTCATGTGTTCACATGCCTATTGCTAGCCTTAGAATCTCCTCCATCACTAAAATCTGCTATAAACATACAAGAATAACCCTCAATAAATCATGATAATTTATATCACTGCTAATTCTGGGGAAGAAGCAGCAGGGGTTATTCTTGAGTCACACTTCATATTACCCAAACTATAATTATTTTCATTAAAATCTAAAATGGCTTACAGCAAATTTAATTCTAAACACACAGCCTTGCACATTGAGCAGCGCACGCAACAGAGCCAGAAGTGTGTTTGAAGTAACTAAAGTCAAGTGCAAAATAACAAGCAACCTTTTGATTTATACTTTTTAATTATACATCTTTGTAGACATACAATCAAAGCACTTCTGATATCCCCTTTTTAAGCCTAACATCCAACCGGCTCTTTCAGTTGCCGCTCTGTTGATTAAAAGTCAGTGTCAACTCATGGAAATGCCGTCAGGTGCTTATAAATACTGCCTCTTTCATAGTTTGAGCATGTCAAGAGGACACACTTTGTTTCAGAAGGAGAAAGAAAGTGCTTCAGTCGTTCCTGGGAAGGGGAGAGCACAGCGATGATAAAGAGTCTCTAAGAGCTCTTGAAAAATTCTAATAATCCACCAGCTCACCTTACTGCTCTCTGATGCCTTTCCTCTTAGAATTTCAAATAATTTTGACAAACATTTAATTAAAGTTGAACTCTGTTTTGACACGTAAGGTACATAGCACGCTCATTAATTAACACTGAGCCCAGCCTCTTTGTAAACTTTGTGGAAATCAATAGCATTTTTTTTTCCTCATGAGCAGAGAAAGAGAGAGAGAGAGCTTCAAATCAGAAGCTAACAGCGAGCTGCCAACAGCTGTTATTCAAAAACTGCTTTATTTCACAACACACTCTCTGGAGTTAACCAACATTTACACCCTCATTCTCAAGAATCAAAGGAACACTGCATTTGAAGCAGAAAGTGACAAACTTCTAGCTATGGAGCAGAGCCACGGTGGGAGGTTCAGAGAGAAGGTAAGTGTGGGGTTTTTCTGAGAGACCATACAACATTGTCAACTACTGGCATGAAGAATGGAGTCACCTTGCTCTGACAGATGGATGAATGAGGTGACAGGGAGCTTTCAAGCATTTCTACTGTTTGCCTCAGATCAGCACAAAGGAATTAGGGAAGGAAGGAATTTTCAAATTCTCCTTGGTGCATAGTCCCTAGCTTGCCACAATGAGATTCTTCTAAACATCACAGTTTTACCACTGTATCGCCAGAAACAATATTTCTAAGGAGTTTTTTCCCCCCAAGTGTCAGTGTTAGAAAATATAAAGACAGTGGGTGGAGAAAAGGTGAAGACAAGGAAGGTTATTTGCTCCTGGGGATTAAGAATTCCACCCAGCTATTTGAAAATGACACAGGCTGTTTGGGCAACATGGTTGGGATTCTTGTTTTACAAAAGGAATTTTGGAGTGCAAATGAGATTCCACTCCTCCCCCAAGCACTAAGTTGGTTAACCTGCTGTGTGAAATAACTTTCCAGTATGCCCTGCATCGATTTCTATTAGTACTTATCTATAGAATCAGACAATTTTATAATAGTGACTACCAAGAGTGTGGAAACTAAAATTTAAGATAAATAACACAGAAAGGAGAATATGCAAAGAAGGGATATGCTTCCCTTGTTTGAGCTGCACATCAGTGGTGGGATTCAATTTTTTTTTACTACTGGTTCTGTGGTGTGGCTTGGTGGGCATGGCAGGGGAAGGATACTGTAAAATCTCCAGTCAGAGGTGGTATTTGCTGGTTCTGTGAACTACTCAAAATTTCTGCTACCAGTTCTCCAGAACTGGTCAGAACCTGCTGAATACCACCTCTGCTGCACGTACCTAGGTCTAGTTGTGATAAACAGTGGGAAATACTGAAAAGGCATAAAAGGGACAAGTACGTATCCTGTTGAAGGATGCAAGTGGCAAAATTTTCACTAACTATCCAAGGTAAAGAAGCTGTGAACATTCTTTAAAACATTTTTTAGAAGCTGTGGAAGAGGCATCGGCTGTAGAGGGAATGGAGGCCCAAAAGCTGTTGTTTTAATAATTTGGAAATAAGTGCTTGAACTGCACTCCAGTGTTCTTCCAAAAGGTGTATAGACAGAGGCCTAAGAGAAGGATGGTTTGAGTAACTAGAACCTATCAAGGCTGATTGGAGTGCTGAGAAAACAATTTGTTCTGAGTCTCAAGCTCAAAGGGAAGGGGAAAACACTTGCTATTTTATTACTGTAAAATTTGCAAATTACATTGTGCTCCCTTTTCTATTATTGTGCCTTATTTTCATGCATTATCATTTTTTTAAAAAAAATTCTAGCTATGAGTCTCGAAAGCTGAAAGTGACATAAGAGTAGGAGTTAATTTCTCTTCCTGGCTGCCCACGCCACACCTGCAAATTGCCTTGTGACCATGTGTTTCTTGTGCTCCTTCGTTTGACCCTGCAACTGTCATTTAAGTGGCAAGGGGAATCAAGAGAACATTTGGCAATTATCTCCTGTCCCTGCACTCCACTTGAAGCTGAAATATGACATTTTGTTTTCCAACTCTTATTCGCTCTTAGGCAAATAAGCAAGTGTGGGTAAAAGACTGGACGGCAGGGGTCCCAAATGGCAATTCTTTCACCTGAAACTATTAATGTGATGATCGTGATTTTGACATGATGATGTCCGTATCACCATCTTAAAGGGGCAGTGTACTAGATTTCATAAGCATGCCTATCTATATAAGACTACAGAAGTACTTAGTGTCTGTTCAAAAGTACAATGGCACTGAAAAGAGTGACTTATGATCATTTTTCACACTTATGATGATTGCAATCCCCACGGTCATGGGATCAAAATCTGGATGCTTGGCAACTGGCATGTATTTATGATGGTTGCAGTATCCCGGGCTCATATGGATCACCTTTTGCAGCCTTCTGAACAAGCGAAGTCAATGGGAAAGCCAGATTCACTGTTACTAATTTAACTACTGCAGTGATTCACTTAATAACCATGGCAAGAAAGGTCTTAAAATAGGACAAAACCTGTAGTCCAGGTCATAGCATCAATATCGGTTTTTACCCAGATCTAAAAGTATTTGTTTATCTCTGCAGCCCATAAAGATTTCTTTGAAACATGGCACCAGATTCATCTCAGCTGCATAGAGAAACCATTTATTTCATTTGCTATTGAGGAATCCATGCATCAGCTTGCACCAAAGAGTAATACCGGATGCACAGAGAACCAGGGAGAAGGATTCCCTGAAATTACTTTGGATATTCTTATCATGAACACAATAGATATTGACAACATCATTTGATCCAAGATCCAAGGGCAAAATTAATACCACATGTTCACCACATTACATAGAGATTTGATACATGCTTATATAAAAAGGAAAAAAGAAAAGGAAGGGGGAAAAAACACCATGCTCTCTTTATCTCCAGAGCAGGTATACATCAGATGTAATAACCCGGCTTTTAAAAACAGCAGGATGAGACTTATTGGTGTTATTCAATTTAAGTAGCTGCAGCTTAGGATCATATGGATACAATAACAGCATTGCCTATATTTCCTAGAATATCGAGAGTGAGAACCCTTGTTTTGGCAACAGGCAAATTAAAAAAAAAAGACTTCTGCTGGATGTTTCTCATCTAGTGCTGTGCTGATACACACACACACACACACACACACACACACACACACAGAGAGAGACTTCAAAAATTTGCTTTGTCTTTTTCCAAAGGAGAAGAAAAATCCGATAAAAGTTTCCCAGAAAAAAATGGATATGCACTTCGCTGAATTACAATATAAATGCCCCACAACTGTACATCTTTTCCAGCTTCATCTATTCTCCCAGATTTCCTGCGCTTCAAATTTCCCAGGAATAATATATCCTCTCAAGATAGAGGAAGGATGCCTTCCAACAAACTTTTTAGGACAATATGAAAGGGCAGCCAAGGAAACTGCAAAGCAGTGGAAAATTGAAACACTAGCATTCTCTTCTGTCATTGTTTGTCGTTGTTTAGTCACTAGGTTGTGTCTGACTCTTCGTGACCCCATGGACTACAGCATGCTGACCCCTCTGTCCTCCACTGCTCCAAAGATGCTTTTTCAGGAGGCAACTGGACTTTCTTGTTTCATTTCTCACCCAAGAAGCTTCTTCAGCTCTGACTGGTTGGTGCGGAATGGAAGGATTTATACTCCTTGCAGACAGCTGGTCATTTGCATCCTTTTAGAGAGGCATTGAGGGACACGGTGGCTCAGTGGCTAAGATGCTGAGCTTGTCAATCAGAAAGGTCAGCAGCTCGGTGGTTCAAATTTCGAGCACCATGTAATGGAGTGAGCTCCCATTACTTGTCCCAGCTTCTGCCAACCTAGCAGTTCAAAAGCATGTAAAATGCAAGTAGAAAAATAGAGACCACTTTGGTGGGAAGGTAACAGCATTCCACATGCCTTCGGTGTTTAGTCATGCTGGCCACATGACCACAGAGACTTCTTCGGACAGCGCTGGCTCTTCGGCTTTGTAACGGAGATGAGCACTGCCCCCTAGAGCTGGAAATGACTAGCACGTATGTGCGAGGGGAACCTTTACCTTTAGGGGGTCATTGAGACACTAGGAGGTTTATCTGTGTCCTCAGGGTCACCTGAGTAGTGCAAATGGTTCCTGTAGTCTGCCATTTTTCTGAAAAGCCATTCATACTCCCACACCATTCAAAGGGTATTCATCCCAAAGTGCATAGCTAAAAGTCTATGGAGACTCTTTGGGACAACGTTGATCTGGAAGACTGAGTATCTCTATAGACACTGTCATCCACTGCTTCCTCAAGTCTGCTGAAACTCATGTCCACTGTTCTATGACACTATCTAACCATCTCATTCTCTGCTGTTCCCTTCTCCTTTTGCCTTCAATCTTTCCCACCATGAGGGTCTTATCCAATGTATCCTCTTTCCTCATTTGGTGGCCAAAGTATTTGAGCTTCAGTTTCAGGATCTGTCCTTCCAAAGAACAGTCAGGGTTGATTTCTAACTCTCTTCTACAATACAATAAACCCTGAAAACTGCCACCAAGTCAGTAAGAAGGGAGAAAAGTTGCTGTCCCAAAAGCAAAGCAAACCAAAACAACAAGGAGAAAGAAGTTATGTCATTTTAATGTTTCTGTTATTTCTACTGGATTCTTTGAGGGCAAGGCTAGTCAAAATGTCCCTTGGATACTGCATCCCCTGCCTATTGTTCCCATAAATATCATTTAAAAATGGTATTTTGCCTCCAATGTGAATGAACAAAGAGACCAACTCTAGTAGACATATCTGAGCACTTGTACTATGAACAGTTACCTCCCCAGTTTAACAAGACTGCTGATCTCCGCTACTGAAGCAAAATGGGAGCTGATTATATAACCATGTAATGCATTGCAGCTCATCTGTTTGCCCAGATCCAAAAAGCTCCTGGACAGATATCATGGGAAGCCCTGGGATTTTCTTCTGAAGTCTTTCTGAATTAGCTACTAATGGGAGCCTTCTTTGATAGCTCTGTTGTAATTAAGTGCAGCTGGATGAAAAATCAGCCACAAAGGGAACTCAAGTTTGTTTATCATTATTCCTGATTTTGGTAGCAGATGTTTTGTGAGTACCTTTGTAGCAGGCTTAATTTGTCTTCGCTTAATAGGAAGCAGGTAAACTTTGATTAATAAAACTGAACAGCCAATTGCTTAGTCGCTTTCAGAGATGTCACACTATGATTACAATTCTGGGGACTTACAATTCAGACTCCACAGCAGGCTTTGGCATGCAGTAGATAGTGTGACATCTATATGTATGTAAGAAGACCATGAGATTCTAATTGTCCTCTCAGCTAGATAGAGACCACATAAACCATCATGTATTTTAGGATTTGGTGTTTTTATAATGTCTAGAGATAGTACTTTTTGATGTTGTTAGCTGGGGACCATATTGTTTATAGTTTGTCACACAGTCAGCCAGATATTTAGACTGGAATTGGCACTTAAGAAGAACTTATTGAGTTCTTCCCAAAGACCTGAGATAGGCAGATGTTGATGGTTGATGGTGTTAAAAGTATCATTGCAGGATGTAAGCTGTTGGAGTAAAGCTGCCTTCTGCAATTGACTGATGGTGAATTTGTCAATACCGATGGTGTTCAAGTGGTGCTCCAGATGTTTTGGAAATGCACCCAAGTCATCTATTGCTGTTGGTACTATGGTACCTTGACTTTCTTTTGCAACAGTTGTTCTACTTCCATTTGCAGGTCTTTGTGTTTCATTATCTTCTCCAGTTCTTCCTCTTCTATTCTGCTGTCTCCAAGTGCTGCCACTTCCACTATCCATTTCCCACCCACCCCTTTTAATCAACATTTGTTAAGTCTGGTGTGTTATTAAGCTGAGCACCATCCTGATTGACATCACCAGTGAATGTAAAGCTTGGGTTATCAGCTTCACCCTCTTATTTTCAAAGTATGTTAAGTCAATATAAAACTTAACACATTCGTTTCTGGAAAAATCAATACTATACTTTATTTGTTCTGTTTGGGGAATATCCTATAGACCTCATAGAACTCTAAGCTGTAGAATAATTGGAATTTACTTGTGGGACTAAACAGTTGTCTCCAAGGCCAATACATGACAACAAAAAGGTTCCAAGGAAAAGGAACTCAGCAATGCATTGTACCCCATTACACACCAGTTTTGGTTTGTACAAGGAGCTGCACAAAGAGGAAAGAGTCCCTTCCCAACATTAGATAGCCTGATACAACTGCTTGAGGTGGCGTATGCTATGACCAGGTGAGCAATCATACCCATGTGTATAATTCTGTCGGTCCCACACCCATTCAACTAGCCTTCTGGTTCATCAGCAGGATCAGTGTAAAATTCAAAATCTGACTTCTTTTCCCACATGAGAAAGGCCACTCTGTCTTTTATCTCAGGCCACAAGGCGTTGTAGGACTATCCTGGTGATGCTGAAACAGCATTTCTCAGAATTTTACTCACAGTTAAGATGGCAAAATGTTATGCTTTCTTCGTTTTTTGGATTTTTCATGTCTCTGCATTCTGCATAATTTAACAACAAATTAAATAATGCCTTTTAAAGTTGGAACATCTGTGCTTTTTCTCTGATGCTTTAGCACCTGCAAAGTTTTGCAACCAATTTTCCCCCCCCAAAATGTCTTTTTATATGTTACGCCAATCTGATGCACAGTTCCTCTCATATATCAACTTTTAATATCAGGAGGAGAAGAGAGTGAGAAGATTTTGGAGAAAAGAGATATGGCAAATTATATCCCAGCAAGTTGATGTTGATGCTTATGGAACATGTGGATAGATTTGCTTCAGGATAGTCTCTCCTCAAGCTGGTCCTTCAGGACTTCCAATGGGGTACCTATTGCCCAAGAGCGGGCTTCAAAAATTGTAGCAAAGGGTTCTCTGCCTGGGTTGCTGGGTGGGCGTGGCTATGGTGGACGTGCCTAGTCGGCCGCCTGCACCACTGGGGGTGGGTGGGCATTTTTGCCCTCCCTGGGCTCCAGAGGCGTTCCTCGAGCCTTCAGGAAGGTGAAAACAGCCTCCCTGGGCTCCGGAGGCTCTCTGGAAGCCAGAAATGGGCCCATTTCCAATCATCCCAAACTTCCTGGAGGCCTGTTTTTAACTTGAGTGAGAACTCTGGATTGATAGCTCTCTTCAAATATATGAAAGAATGTCACCCAGAAAAAAGTCTTATTCAGCAATGCAGTCTGAAATAAATTATTGGACTTAGATTTCATACACCTGCTTGCTCAATTTCAGAAAATAACCTCTTAATGGTAAGGGAATTCTTTTTGTTGACACCCTTCTGTGGGAGGTGTTATTCCATGTGTTCAACATTGTTCAATGGAGTTGAAAAGCCCTCTACCAGGGATGTTTTAACTTGTATTCCAGCACTGGAGATGGAGCAGATTTGATAGCCTCAATTATCATTTCCATCTCTGTGACCCTATAAGCACAAAAAGAATGTATTAAAATCTAGCGTATCCAGGTATCTCAGAGAAAGAATCTCAAGGTCCACATAGGCCCCCATTTTATGGTATTCAGCAGCCTGTTCCTGCTTTAGCAGATTGAGCTGAAATGAAAGTAATGCTCCCTGCAAGAGCTGGAGAAAAAATGTGGGAGACATAAATGAGGGTAAGTTCAGAAAAGACCACTGCCTATATATATTTATATATATGTGTATGTATATATGTGTGTGTGTGTGTGTGTGTGTGTAGACATACACACACACTACAATATTGCAATATGCCCTGCCCTGACACAGGAAGCCTAGTAGTTTGAGGAATCATGAAAGAATAGGGGAATGTGTCATGTGGCTTACTCTGGGTCGTTACTCACTCTGCTCCCCATTCACAGCATTTGAAAACTGGTGATCCAAATGCTTAAAACTAAAAATATCTTTTAAAAATAGGTCTAGATATTGAATACAATTTCTATCCAGAAATTCAGAAGTATTTAATTCCCACATCCCACCCCATCTAAATGCAGTAAAACATTTGCTGTCTGTTTTCAAGTATATTCTGGCACAATTTGGATTCCTCTCAGCCAACAGCATTGTATCTGTTTCCATATTTTTGTAGCCATAGCCACTAGTAAGAACATGAATTCTCCTTCCTGTTGGCTACAGCTCAATGGGGATGACCATTAACTATCCACTCCATCCCACTTCTCTGGCCACAGAGAATAAAACAAAAACATTGACTCTGAATTCTAGGCGTGTTTGTTATGATTTGTCTAGAGTAGCTTTCGCTGAGTTTGTTTTATTACTCTGTTCCTCCATGGCCATTCACCATCACATGTACCTCTGTAGTGACATTCAATCCAGAGAGGATTATGTTAGATTTTAATTGATTCTCTTTGCAATGATAGAATCACAGAGCTAGTTATCTGGGGTCACCATGTTGAGAAAGGACAGTCTCATTTGTGGGGGAAACTTTCATTATTATTCATTCCTCTTCAGACAGCTCATATTGTTGTTCCATCTTCTACGCCTCCTGTTGCTACTTTTTAATAATTGCTTTTGTACATTCTTCTAAATGGGTTTAATGAGTCAGAAATTGAATTGATAACTAAGTTGTACTTAAGCATATTCAGATCATAACAACATCATGCATTTTCGTACAAATATTTTCTAATTTCAAATTTGTGTCTGATCATCTGCTAAGGAAGAGATTCATTCTTATTAAGTCTATGCTTTTGCCTTATTTGGAAGGCTTTTTCACAATGCTGTTGTGATTAATACAAGACATTTAGCAAATTTATAAAGTTTTGGGGTTTTTTTGGGGGGGGGTAAATGTAATTGAAAACTGCTTTTCCTAATCTGGTGCCCTCCGTTGGCCATGTATAAAATTGATGCCCACCATACCTCAAGTACACCCGGCTGGGGAAAAACTGGCCTAAGCTTTTCGTGTGAATTGGAGACACAGTATTCTGTGGTTTAACATTTAGGAAGCGTGTTGAAACAAATCAAAGCTAATAATAATAATTGAAACTTAGTATCTTGGAAGCTGTAATGGCCATGATACATGTGGTCCAGCAGAAGCAATACCAGGAATTCAAGAGACAGTGGAGGTGTATCCAAATTCCTTCAAGGTAAAATTTAAAACACATTTGTGGGTTTCTTTTCAAAGGAAATATCAAAAGAGTTTGAAGAATGCAAAAAAAAAATTAAAGGAGACTAATAAAAATTCATAGCAGCAAAGAGAAAGGCTGGCACAAAACTTCTCTGCCTTAGGAGGGTCCAAGAACTTTGGCCTTTTTTGCCCTGAATGTAACAAATGGGCACCTTGAAGAATGGATGGAAAAACTGAGTTAGCAGAGATGGCCAAATTAATGGTTTTAATTAAAGAATATAGACAATTTTGTTTCTACTTGGAAACCACTTCTAGACTTCGTACTCAAGACAGAAAAAAAAATGAAAATTTGACTTTGGGAATACTGGCTACTGGTAGATATGTTGCTATTATAGAAATGGCTATATACTAAGTGTGTAAGAATAAATTGTTGAGGCTGTATGTTACTATTTTTATTCTACTGCATTGGAAAAATAAGTGAGACATTAATGTTTTTCTTTATTCTTTTTTTCTTAGCCCACACATTTCTTTCCACTTCTTTCTTTTTTTTAAATTACATTTATATGCCGCCCTTCTCCGAAGACTCAGGGCAGCTTACAATTTTTGGGATACAACCCAATGCGCTCAGCAATAACCTTCATTCCATTGTATATGCCTGCTTATTACTAAGCGGCATTTTTACAAAGTCAGCTTATTGGCCCCAACAATCTTGTGTCCTCAATTTACCTACCCCGAGAGGATGGAAGGCTGAGTCAACCTTGAGCCTGGTGGGATTCGAGCCTGCAGTAATTGCAGGCAGCTGGAACTTAAGTGCTAGGCATTTAACAGCCTGCACCACCAAGGCTCTTTTTCCTTGTACCATTTCCATATTATCTTTGTTTTCATTTGTAATTTATATTAGTATAATATAATAATATTGTATATTATATTTGTATTTTATATTATATTTTCATTTTATATTATTTATGATGATTTCAATACACACACACACATATATTATATTTAAATGTATCTCTGTACCTCTAATATCTCTGTATCTCTAATAGTGTAGATACACTATTATCTATCTATCTATCTATCTATCTATCTATCTATCTATCTATCTATCAATCAATCATCTATCTATCCACAGCTACTTTATATAACAAATGGCACCTCTGCAAAATGGAAGGAAGTTAAAATCCAACAAAGGTATTAAACATATCAATCCAAGGAATACAAATCAGAGCTCATTCCAAAACTTAAGCTGTCTTTCATCCCAAAAGGTCCCAATTTCACTCTGCTCTGGGCATTCTAAAATGCCGAAACATTTGGTGAGAATTACAGATAAAAGATAAAGAGGTATAGACTCTTTATTCATAAACCGCGTTCAATTCTTGATGAGTAAATTTTATAAATGTTGCCACTTTATTACATAATTTTGCTACCTCCTAGTGATTTTGCCAAGTGCAAACCATAACTAGCTTTGCTAAGGTTTCTATTCTTTTTAAAGATCATCCCAGGTCTTCTAACTATAGGGGTTAAAAAAAAAACAGTCACGTGTGGAAAATCTTAGCAGATGTAATGCAAGGAGTGCTGGTTACAAGAAAGAGCAAGAGTCACCAATATTACTGGCTGCTGCCAAAACCTGCTGCAGCTTTTCCAGCTGGTCTCTCCAAGCTTATAATCAGTGATGGGGAGGAGAACCAGAGAACCCACCGTCTCTTGGGTACACAAGGGTGCAAAAGAAAGAGAGGGCCAAACTAATAATGGTGAGGGGCCAAGTCAAGTCAAATTAAATAAATAAATAAATAAATAAATATTTTATAGAAGATTGGCTTGTAAGACACACTTCTCTTGCAAGACAACAAACAAAACCAGGTTCAGTTCTGTAACATTGAGAAAGGCAGTTTCAAACAGCTAAAGCTTTTAGTGAGAAGCTTTAGCTGTTTGAAACCGCCTTTCCCAATGTTACAGTGGTCAGTATTCATTTATATTAAATTTATATTCATTTATATAGAGCAACAAAGATGATTCGGGGACCGGAGGCTAAAACATATGAAGAATGGTTGCAGGAACGGGGTCTAGTTTAATGAAAAGAAGGACTAGGGGAGACATGATAGCAGTGTTCCAATATCTCAGGGGTTGCCACAAAGAAGAGGGAGTCAAGCTATTCGCCAAAGCACCTGAGGGGAAAGGACAAGAAACAATGGATGGAAACTAATCAAGGAGAGAAGCAACCTGGAACTAAGGATAAATTTCCTGACAGAACAATTCATCAGTGGAACAACTGGCCTCCAAAAGTTGTGAATGCTCCAGCACTGGAAGTTTTTAAGAAGAGATTGGACAACCATTTTTCTGAAATGGTATAGGGTTTCCTGCTTAAGCAGGGGGTTGGACTAGAGCAGTGGTCGCCAACCAGTGGGCCAGGGACCACTGGTGATCCGCAAGAAAATTTTGGTGGTCCACAGAAAAATGTCACCGCCAAAGCACCCCCCCAAAGCAATTAATCCAGGGTGCATGGGAACACAAGACTGGTGTCACTTGCATTGTGAACAACATGAGGTAGTGAGAGGAGATGGGAAAGGGTGGGGGGGGGAACTTGCCCCATGTGTCCCACGCGCCTCGCCTGGCCACCAGGCTGCTTCTTTCTGCTTCTTTCTGCTTCTGCTTTTGGCTGCACGCAAGGAAAGCAGCAAAAGTCTTTCCTTCTCTCCCCCAAACTCTGCCAGAAATGAGTCTTTGGGACTCGGCAAGGCATCCTGCTCCAAGAGGCTGAGTTTGTGGGAGAGAAAGAAAGACTTCTGCTGCTTCTGCTGTTTTCCTTGCATGAAGCCAAAAGTCTCTATCTCCCTCCCCCCCAAGAACAGAGCTGCGATCCCAAATAAAGAATGATCAATCGGTAGGAAAACGAAGCAGAGTTTTTTGGGGATTTTCCCAGGGTCCCTGGTCTACGGGATTTAAAATTATGAGTTTGGTGGTCCCTGAGGTCCAGAAGGTTGGCGACCCCCTGGACTAGAAGACCTCCAAGCAGAGGTGATATTCAGCAGGTTCTGACCAGTTCTGGAGAACCGGTAGCAGAAATTTTGAGTAGTTTGGAGAACCAGCAAATACCACCTCTGACTGGAGATTTTACAGTATCCTTTCCCTGCCACGCCCTCTAAGCCACGCCCACAGAACCGGTAGTAAAAGAATTCGAATCCCACCACTGCCTCCAAGGTCCCTTCCAGCTCTGTTATTCTATTCTATATATTTATTAGATCACTCTTTTCCTCCAGAATTCTGAAGTGATGTTCTTAGCACTGTCTGCTCCATCCTCAAAGTGACTCTATGAAGAAGGTGAAGCTAAAAGAGGGAGGGGGGAATACTTCCATGGCTGAAGGTTGAACTGTGGTCTCTGAAGTCCTAATCCAACACTTTTAAACACCTTCCTCCAAATTATACTGCCTTCTTTTCTAATGCAGAATCCTCCTAATCATTAGATAGTTCACAGGTAATCTTGATCTGCTTGAAAAAAAAGCAGGGCCTATAAATCCAATGCCCTGTAGTCTCTTCAATAAAGTAGAACGGAGCAAGAAACTGATGCCAATAAGCAATAGACATTCCTTTCTTTGCTGTAAGTATCATACCTTGTTGTGGGCAATTCCATAAAATTGCCAGAAAGAAAGGCTGGGATTGGCTGAGTTCTACTGAGGACCTCAGGTGGCTTCCTAGAAGCCAATCCGATTCTGCCTCTGGAGCCTGGTTTTGTTTGCAATGTTTTCACACACATATTTTCAAAGAAAGCTTTTGTTTCACCATCACTGCAACACAGTATGCCACATTAGGCTGTGATTTGGAAGTGACAACACCAAAGGGACACTTGCAAAAGCGTCAAAAGCAACGACATCTGAAAATTAAAGCTTTCCTCTCGCTTTGTTCTTTTAGAAATTTAGCTTTCCATTTAAAATTTACACAAAGCTCACGGGAAGGGGACCACCCACTCCCCAGGAATGCATGTCAGTACACCATTTGGTTATTTCAAAAAAAGAGAAACTAGTTCACTCAAATGCTCTCTGATACACTTCCTATACTCTGTGGTAATTCAATTTAACCCCCCCCCCCGCCACTTGTATATATATTTCCTCGTGCTTTGGTAGAGATTAATTTGTAGTGTAGAACAGCTAAAGCTAAGAATTTATTTTTTTTAAGGACGCACTCTCCAGAATAAGGCCCACGAGAGTGGCTGCTGAAATTAGAGTTTTGCAAAAGACAGAGCTACTATTCTACACTCAGCTTGGTGATATACAATTGCATGTCTGGTAGCATCATGCTGCGCCCAAACTAAAGATCTCTCTTAGATCCGCTTTGCTTTTTTCTTACTTTTTCCTCCTCCTTCAGGTCAGGGGTTGGGGTTTCGTTGCTGCTGCTGCTGCTGCTGCTGCTGTTGTTTTGGTGTTGACTGCCTGGAATAGTCCCTGTGGTTTTCTTGACAAGTTTTTTTTCCTGAAGTGGTTTGCAGTATTTCACAGGATTGAGAGAGAATATCTGGCCCAAGGACATCCAGCTGGCTTTGGGCCTAAAGACAGCAGGACTAGAACTCACACTCTTGGCTTACTAACCTGGTGCCTTATCCACTATACCATACTGGTTCTCCTACTGGTAGTTCCTTGCCTTCCACCAAAAGGGGTTGCTGGCTGCAAATGAAATATGACAAAGCCAAAGCTGAGCAGCCTGTGCTTCAAAAGGAGATCTTAGGGCTGAATGAAGTTCTGGCTTTGAAAGAATATGCACACAGCACCTGACTGTAATTTTTCCAAATAGTAGTAGTTAGTCCTCAGCCTACAATTGGTCACTTAGTGACTGTTTGACATTCTAACAGAACTACCAGGGTGGTATTTATGACCCAGACTTCCAATGGTCAGGCCTCCCCCATGGTCATTTGACCACACTTTGGATGCTTCAGCAGCTGGATCATATTTATGGCTGTTTGCAGTGTCCCACGATCCCATGACCACATTTTAAATGGTTTTGCCCAAACCCAGCATTTATTTCCAGCAAAAAACATGCCCGTATCAAGCCATTGGCTCAGTTAATGACAGCAGAGTTTACATAACAGCTGCAGATTTGCTTAATGACTGCCACAAAAAAGCCATAAAATTGGGTGGGTTATGTGACCAGCCTATTTTACAACCCTCATGCTTTATGACCCAGATGGGCAGGCTCCATTGCAGTCATAACTAGAGGACTATCTGATTTTTTTAAAAATTACATTTATATCCCGCCCTTCTCTGGAGACTCAGGGAGGCTTACAATCTTTGGAGCACAATCCAATGTGCTCAGCAATAGCCTTCATTCCATTGTATATGCCTGCTTATTACTAAGCGGCATTGTTACAAAGTCAGCTTATTGCCCCCAACAATCTTGGGTCCTCACTTTACCTACCCCGAGAGGATGGAAGGCTGAGTCAACCTTGAGCCTGGTGGGATTCCAGCCTGCACTAATTGCAGGCAGCTGGAGCTAAGTGCTAGTTGTTTAACAGCCTGCACCACCAAGGCTCTTGAATTTGTTTTAAGGCATTCCTGAAAGGAACTAAATACACTTGCACATACTGTATGCTGCAGTCACATTGTGCCCAACAAATCTGAATCTCCTCAGAACACGTAGAAATACTCATTTATTTATTTTAAATGCTTCCTCGCCACTTCGATTATCAAGACTGTAAGCTTGCTTACATGTTCATTTCCTGGGCTGAAATCAATAAGAGTTAATTGTGTTCCTTGGGTGGATGATGCAAAAAAAGATGCAGTTTGCCCTTTCCCTCCCTTCTTCCTGCAGGTCACAAGCTCTCTGAAACCAACTGGTGTTCCATTAATGCTAATAATATGGGATCTGGATCAATAGTTTTGAAATGAATAAATATTATTTCCCAGTTTAAATTGCTAAAAACATCAGACAACATAGTTTTAAAACTGTCATTAAAAATAACATCTCTTTTCAGCTGAATTCAGCTCTTGAAAAAGTAACATACTCTTTCCAGGATATTCACAGACATATCCTTGTAGGATATGTTATGTTTTTGGCCACAGTATATACGGGAGGTTTTTTTTTCTTTCAAAATATTAAAAATGGGCAAAAGCTTTAGTAATATAGAAATTTCTTAAATGCATATGCTGCCAGATTCCCAGGGACTCTAGGCAGTTTACAATTTTTTGAAAACTTAAGAACAAAAAATAATACAAAACCACAAAAAAGAAATATCACAAGATAGAACAATGTTCTCACAGAAAACAAATCAAAAGAAAGATAGTGGTGTCAAATCCTTGACAAAGGCTGAGGCAAATGATACATACATACATACATACATACATACATACATTTTATATGATACGATACATATTTATTATATTTATTATATTATATCATATACTATTATATTGTTGTGTTATATTATTATATAAGATCAAGACAACTTGGAGAGAAATTATTCAGCTGGTGAAACTACAGAAGGATTTTTTATTTATTTATTTATTTATTTATTTATTTATTTATTTATTTATTTATTGGTCTTATATGCCGCCCCATCTCCCGAGGGACTCATGGCGGCTCACATAAAAACACCCAATACAAAAGTTAAAAGAATTAAAAGATAATTAAACTAATAAGACCAGATACAGTGTTTAAAACCCAATCAAGATGACATTTAAAACTAAACCCGTCCCCCTCAGTCCAGGCCGGCTTGTTCGAATAACCAAGTCTTTAGGCCGCGGCGGAAGGAGTGGAGGTCAGGGGCCAATCGTAGCTCCAGGGGAAGCTGGAGAAGCAGGGGAAGAAGGATGTGAAGATTAAGGATAAGATTTGACTACTGAAAAAAATACAAGGGCCTGACTTTATCTGAAGCCCAAGAGCACGGGTGTCAAACTCGCGGCATCGTGTTGTTGTCGTGTGATGTTTCATGATGTTTTTTTTCCTTCATGGGGCTGGGGTGGGCATGGCCTGTGCATGACGTATCCGGCCCATGGACTGCCACTTTGACAGCCCTGCCCTAGAGACTGCTAAACAAAGGCCCACAGCACTGACTAAGGAGGTCCACTAGAGAAGCAGAGGTCAAGAAAATAAATGTCGTGTTCTCCCCCAACCCCCCTCCCATCCAACTGCATTGCACCAACACAGTAACAACATAGCCACCAACAGTGGAAAGTAAATAGTAATGGAAGAACATATGGGAGAAAGGGAAGACACAAAACACTTGTGCAAAGTGGCATAAAGGAGAGCAGATCACAGCAATCTCAGAACAGAAACTAGTCACCATTACAGTAGCATGTGATGGTATCCCTCAGCAAGTCAAGAACATGAAGAGCTTGCCATTACCTGACCTAGCCATTGTGTAGACTTACTGGCTAAAGAATCTAAAAGCAATGCATGAACATCTAGCAGCAGAGATGAACAGTAGACTTAACCCAGACAGACTTCCATAAGGAAGATTTCCAAAGAAGGACCATGCTGATCATGAAAGACTTCCGTAAGGAAGACTTCCAAAGGGAAAACATCCAGCTGCTGGTCAAATACCTGCCTACCCCAACGTGGGAAGTTCTATGAGGCATCATAGCCCTAAGCTAGAGGACTATATAGGCCACTACATGAGCACAGCTCAGAAGAGCATTGAGAACAACTCCAGAGGCTCAAAACAACAACTGCATAGATAGATAAAGCAGTCACTCAAGACAACTTCTAGACAGACCAATTTGAGCACAGCCTGGATTGACTACAGGAAAGCTTACAGTGTAGTGCCACATATGGATATTTGAATTCCTGGCACTATACAAAGTCTACACTAAGGACCTTCCTCAGGAACTCAATGAGATTGTGGAAAACAACACTAGAAGTCAACTCAAGACAGCTCACACAAGTGGTCATCAAGTATGGAATATACAAAATTGATGCACTGACCTTGCTACTGTTCTGAATATATATAATCACAAGGAGTGGATATAGATACAGGTTCAAGAGTGGAATTACCACCAGCCACTTCCTCTACATGGATGACATCAAACTGCTGATCCATCTGATATGAATCTGCAGTGAGGATATTGGGATATCATTCAGACTAGAGTGGATGGTAGTTAAGACAGGGAAGGTACTAAAGACTGAGTGGGTGGAACTGAAGACTGAGTGGGTACTGAAGACTGAGTGGGTAGAACTACCAGTGGGCACTTAGCATTCATACAACTAGCTGCAATATCTTGGTATCCACAACCACGTGGGAACTATGAGGAGGAGGCAAGAAAGACAGAAACATACAAGTACATCAAAGGATAAGACAGCACCTGAAGAATCAACTCAATGGGAAGAACAAGATCCATGCCATCAACATGTATGCCCTGTTAGTCATCAGATGTCCTGTTGGTTTAGTGAGCTGACCAAAGCAGAATATGGAAGCTGCCAATCTGAAGACCTGGAAGCTCCGTACAAACTATGCAGGTTTCAACCCCAAGTTCACATTGAAGAGGGTGTGAAAAGTAAATATCAAAGAGGTTCCACAGGTGGTAGGAGCATTTGAGACAGTAATTCTGAAGCTGGGAAACCCAGGAACAACACTGAGTTCTCTGTTCAGAAGAATGCAAAGCTAAGAACGGCTAAGGTACTGTGCAGAACCCTCAGATTCCAAGGCTGCTGGTGGAGGACATGAGATTAAGGAAGATGCAGAGCATCCATAGCAGTGAGAAGGGAATTTTTTTTATAGCAAATCATGATGCATTTTTCTACCTATGCCCAACAGACAATGTGTGTGCTATCTATTTATATGGTCCTTGTTGTCATAGAATCCATTATGAGAAATCATAGGATTTTGAATTAAAATAAATCTGAAATGGAGCTTCTTTAATCACTTTTTTCCCCTTTCTCCTTTTGCATGACCGTTTTCTCCACTGCGCAGGCTTATCCTGACACTGATTTAGAGGCTTTCTCAGTACGGAGGTGATCGGTGCCAAGATCACTAGAGCCAACATCAGAATCAGTGGAGGCTTTCCATAAGACACCCTTTTAGATCTCCAGGAGGAGAAAAGGGAAACTGGGCTTACTGACAATACTTAGTAGTGACATTCAAAACATCTCACAGAGTTTTCTTGGCCCCTGCCTCTATTGGCTTGTTATAGATATCATTCTGATGAGTGCACTGCATAGCACAAAGAGCCGAGACTTTTGTCTGGTTCCAACAGATTTTGGAGAGCATCGTATAAAGACACAAGAAGACCGCAAAGGAGAAAAACACACACACACACACTGGGACTCCAGCTCATCCTGATGAAGATGTGTGTTGCTGTACAAAGATCAAGAGGAGGAAACTGGAATATTTTGGGCACTTTTGAAGGGGAGATGGAGACCATCTGGGGAAAAGGATGCTGTGAGGAAGAGTGCCAGGACAGAGATAAAAGTGACGGCAAAGGAAATAGTGGCTTGGAAACATCAAAGGGCAGGACTGAACACACAGGGCAGGGTGGTGGGGGGTGGTGGAATCATCTTGAATTAGAACAGGAAAATGTCAGGATCCAGAGGTAGAGTTTGAGATCAAGGTACTCAGCTGGCTCTAGATCAAGCGTCGGGGGGTCTGGGTACAAAGTCTCATTTTGGAAACCAGACATTCTAAAGCACAGACAGCAAGCCAGATCAAATAAGAAGGCAGGTAACTGGAGCCAAGAGTTCATTGCTGGAGTTTCTGCACCATATTAAATGCCACCCAGTAGGCAAGCAACCCACCCCTCAGGCATCTATGCCTGGGCTATAGAATTTGTCAGCATCAAATCAAGCAACTCTCGGACTGCAAGGGCATTTGCTATCCCTTTTGATAATTTGAAGGGAAGAGATTTGCACGGAGAAGTCTGCTAATTAGTTGCAAAGGACTGGGAGGAAATGGTGTAAGGCACTAAAGTCAGCATGGGCCAAACCTGGAATTCCATAACACGCTGGTTTCAGAAACCTGTGTCAAAGGCTGAACCTGAATCTTGGGAATTGGGTTTTGAACCCAAACCCAGCACTTTCGGAATTTGTAAATGGTGACATAGAGAGATTATCAACCTCAGACCTTTTCAATATTAAATGCTAGAGCTTTTTACATGCTCCAAGGCTAATGAAAGGCAGCATTCACATTTTGATATAAAGTAATTCAGGTCTTCAAGATGATAGTTCATGAAGGTCATTTGAGAGCTGATGTGGGAAATCCCTGTGCATAGGCTAGCTCAGTTATTCAGGAGGATGACCCATATGTTTCTGTTGCAGTACATTTCTTTCTAGGAGTCTCTGTGTGGCAAAGTGATTATTAATGAACTGGGCCCATTCTGTAGAAATTGCACATCATTCAGAATTTAATGACCGGCCCAAGCTCTTCTACTTTCTTCTTGGGGACCAAGAAAGTCTAGAAAGGAAAAGAGTCACATCAGTTCTGTGAACATTGTGATTACTCTCAAGTTTAAGAATGACTACAGAATCTAACCACCTGGACTCAGGTCCTACACAGTTTGCATAATGCATGAAACAGCTGTACTTTTAAGAAATTCAATGTGTTCTGACACAGATAGAAGTGTGAAAACAGGACCAAAAGGAATGGAGTACAGAAGACATTTCATAGTTTCACATTAGAATGGTTTAAAAAAACATTCTATTAGAATTATAATACACATTAATTTACTTTTGAAACCAATATTGAAACTGGGACACGTAGGGCATACAAAACATCTGCTAGACCGATACTTGAATACAGCTCATCAGTCTGGAATCCGCATTACGTAACGGATATTAATACAGTCGAGAAAGTCCAGAAATATTTCATGAGAAGAGTTCTCCACTCCTCAACTCATAGCAGAATATCTTATGCCACCAGATTTGAAATTCTAGACCTAGACAATCTAGAACTACGCCGCCTTCAGTCTGATCTATGTATAGTACATAAAATTATCTACTGCAATGTCCTACCTGTCAATGAATACTTCAGCTTCAGTCACAACAATACAAGAGCACACAATAGATACAAACTCAAGGTAAACCACACCAAACTTGATTGCAGGAAATATGACTTCAGCAACAGAGTGGTCAATGTCTGGAATCTACCTGACTCTGTGGTTTCTTCCCCAAACCCCAAAAACTTTAACCTTAGACTGTCTACTGTTGACTTCACCCCTTTCCTAAGAGGTCTGTAGGGGGCGTGCATAAGTGTACCAACGTGCCTACCGTCCCTGTCCTATTGTTTCTTTTTTATTCTTATCCATTTCATGTATTCATAACCATGTTTATACCTGTTATCTAATACTTGCTTGACAAATAAATAAATAATAAATCATAATAATAGATCCTTCTATATCCTACTTCTCTAAACTTTGAAATACAAAATTATAAAGTATATGCATTACTAAAATAATAGGACAGTGAAGATTGGCATGGATTTGCCTCCAGGAAGTGCTTCTTCTGCCTTGATATGGTGAAGGATCTAGCCATTCTATCTTGATGAAGAATCACAGTGAGACAAATCTGCCTTGATCGGCCTCTTTCCTTTGCAAATGGGGGCTTAGATTTGGTGGTACATGAACACAATTCCTTGCCACTGCAAAAGACTTTGTTTTACTGCAAACAAAACGCTAATTAAAAGAAATGCTCTTTGCAGAACCCAACAGTTGTATGAAATAGATAAATATATATATATATACACATTGGAAACACCTTCCAAATATATATTAACATTCAATAAAATGTGTTGTTTTTTATACATGATGCACATGATGATGAAGAAATGAGATAAAATGAACTTTTGCTTGAATAAATACAAAATGAAACTGAAAAAATGGCCAGATACTACTTCTTAGTCTACAAAGTCAGATATTTCCACTAAAAGGAGGGTCATGGTATGGCAGATCCAGATAACGTAATTCAAGAAGTTTGCTAATCACTGAATTTTTTCCAAAAAAAAAAGCTGGCATAAAAATGAATGTTTTGTTTCCCCTTGGGAATTTTGAAGTAAGCTAGGATATTTTCAACAAAGTTAGTGAAATTTGAGTTCTTGTCAAATGGAAGTCCACAAATATATTGAGATAAATTTGGGAATATCAGTAAGACTGGAGTAATTCATCCTACTCCTAAATGTATAAATAGAAAAACTGTTACTCAAATCACTTGAAAAAAAATGAATTTAAAATATACTCTCAACTGAAACTAGGGCAAGGAATTTATTATGACATGCTTATTAAAAAGCTTTGATTCTCTCATTTTAAAGATGATTTCTTTTGGAGGAAAAAATAGTCCTTCAGAAATAATAAATTACGTTGTATGATGTAATGTCCTACACACCTACCTTGACATAACTCTTGTGGATTTCAATTGCTTACTTCCTTACTGAAATTTGCTCCAAAAGGGTGGTGGCCTTCCAGAGAAGATATGGAGGAGGTGGGGAGTTGTACAGGAAAAGAGAAAAAAATATTTTCTTTTCATGTTTGATGACATCCTCCTGCTGGCTGAGCAACATTTAGGGCTTACTTTTAAGTAAGTCGGTAGACGGTGGTAGCCTACACCAATATTCAGGGGAAGCAATTTTGTTTTTGGACATTCATGTGACAACTGCGGAGACAAGTAGGGAATACATTTTGATGCCAGCTCTCATGAATTTATCTTTCCAGAAAAAGACTTTCAGAATCTTTAACTCAGTTTGTGTGATTCTTCTTAATTGTGTATGAGAGCTTGAGAAGCTGGAAGCCATGAGTACACAACAGGAAGGGAGGCAGCTTCAATGCTCTCAATTCAAAAAATCAAATAAAATAGAAAAAGAGCAGAAGCAATCAGACCTGCAGATGGTTAACATTTCCATTTGCACTCCTTCTCTCCCTCCCTCCCTCTCTGGAAGTATTGTTTTTATTCTGCAGTTAAATCTTCCCAGACTTTAGGTCTTGTTTGATCTAAAGAAGAAAAAGTTGCCACTGCTTTGCTACGAGTGAGCTGCTGCTGCACCCCTGGTAGGATTAAGAAGCAAAGGGTCCCATTCCTACATAGGATCATTAATTCATTTAGAAAAAAATGGAAGGAAAGAAAGAAAGGATTTGGAAGCTTTTTGGAATTTTACTTTTGTCTTGCCAACCCTTGATTTGAAATATGTCTCTTTTATTTTGTAAAAGATGTCCCCACCCTGATGGCTGACACAGCGGGCTTGTGAGATTTGGGCTTGGTGTGCTGCATGTGGCTGGACTGTACATTTTCAGCTGTGCTGAAAGAAACCCCCCCAAAAAAACACCATTTAGGAATATGAATCATCCTGAGCCTGCTCCCACAGGATCATGTTGCATAAATATACATGGGCTGAGAGCTCTGTGTGGCAAGGCTCCCACAGAGAGCCGGCTTCCCTCTTTTCCCTTTATAGCTTCTGTCCCTTGCATTAGGAAGTTCTTCGGAGGTGCTTCTTTGGCTGTTTCCTCATTAGAAAAGAAAGAAGCCAGCAGTTTAATTAATGCAACCATGTCACTGTCTTCTACGGTTACAGTTTACTTAAAGACTTGAGTTTTGCTACAAGTACAGATAGTCCTCGACTTACATTTTGTCACAGTTCAAAGTTAAAACAGCACTGGAAAAAAGTGACTTGTAGCACTAGCACTTTGACTTATATACTGCTTTACAAAAGTGCCTATAGTCAAGGCTATGGTTTTCCCAGTGGCAATATATGGCAGTGAGAGTTGCACCATAAGGAAGGCTGAGCGCCAAAGAATTGAGGCCTTTGAACTATGGTGCTGGAGAAGACTCCTGCGGGTCCCTTGGACTGCAAGGCAATCAAACCAGTCAGTCCTAGAGGAGATCAACCCGAACTGCTCTTTAGAAGGCCTGAAGATCAATACTTTGGCCACCTAATGAGAAGGAAGGACTCACTGGAGAAGAGCCTAATGCTGGGAAAGGTTGAGGGCAATAGAAGAAGGGGATGAGAGAGAATGAGGTGGCTGGATGGAGTCACTGAAGCAGTTGGCATGAGCTTAAATGGACACCAGAAGATGGTAGAGGACAGAAAGGCCTGGAGGAACGTTGTCCATGGAGTTGGAATGGGTCAGACATGATTTCACAACTAACAACTGTTTTACAGTGCTTTTACAGCCCTCTCTAAGCAGTTTGCAGAGTCAGCATATGCCCCCAACAATCTGGGTCCTCATTTTACCCACCTGGGAAGGATGAAAGGCTGAATCAACCTTGAGCCTGGTAAGATTTGAACTGCCAAATTTCAGGCCGCCAGCAGTCAGCAGAAGAAGCCTGCAGTACTGCACTTTAACCACTGTGCCACTGCAGCTCATATGAACATGTTTCACACTTATAACCACTGCAACGTCCCCATGGTCATGTGATCAAAATTCACATGCTTGGCAACTGATTCAAATTTTTGACCGTTGCAGTGCCCTGGGGTGATGTGATTCCCTTTTGTGACCTTCTGACAAGCAAAGTCAGTGGGGAAGCCAGATTCACGTAACGCAACCATGATACTAACTTAACAACTGCATTGATTCACTTAACAACTGGGGCAAGAAAGGTCATTGAATGAGGCCAAATTCACTTAACAAATGTTTCACTTAGCAACAGAAATGTTGGGCTAAATTGTGGTCATAAGTTGAGGACTGCCTATATCGTCAGGCCACACGGGGTTTAGAAAGATCTAAGTTAAAATTAGGAGCATTACTAGTACGCTATGTTTCAAAAACCCAAGTCCAGAAATTGAAGGCAGACGGAATTATTATTTATTCCTCCTATAAATTTTTCAGATCAGAATGCCAGGTAAAGAATAGGCAGATTCTTTTAACCAAAGTGCTAGTAGTTTGCTCTATGTTTTCCAATCCATGTACCGGTAATTTACTATGTATGGTGGCAAGGATTAATTCTTCCTGGGAATGGTTAGGGGGATGAATGTTTGTGTTGGATATCCTGGAATTGGGAAATAATTCCCCTCCTGGTTCTAATGTGGGACTGAAGATGGGGATTAATTTTCTGTCTATTTTTCTTCATCTTGTGCATCGCAAGGATAGAGTACTTGCTTAAAACAACATATTTAGAAATATGTGTTTGGAGAGAAAGTTCATGCCTATTCTCACCTATTACCTTAAGATAATCTGCACCAGTGGATTTTTTTCTTTTAAAACAACAACAATTTTGCAACTTTATGATGTGTGAACTTCAGCCCCCAGATGTCCCTAGCCAGCATGCTGGCTTGAGAATTCTGGGAGTTGAATTCCACACATCTTAAAGCTACCAAGGTTGAGAAACACTGATCTAGATTACAGAACATCTAGGGATGAACCCAGTGACGTTTGGGTCCTAATAATTACTCAGACAAAATAATTGTGATTGGATATATACTACCATTCTATTCCTATTTATCCTGAAGGAAGATGTGCCATATGATTTGTTTCTGAATAAGCATATTACCTATTATTGGAGCTTCAATAAATCTAGCCCTTCTAAGGACAAGCGTGTTTGCTTTTTTTAAAAAAACAACAGATTTTACTTCTTCTTTATACCTGGTTTATTCAAATAGCATCTTCTTCTAGCATCCTTGTTAAAAGAGGGCAAGACACCTGAGATTCTAAATCTTTTCTTGGGTATGTAAACAGGCATGTTGGGGTTTTTGTCATTTGGAAAAAGAATTTTGTGTGTGTGTGGTTGATCAAATAGCCCAACAGCTCAAAGTATACGATAAACAAAATGTGCCAAATAATGATCACATACTAATTAAGTTAAATGGCACAGCTGGACGGTATGCCTTCATTTACTACAAAGTCAAGGTACCCTCAGGACATTTCTTTGTGGGTTTGTGTAAAGATGAAGGGAAGTATGTTGTTCTATTCAGGGTTTATTTTTAAAAAAAAAAACTAAAAAAGAAAAGCATGGGGAAATTTGGAAAAATGCCTCACTTGAATTTATATTCCCTATGTGATCCATCAAGGAGGATTCATCTCTTATTCAAATGACAAGTCAATATGTTAGTTGGATCAAAGGCCATTAATAAGATGCTAAAAATGCTTCTGAGGAACAAGGGGATTGCTTTAACAACTCATAAAGTGCTTTTTAATCCATTTCTGACTTGTTAAATTCTCACAGATTGTTCCATCATGAGGCAGTCTCAATGACAGTTGGTGTGAGGAGAGGCAAAGAAGAGAGAGAGAGAGAGAGAGAGAGAGAGAGAGAGAGAGAGAGATAAGGGACCGGGTTTCAAGCAAGGACAGCCGGCTGATGACATCTTCCCTGTCTCAGACTCTCTCAGTTTTAGTCAGAAAATTTCAGGTGGAATGCTTTTATGACTCATTTAGTCTGGCTACGATACAAGCCAAATGCTTTTTACCCCCTTTAAAGTTCCAGAGGATTGTTCATGAAACATTGTGCAACAGCATCTTCCGTTAACAATGGTGTCTTTTCTTCCCAACACAGGATACTGGAAATCCCAAGGACATTCACAGGAATTCCTTCCACTCTGCCCTCCAAAGATGCCTTGTAAGAATGTCAATGGCTGTAATTCAGCATGTCGAAAGGATATGAAAAGTGGCACTTGTACTGGAGCGCCCTGTCCATAATAAGCCCCATTAACTCCAGCAAATGTTAAGAGCCAGAGAAAGCAGGCCCACTACTTAGCAACTTTGGAATAGGCACTCAGTCTTATAGAATATCAGAATAACAGAGTTAGAAGTGACCTTGAAGGTCCTCTAGTCCAACCATTTCAGAAAAATGGTTGTCCAATCTCTTCTAAAAATCTCCAGTGTTGGAGCACCCAAAACTTCTGGAGGCAAGTAGTCCCACTGGTTAATTGTTCTAACTGTCAGGAAATTTGCTCCTTAGTTCGAGGTTGGTTCTCTCTTGATTAGTTTCCATCAATGGCTTCTTGTCCTGCCTTCGGGTGCTTTGGAGAATACATTGACCCCACTCTTCCTTGTGTCATACTGGAACACTGTTATCATGTTACCCCTAGTCCTTCTCCTCATTAAACTAAACGTAACCAATTCCTGTGAACACTCTTCATCTTCTTCTAATCATCTTTGTTGCTTTTCTTTGCACTCTCTCTAGAGCAGGTGTGTCAAACTCGCACCCCGTGGGCTCTGATGCATTACGTGCTGGCCCTGCCCTGCCCAGTTTAGCGAAGGGGAAAAGTCCTGTTGCATCATGTGACGCTGCCATGATGACGTGAGTTTGACACCCCTGCTCTAGAGTCTCGTAGCTAACATGGAACCACCATACTCAGAGGCAGTATACCCCTTAAAGTTGGATACAAATGAAAAAAGGAAGCTGCTTAGATGGCCCGATTTGTGGGTTTCCCAGAGGCATCAGACTATCTCTAGCTGAAAGCCAGATTCTAACCTAGGTAGAACTTGGTCTGATCATTTTCTTAATTCTTCATTACAGACCATATAAGGCCTAAGGCATTTTTAATTCAGTATTATCAACATTCACCCACCCATACATAAAGCCTATTACACACACACACACACACACACAAAACACGATCCTATGATTTTTCCTCAATGATAGGATATATGTGATGACTGGAGCATGGCACAAAGGCAACACAGTCACATAAGTAAGAAGAGTCCCTTTAATACCTCCAACTTTGCCCCAATGTCCAGGTTACCTTCAGCTGGAGGAAAAAACTCTCCCAAGAAGTAGAGGAAATTCAGTCCGAAAACAAAGTACATACCAACTGTAAATAAAAATCCACACAAAGCACACCGCAGTAATTAACTTGACAGGGGAGGAGAAGGAATTGCAGATTTGAAAGGCCAGCAAAACACACACAGTTGGGAAGACTCTAGGAACCCAGATAAGCCTCGACAGTAACAGATAACTCACGATTTGCTTCCAACAAGTTGCTGCGCGCAATCTCCCTTTTTAAAGACTGTGTTCCCAGCTGCAGCTAATGAAGGGAATCAGGGCCCTTTCCTCCCATAAGCCACGCAACTCACGTTGCTTCCTTCTTCATTCCTCCCTGCGTACCCTAGGATGAAGAGGGGGTGGGCCTGGATCTTCTTCTGAATTCCCTCTGCCTTGCTCTACCTCTCCCCTGCTCTGCCCAGCTGGACTTTGCCCTTCCCAGTTTCTTCCACAGCCAACGGAGATGCACTCCCACTCCCTGTCAGCTGCTCGGCCTCCCCCTCGGAATCAGATTCTGACAGGGGCATGACAATATATATTGACTGCATTCTTCTCTCTCTTTCCAAAGCAATTATTTCATCTTGTTTTCCAAGGAGGGAGGAGCTAAAAAAGTAGGGTAAGCTTAATATAGATGGAATAGTGAGGATCAGCAAACTCCAAAATATTGATATTCATGCTAGAAGATTTCGTAAACATCCAGACTTGAAAATAATGTTTAAATTACAGTTTCTTCCTCCTCCTCCTCCTCCTCCTCAATTGTCTTAAGGCTAAGAATCAACTAGAAATGCAATCATATTCTTATGCATGAAGGTTTGGTCTGGGCATTGTACAAAATACTTTTTGACATTTTTATCAGAGCCCTCAAAAGTTATCTTTGGAACCGGGACAATAGCAGCCCAGGTAAACTTCCTCTATTTTTTTTTAAAGCTGGCATTTTGTTCATGGGAACCAAGTTTAAGCAGATGTGAAAAGTTCAAATAAAGGAAGGCAGATTAAATGTACTTTTGTGATCCAAAAAAATCAATACAGATGTTATTATTCAACCACCAAAAATCTATGTACATTTTAAGTACCATTAGGTGACTGACCACCAGGCATTTCTATAATAATAGTCCTAAAAACAAAGACGGAGAAGTATATATTTTAAATAGCAAGTTATTTATATTATTCTAATATGTGAGTGTAAAACATGCATATGTTTTACCAAATAGTAACCTATGAACTTATGTCTATATGATATTCAAGCACCTGGATAAGGGGGTTAATATTAATCTTATTTAGGAAGAGAGGACCTACCCTGTTTCTCATTTCTGACTCCATAAGTCTCTTTCAATAAACAAAGTTTAAATAGATCTATAAGTATGAAAGAGCAAACTTCTCTTCTGTTGTAAAACTGCATTAAGGAATGTAGGCAATGGTGCTAACACTTCCCATGCAAAGACTTTTCAGATGTCCTGAATTTTCACCCACAATTTCCAGCAAGTCTTTATCTTATTTGTTATTCATATGATCTATTTTAAAGAGCTCCGTTTGCTCATTGTTTCTCTTGATGAAGGTCAAATGTTTTATTACTCCCAAAAACAAGAAAGAAAAATGAGCAAAGCTAAAGCAGGTTAATGTGAATTATTTCCTTTCTTCTCTTTTAAAATACAAGTAGTTTTCAATCGGTACAACTGCAATTGAGGCCAAAATTTCTATTGCTAAGCAAGTCAATTGTTAAGTGAGTTTTGCCCCACTTTACAATCTTTCTTGCTATAGTTGTTAAGTGAAGGTTTTATACCTGGGCAGGAAAAACCACAGATTAAGCAAAACCTGGCTCAAAAAAGGTAACTGTGAGAGGGACCTTGGAGTCCTAGTGGACAATTCCTTAAACACAAGGCAGCAGTGTGCAGCCACTGCCCCAAAAGCTAATAGAATCCTTGGTTGTATAAACAGAGGCATAGAATCAAAATCACGTGAAGTATTAGTACTGTTTTATAAAGCCTTAGTAAGGCCACGCCTGGAATACTGTGTCCTGATTTGGTCACCACATTACAAAAAAAGTTGTTGAGACTTTGAAAAAAAAAGTGCAAAGAGCAACTATGATGATTAAAAGCCTGGAGGCTAAAATATATGAAAAACAGTTGCAGGATTTGGGTTTGGCTTGCCTAGGGGAAGAAAGGACTAGGGGTGACATTATGTTAGTATTCCAGTATTTGAGAGGCTGCCACAAAGAAGAGGGGGTCAATTTATTTTCCAAAGCAGATGAAGGCAAGACATGAAACAATGGATGGAATCTAATCAAGCAGAGAAGCAACCTGGAATTAAGGAGAAACTTCCTAACAGTCAGGACAATTAACCAATGGAACAACTTGCCTTTAGACACTGTAGGTGCTTCATTACTGGAGATTTTTAAGAAGAGACTGGGCAGCCACTTGTCTGATAAGATATAGGGTCTCTGTGTGATGACCCGTAGTGTCTCCAAATAACCCAAAACCAAAAACATGAATTAAAGTGCCGCAATGCCTTCAACTTAACTGTTTTATTAGTCACAGTTTAAAGTCCCAAAAGTAAATAAGGAGGCAAAAGGAAAACAAGAACAAACCGTCTCGGTGAGAGTTCCAAAGCAAACCAAGATAGGTAATTATACATTCCAAACAGATAATCAGGGAAAGTCCTTGGGAAAACTCCAACAAAGATAAACCTCCTTCAAAGGAAACACTAACTTTGACTCCAGCAATTCTGACTGTGCAGTTACACACTTATATACATAGCTCCCAGCTGTAAGCCCTGAGGAGGATCATGGCCCTCTCCTCCCGAGGAGACCACGCTTTTCCCTGATCCTCTGCTCCCTCCGTGCCCTGGGATGGATAGGAGATGGGCCTGGATCCTCCTCTGATTGCTCAGCCGGCCTCTGCCCTTCCCCAGCCTCCTCCACCACCTCTGGAGCCACACTCCCACTCCCTGTTGGCTGTTCCTCCTCTTCCTCCGAGTCAGTCTCCACCAGGGGCATGACACTTCTGCCTGAAGACCTAGAAGACCTCCAAGGTCCCTTCCAGCTCTATTCTGATTGAAACTGAGACGGTGCAGTTGAGTTAGTAACACAATTGTAAAGTGAATCTGGCTTTCCCATTGACTTTGCTTGTCAAAAGTTTGCAAAAGATGATCACATGATCCCGGGACTCTACAACTCTCATACATGTGAACCAATTGCCAAGCATTTGAATTTTGATCGTGCGACTGTGGGGATGCTGAAATGGCCATAAGTGTGAAAACGTTCATAAGTCACTTTTTTCAATGCTATCGTAACTTCAAAGAATTACTAAAGAAATGATTGTAGGTATTATACAGTATATGGCCATCGAAGAATACCTCCTGTGGAATACTGAATTGCAATTCTTCAGTTAAAGTCAGGACCTTTATCTCATTGGCAATTTTTTTTTTATTAACAGGTAGTTTCTCCAACTTTTTGGTAGACAGGGCAGGGCTAGATTTATCTTCTTAATCTGGTTTTGATTTCCTATTTCAATCCAAATTCTGATAAAAATACACAAGCATCATCAAGATGGTCTATATCAAGAGTCTTCAAATGTGGCAAGTTTAAGACTTGTGGGCTTCAACTCCCAGAATTTCTGAGCTAACATGACTGGAGGAGGAATTCTAGGAGTTAAAGTCCACAAGTCTTAAAGCTGTCAAATTTGAAGACCCCTGGTCTATATGGAAATGTCATTCAGTATCACATTATATGGTTTCCAAAGCTTAACTTCAATAGCAATAGCAATAGAACTTAGACTAATATACCACTTCATAGTGCTTTTGTAGTGCTCTCTAAGCAGTTTACAGAGTCAGCATATTGCCCCAACAATTTGTGTCCTCATTTTACTGACCTCAGAAGGATGGAATGCTGAGTCAACCTTGAACTGGTCAGGATTAAACTCCTGGCAGTGGGCAGAGTTAGCTTGCAATGCTGCATTCTAACCACTGCAGCTTCTTCAGCTAACTTCCTGTAATTTTCACTGAATTGGTAAGGTGTAGTCCTGGAATCTCTGTTTCATTATTAATATAACGTCCCGACTTGACTACTGCAATGCTGTCTATCTAGGACTGCCCTTGCATACCATCCGGAGGTTTCAGCTGGTGCAGAATGCGGCTGCGTGGGTTGTGATGGGAGCTTCCCGATACTCCCATGTTACACCCCTCCTGCGCAAGCTGCATTGGTTACCGGTTGCCCTCCGGGTGAGATTCAAGGTGTTGGTATTAACCATCAAAGTCCTTTACGATTTGGGTCGGGTACTTGCGGAGCATCTCCTGCCAACATCAAAAACCGATCGCCCTCTGCGTGCGCACAGACGGGGACTCCTCGGGGTGCCGTTGGCTAGACAATGTCGGCTGGCGGTGCCTCGGGGAGGGCCTACTCTGTTGCGGCCCCGCTTGTGGAATCAACTCCCTTTGGAGTTCCATTTGGCCCCTGATCTTTGCTCCTTCCGCCGCGGTCTGAAGACCTGGTTGTTTGAACAGGCTGGGCTGGACTGACTTCCTGGTGGGGTTTAATGTATTTTTAACTGTTTTATCGATTGGGCTTATCAGATTTAATTGTTTTTTACATATTTATTGTGGTGGTGTTTTTATTGTGAGCCGCCCCGAGTCCTTGCAGAGAGGGGGTGTCATACAAGTCCAATTAAATAAATAAATAATAATAAATAAATATTATTTGGGAACATGCCCTTCACAGTTGAACCACAGTAGCCATACTTTGGATTTGGTAGCAATACATTTATACCATCTAGCATTTATTTAGGGGAGAAAACAAATCAAATTATTTTTATCAAACAACTACAGCCACAAACTTTATGGTATAATTTTAGCCAAAATCTGGAGTTTGGCTAATAGGAATATATTTAGTAAAATGAAGTCCCATTTAGACAGCTGGAGGAGGTAACTTGTCTGACAAACCAGATGCAGCAGTGGGAAGAGGGAAAAAAATTACCTAGTCTGATGTTAGCTCTATTCCCATTTTCTTCATTTCATCAAAACAGCTGAATACTTTTGCTGACTAATTACAAGAAGTGGGATGCTACCAGTAAGTAAAGAGCTATCACTACATGAAAAAGAATCGCTCATCCCTATTTACAGGCTAAGCACTGATTCCATTATTTACCTAGAATATTTAGCAGTTGTGAATCTTCAATAAAACCTTATAGCTTTATATATTACAAGGTTCTCAAATATGGATCAATTCATGGATCTTCTCTCTTGTTGAACAAATGTGTACCAATATTGTGTGGATGCAAATATATGATTGTTTTAGCATTCAAAATATGGGGCTTAGCAATGCAGTAAACATGATAGATGCTGCTTGCAGTACTACACAGTGGTTGCCCATTACCATTTTTTCTTAGGGTTAATCTTCTGTGTCAGCTATAAAGACTGGTCCTGCCAAAGATGTGAAGCATATAAGACATGTGGAAAGTCACTTTTCATATCAGGACTGCCCATTCTCATGCTTCAAAATCTTCTAAGAGACCATGTTTTTTCCCTGCTCCTTGGTGTTCTTTCTTTAGGAATGTTGGCCTGAAAGCCAACTCCAAGCTGGTGCTTTCCAGGGGCATTTGAGGAAAATTGCAACCATCAGGGAAGCCTTGGAGATAAGAACTTGTCAACCTGACTTGGTTCTCCTGTAGAACAAGCTCAAACCATTAACACCTACAGCAGTAATTTTCAGGGAGATCAAAAGATCAGGAAAGGCTTGAAGTGAAATACAGTATAAACTATCTACATAGTATATGTAATTGTAGAACAGCAAACAAACCAAAAGCCAGTTCTATTAGTACTCTATGACCATATTAGGTAATACTTAACACCCCTCCCCTCCTAGTTAGGGCTCCATCAATCAGCATGCATATATTTTATGTAGTCATGTAGGTAGGCGGGGCTTTGCTGGGTGCGACTGGACCTGCACACCTCACTCATTCCTGGGACGGCACCCTGTTCAGACAGGTCCGCCGTAGCTCCGGTCCCTGCCTGTGGAACTGTCTCGAAATTGTCTTGGGACGTGGCAGGTTCCATCAAGCCTGAGGCCTCAGAAGTACACCACGGGACCCCCTCTTCTAAAGCTAAGTATCCTGATGCCCTCTTTGGGTTTGAGACTAGGTGGTTGCCTAATTCTAATTGTTCTGTGGTGAGGGTTTTGTCTAGGTCTGGTTCTGTGTGTGTGTGTCGGGCTTCTGGCTGGTTTTTGTGACCCAGCCTAAACTTCTTCCTTCTTCCCCAAAGCCCCATCAATAATTTATTTTTCCTATGCTTATAATGCTGGTTTATTCCAAACAGGTTTTTGTTACTTAAGATTTAATGACTTGCAAACAAGAGTCAAGCCAACAGCCTTATTAGCTAAGGGTAAGTTGAAATGGAGATACTGGACTTGATTGTGCATCAAGGTTTTACTATTTTGTATGTTTAAACATTGCTAACATTTGTTTCTTTTCAGTTTTAGTGTATAATTTCTCTTTCAGCCATTAATTAGTCCAGGTCTTAATGCTTGTAATATATGTTTTCCTCATCAAGTTTTCTTCTTTTGTCTCAGCTTGTACCTTTGAAGTTGTTCCAAGAATGAATTCTCTGCTTGCATTGTGTTTACCACCATTGCAATCATGTTCCCATCACTGATTGCCATTGTGATTTCACAGTTTACATTCTTGAAAGTCATTATTTAAAACTCCCAATAGTCGATTCATGCCTTATCTCTCCTTTAAAAACAAAAAAGCAAAAAAGCAAAACCATTTAGTCTGAGTTAATTTGAGTCTTTTATTTTTAGTTAAAACTAAGTAGTTCTGCCATTAGTCTGGCACTATATTATAAAGCACTGTTCCCCAAACCAGTGGTATCCAGATGTGTTAGGGCCACAACCCCCAGAATTCCTTGACATTGCCTATGATGGTGAGAATTTCTCAAACATCTGGAGGACACCAGTTTGAGGAGACTCCTATTAACCAACGACATATGAAATAACTATAACAGCCTCCTTAAACTGGTGGCTACCAGATGGAAGTTCAGTTTCTAGAATTTTTACAGTTATGGTCAGTGACAAGGGATACCTCTGTGTGTTCTTGTCTCCAAAATCTTTTACTGTGCTCATCATCCCATTCCTTTAAAAAATTGAAGGTGTGTTACAATTCTGTTCACACTACTAAAGTTATGGGGGGAACCCCATAGGGTAGTGACTTATCTTGAATGCATCTCTCACAGATGTTGTGGGTATTATTGGCAATAGTCTGAGGAGGGATTCCATATGTTTAGCTGTGGTTTAGGGGAGATTTTTCAACCTTGAGAACCAACCCCACCCACCCCACAATATCTGTAAAATTTGAATTTGAATTAAATGAGTAACACACGTTTTTGCCATTGGTTCTCTTATTCTGGTTCAAAATGAGCTCCTAAAGGGCTGCTTCACTGAAGACAAAACACAAAGGGGAATGGCAAAAGACTTAAATACATAACCACCACTTCACAGTGCTTTGATTCCTTCTGCACAGCCTACACAACCTCATGAGGCACTGCTGAAAATATCTAGATCCATCTAGTGATGGATCACTCAGAACCAAAACAGCATTTGAAAACTCCAAGATAGATGGTAGTGACTTGGGAAAGAGATGCAGGAGGAACTTTCAATTGACTTTGTATTTATTCAATTTATATGCTGCCCATCTCACTAAAAGGGGTGCGGTGGCTGAGAGGGGGAGCTCTCGCCTCACAATAAGGAGATTGTGAGTTTGATCCTAGGTAGAGTCAGATATTTCTCTCTCTGGGCCCACTGAGAATATATCTGCTGAACAAAACTCCGTATTGGTGACAGGAAGGGCATCTGGCCATTAAAACACTCTGCTAGCTCCATTCTGTTGCCCAGACTCTACCCTGCAAGGGATTATGTGGCCGTTAAAAGAAGATGATATGCTGACCATCTCACTACCAAACGACTCTGTTAAACACACATAAACAGGTAGTTCTCATCTTATAACCACAGTTGAGCCCCAAATTTCCATTGCTATGTGAGATAATTGTTAAGTGAGTTTGCCCCATTTTGCAACCTTTCCACAGTTGGTAAGTGAATCTCTGTGGTTGTTAACTTAATAGCACAGTTGTTTAGTGAATCTGGCTTCCCCATTGACTTTCCTTGTCAGAAGGTCACAAAAGGTAATCACAGGACACTGCAACCATGATAAATACACGCCAGTTGCCAACATCCAAATTTTGATCACATGACAGGGATGCTGAAATGGTGGTAAGTGTGGAAAAAAATGGTTGCAAGTCAGTTTTTTCAGTGCCGTTGTAAATTCGAGTGGTCACTAAACAAATGGTTGTATGTTGTATGACTCCCTGCACCAGAATTGTGGAAGAAGCTCAAATGTCCATTCTTTTCAGAGAAAATATTGGCAAAAATGCCAGCATTCCATAACCGAGACCACGATAATGAAACAGGTCCATTATGCTGGCTAGGAAAGAGAGTGAAGCTGATCATGCAAGCATTCTCTGTCTGGCAGAAAAGGGGAATGCACTTCGTTTGTGAGCCACAGACCAAGGAACAAGAACATATCAGGTTGGGATGGAAAGGTGTGAAACATCATTTGTTCCTAGTTAGAGGAAAGATGCGGCCCAGTGTCAATTCAACAGGCAAACCCAAAACGATGAGAAGAGTGGCAAAAGGTATGGCAACTTGCATAGCTCAGAAGGTCCCAGCGCTGTTCTTGTGCTTGACCTTGGAGCAGAGTCACCCTGCTCCTTTCGACGTTTGGAAAAACAACCCATGGGTGCTTCTAAGAAACGTAAATGTATTTATTGCCCGCTTCCAACTATGTTGAAAGGAAACCTGTGGTGGTTTAATGACTCGGCCAGTTCTTCAGGGATTTATTTTTTCAAAGTTCCTGATAAAAAAAGAAATCTGTGGGAAATGAATGATGGCATAATAGCTAACACATGCCAATTCATATAAGCATATTTATCTTTTATGGCATTTGGGTCTCAATTGTCCTTACCCTGGTGAATTGCTGTCTTATAGCATTTCTTTCTATTAAATTATTTACACTATATGCTCAATCCAAAACTGTCTTGTTTGTAAAGTTATTTATTACCTATATTAGGGGGGTGGGAAAGAGGCAAAGTAAAAGGATTCTCCCTTCTACTGTATACTTTTTATTTTTCTCATCTATTTTGACATATATTGAAAATGGGCCTTTTAATAACGAAAAACTGAGGAGGTTCAGAGATACAGAGAGAAGTAAAATATAGGACCTTATATTAAATTATTTATTTATTTGTGGCAAGGACTGGTATAATCAGGATTTTCATTTGTTTTATTCAAGGGATGTAGCACTCAGAATCCTTACCAAGAAATAGATTACAAATGATAAATCTATAGATTTACCAGTTAAGCATGTAAGAAGAATTATGCTGCATTAGATCAAAGGCCTTATCTAGTTTCACATACTGATCCCAAGTAGTTAATCAGATATCCCTGGGAAATTTGCTAGCCTGGCAACATTATGTGGAAAATACATAACTCATGTTCCTCAGCAACTTCTTCTGGGAGTCACCTTGCTTCTGGTAGTATTAAGACTCAAGTCTTAAATGTGCCATATTCTCCTTTAAAGCCATCAAGCTGATGGTCACCAGTATATTACATGGCAGTAAATCCTCCATTTTAATTATGTATCATGGAAGAACTTGTTCCATTAGTGTTATGAGAACACAAGAGGGAAAACACACACACACACACACAAAACTTCTGATCAATTCCCTTTATCTTGGGCATAACTGTATATCTCTGCATCCTACCCCTGGCAGTCCCATTTCTCAACATCAAAGCTTAAAGTGTTGTCATCTTCTTAATAGGAATTGTCTCTGAATACTATTGTCCTACTCACCCTGTTCTTTTTTAGAAGTGAAAACAGAATTCTGAGTATTGTCAAACCATAAAAGGTATAGTCTCCTTTGAACTGAAGCCAATTCTTATTTTCTTCCAGGATGTTTTTTTCCAATTTCCCAGTCTACAACTTTGGAATTCCCGGGCAATTTTTCTTCCAAGGACTAACTTGAGCTGGCCTAACTTTACCTAGTTTCCAAACCCAGATAAAACACTGCCATCTTTATCTGGATTAAAGTACTGCAACACATGTAGTTCTTTTTCAGTTCCTTTCCAAATGAAACCCAATATACAAGCTTGTGTTTTCATAGAAGTTTTCACTCCTTTCATTTTTGCTTGATTTTTTTTCCATTCAGAGGAACAAAGAAGGTCAGGGCTAGAATAAAAACATTCAGAGAGGTAAAAGGAGAGACAAACTTTGCACTTATTGTAGAATACTAATACGTATATTACATATGTTGTCCTCCTCCTCCTCATTTTTTCAGGAGAGGTAGTTCAGGATTTCTCATTTCTCAAGGAATACCTCTTGTGAACCAGAATTCTGCAAAGCCACTTTTTTGAAATAGGAGAATGTGTATTTCTTGCCCTCAAAAAAAAAAACATATTTTGTCAGCATGTATTTTGCAGAACACTGAGGTAAAAAAATTCCGCTAAGGGCATCAGTTTGAAGTTCTCTTTCTGCTTCTTTGCAAAAGCAGACATGTTATTCTAGTAGTGCATGGGAGGATGTGGGGGGGGGGTGCTTTTTAGATATTAAACAAAATTCATCCCAGACTCTCTTCACCACCCAACAACCTATTATTTACATACATTACTTGCTTTTTTTGTGAATGCACATTCAAAATTATCACATTTCACGAAGAGATGATTCCAAGAACGCATTTACATTATATTATTTTCAGTTATTTATATTTCACAAAAATCTATTCTCGAGATTCCTGAAATTGTGCCCACAAATTATCATTTTCTTTGGTGCCCAGTAAACTCTATGTCCCACTGGTTTTATGTATTTAAAATTAGATTGTACTTTAAAAAGCCACGTGGCTATTTTAAACAAAATCTTTATTTTTTATTTGAGGCTATCCAGGAGATGTTGTTATAAAAGAAAAATGTAGGAATTTTAAAGACAACCTTATCCATACAAAGCCTACATATATAGACAAGGAGCTCATAGATAACAAATACAATCAAATCTTCAATCCATTGAGAAAATGGGGCCATACATTTACCTTTCCAATGTTGCAGGATCTATCTTTAAGCTATAAGGGCCCAGAACATCCATTTACATTGGCCAGTTGTTACATTCCATTCACTTCAGCCACTTGTCTGAAATGGTATAGGGTTTCTTGCTTGAGCAGCGAGTTGGACTAGACCAAGTCCCTTCCAACTCTGTTATTCTGTTATTACATGACTTTAAAATGAAGGACAAGCAGAAGTAGGATTCTACCGGTTCGGATCAGTTCTATAGAACCAGTTGTTACAAATATGCACAGTTTGCAGAACTGCAAATCATGCCCCTAGCTGGCCCTGCCCCTCTGTGCCCATCCCTCCCCTCCCTGCCCAGTCAGTCCTTATCACACATGTGTGACACCGTGCGCATGCCCAACATCGCTGACTGCATTCTCCCCCACCCAGTCACTCCTTAAAGTATTTTTTTCCTCCCGATGATCAGCTGTTCCAATGATCAGCTGCTGCCAGGATCCCCCTCACTGTCTTACTGCTTTGCCCAGGAGGCTTCCCTGAGGCCCAGGAGGCACAAAGGGGCAGGGGTTGCTGCCCCCTCCATGCTTCATTCTTTGCCTTCCTGGGCCTCAGGGAGCCTTCTGGGAGAAAAACACCCCCAGGAGCTTTCCTGAGGCCCAGGAGGCAAAAAGGGGCACGCAGAGGTTTCAGCCTCCTCCATGCTCTGTTTTTTGCCTTCCTGGGCCTCAGGGAAGCTTCCTGGGATCAAAAATGCCCCCCCAGGAGGCTTTCCTGAGGCCCAGGAGGCCCAAAAATGGAGCACGGGGGGTGCTGAAAAAGTAGAAGCCACACCTACCCAGTCACATGGCCATGTGCATCTAGCCACGCCCACAGAACCAGTTGTTAAAAAATTTGAATCCCATCCCTGAGGACAAGGCAACTTGAGGTAAAGGTACAAAGGTTCCATGTCCCACCTATGAGAATTTCTCCCAAAATCTTTTCACCTTCGAAGTTATTCCTAGAGCACATAATATCCCATCAAAATCCAAGCATTCCTAAGAAAAAAAAATGCAGGATAATATTTCTACCTGGCACTAAACTGAGTTCTGTAACAAGTCTTCAGCTTCCATCAATGGACCATGATTTCTGCATCCTGGAGTTTATCTCTATGCTGATTTTACTTCCTGCTGCTGGGGGAGGGGTATACTTTGATGATGGGAGGAAGCCTGGCATGTAGGCATATGGAGGAACTGGCTTTTTCTTCCAATTGGCATTTCAGTAATCTAAAGGACAGATTTTGAAGAGGGAGAGAAGAGCAAGAATGACAGCAAGGAGAAGAATAGTAGGACTTCAAAGGTGTTATTAAGCTTAGAAAATGTGGGCTACTAATTCAGAGCAAGAGCATCAGCAATGCTGGGAAATAACACTGCTGTAAGAAAAAAATATGAAATTACTGGGGAAATTTGTGGCAGATTTAGTTGCTGTTGACCTACCACCACTGCTGCCCACACAGATCCTGCCCAAATGCAAGTAGAATGAAATGTAATTAAGTAGCAGAAATGTATACAGTGCAGTAATTATGGAGCCAAAAATATATTTGGAAAATTAATTCATTCTCAGTTGATCCAGGTATCCATGTAGTTGAGGATCTCTCTCTCTCCCCCCCTCTCTCTCATGCACACACACCCACACCCACCACTTCTCTAGGTATATTCATTGTTTTCCATGACTGTCTACAGTGATGAATCCATTCCATACATAATGCAGACTTCTACAAAATCTGGCATCTTCTCTGTGCAAACAGAAAGATTCTCTGCAACAATTATTTATCACCACAATGAGTGGGATCAGGATGGAGGAGGTGGGATGACTACTGTTTCTTCTCTCCCCAGTTTTGACTGCACAAAGAACTTCTCGTTGTGTATTGTATATTTATCCACATACCGTGCTATGTCATTATCCAGGCTCTGCTTTGGTTTTGAGCAGAAAGAAAATATGTAACCTGGGAAGGCATCCCTTGACAGAACTGTTTCTGGAACTGTAAACTATTCAGCTTAATTTCAGACTTGGTGGTCTGTTTTGTGTGGTTGAGCTGTGGGTTGAACACATAAGACCATGGGAAGTCTCCTTGCATGCAAGTCTAACCCAGAAGACGATTCCCACGTGATTTATTTTAATCATAGTTTGTTGAACAAACCATAGCAGCCTGATTCATAGAGGAAAAATAAATGCTCCTAGATCTCCTATATTCATAGACAAAACTAAGTTCTTAAGCCATTTCTTGTTTGTTTGTTTGTTTGTTTGTTTGTTTATATCCCATTTTTATTATTTAAAAATAACTTAAGGTGGCAGACAAATCCAACACATCTTTCTCCTCCTATTTTCCACACAACAATTAGGTGAGGTGAGTTGAGTTGGGCTGAGACAGGATCTGGCCCAATATAGTACCTTTCCTATTTATTTTTCTTTAAAGTTTCTCTGAATTAAAAAAAAGGTGGATAAGGGTGATATGAGTTAGCCATATGCAAGTTCACCTTATTCAGAAGGAACCCTAAAATTCATGTTGTTAGGTAAGGAATATAGGAGTAGCACAGTCAGTGAAAAAATAAATGTCATCGGGAAATTTTGTTTAACTTCCCAAACACTTTTGTCCCCCTGCAAAAGAAGTTTCCATTTTCCCCTCTGTTTTTAGGTACTTTCATGCTTCCCACCCCCCCCAAAAAATATTCACAAGATGTTTTCATCAACCCCCTTTCTATTGTAGATCTGTCCATCCAACAATAAACTCACTGACATATTTAATTTTCACTCAAAAATGTCAAAGTTCATGATATATTTTCTTGAGACATAATTTAAAAGTCAAGAATAGTGGTGGGTTTTTTTGGTGGGGAGGAGTCAAAAGAGGAAGATGATGGTCATGATATCAAATTTGAAGCCCTGCCTTATTTATATGCATGTCAAGGTTGCGTGAGAGAATTATTTGTGCTCTCTGAGCTTGGTTTCCTTATTGCAAATGTTTCATTACCCAAACATCATGATATGCTACCTGATGATGTTACCTAGTTTGAACCCTGAGCTACAAATATTCTCCTTTAAGGTTGTATGTACATGCAGAAGGAAGAAGCTCCAATCATGATGTTTTGACCACCTCCTTGCTTCTTTTCATCTCTCCTAAAACTGTTGCCCACAAGGGAGTTGTGAGATGCTGGTAAAATGGATGTGCCATTAAAACCTAGGGCTCATACACACATGCTCCTCACTTCTCTCATAATTAAGATAATGCTGGAAATCTCACACATCTTTCACAAAAAAATTCACAGAAATATCCTCCATGGAGCCAAATATTTAAAAGAATTTTTTTTTCCTCACCCAATTTCCAGAGAAATGCAACAAATAATTTCTCAGGTCACTGGTAGCAAAATGTACTTTATAAAGCAGCCATGCAATAACAGATCAAGAGCAGCGTTTTCCAACTTCAGTAACTTTCCGATGTCTGTAAGTATTGTGGAAGTTAAAGTCCACACATATGGAAATTAACCAGGTTGGGAAACACTGACTTAGAATATACATTGAATGGCGACAGAGGGAAGCAAAACATCATTGCCACTATTTTCTTATTGTATAAAGTGGTACAGAAGTGTATATTGGAGAAAACAATGAAGGTCAATGGTACCATAATTGTGATGTTTAGATGTTCTTTCTAGAAATGTCTAGGTCTCCTTTCCAGGAGATTCAGTTGGAAAGAGCCACACACAAAGCTTGCTAAGACCAGGCTTTCAGGAGTTATTTGCATTCCTATCCAGTTCCTATTTATTTAAAACATATCTATATGTAGATAGATAGATAGATAGATAGATAGATAGATAGATAGATAGATAGATAGATAGATAGATAGATATTGGTATATATAGAAACATATATATATATATATATATATATTTTATAAAGGTATGTAGGTCTTGGTGTATTCGGTCTTGTCCGTGTAAGGTTGAGAATACCTTGGCAACGTTTCGACGAAATCTCATCCGTCATCTTCAGGCTGGTGTCTTCAGCTTCGTTCTCCTGGGAGAAGTGTGTGATCGTGGCTGTTTTTCCCTTTTAAACTCCAGAGTTGGCTGTGTTGTTACTTTTGATTGGTTTGTGGAGTTGATGTATGCAGATTGGATGGCTTTTTCCTGAGACCCTGTGTGGCTGAGGTGCTGGCTGTGTGTCTCTCAGCCTTTTGTGTTGTAACGACCTGGGTAATGGGCTGTGTGATGACCTTCTGAGTTCTATTGTTGTGACGTCCTGGGTGTGGTGCTGTAATCTCCTGGGTCGTTGTCTGTGCTGCAACCTCCTGATGTTTTGTGTTGTGATCTCCTGAGTTCTGTGATGTAGTATCCTGGGTGGAAGGCTGTGATGTGGCATTCTGGGCCTTGGTTTGGCTCCAGTTTGAGGTCTGGCTATGTGTTTATAGCGTGTGTCAGTTTGCTTAGTTTGGGGTTGGAGGGGGTGTAGCAGCTGGTGTTGCAGCCATGGTCTGGTTTCTGGATGGTGGTTGCCTTTCATCTGTGGCGTGGGCTTGGGTTTGAGTCTGGTGAAGGAGATTGGTGGTGGCATCCTGTGTTATTTTGGGTCCGGTGTTGGTTTTGTGGCTGGGACTCGTTTGTTGACCAGGGCTAGTTTCCAGATGTCTGGTAGGCGGAAGTATCATCCCGCTTATTCATGTTATGGGGTGTTTCTCTATTTCATGGCTTCCTAATTATTCTTTTGTTGAAGTGTTCAGTATTGAGATAAGTTTGGATCCCTCAAAATCAATTTCATGTCCTGTGGCTTTAAGGTGCTGGAAAAGGAGGAAGTTTTTTCTTCTTTTCTGACTGCGTTCTTGTGTTCTATGATGCATTTATTCTCCTGTTGGTTTGTCCAATGTATGTGGCTGGGCAAATTTTGCATGGTATTTTGTAAACTCATTGGTTTCTAGCTGGATCTTGTCTTTGGGGTTTCTTAAGATGTTGGCTATTTTTGGTCAGTGCCAAAGGCTGTCCTGATATTGTGCTTGTGGAGAATTTTGCTGATTTTATCTGTGGTGCCTTTGATGTAAGGGAGGAGGGCGATGCCATTGTCCTGTTCTGTGTCTTGGTTTTGGGGAGTCTCCCTTCGGATTAGGTTGGTGATTGTGCTTCTTTGGAATCCATTGACATTAATACGTTAGTGAGGGTGTGTAATTCTGTTCTCAAGTGGTCTTTGTCAGCTAGGCGTTGGTTCTGGAGATGAGGGTCTTGGCTACGGAGTTGATCTGTGCAGGGTGGTGATGGGATTGTGCATTTAAGTAGCGTTAGTGTGTGTCTTTTTCTGGTAGATGGTGTGTCCTAGGGAGCCGTGGGTTTTTGTAAATAAGGACGCCCAGGAACGGAAGTTGATTGTTGGTTTCTGTTTCCATGGTAAATTGTATTTTGGGGTGTAGGCTGTTGAGATGTGTGAGGAAGTTGTCCAGTTTTTCTTTCCCGTGTGGCCAAATTACGAAAGTGTCATCTACATACCTAAGCCAGAGTTTGGGTTTGTATTCGATTTGTCTAGAGCATTGGTTTCAAAATGTTCCATGTATAGGTTAGCGATGACGGGTGAGAGGGGTGATCCCATAGGTGCTCCTTCTATCTGTTTATATCTTTGTCCATTGTGGATGAAGTAACGTGTTGGAAAGGCAATGGTTGGGCAGATCTAGGATGTGCTTAGGGGGTTGTATTTGTTTTGGATAGCTGTCAAGGCTTCTTTAATAGGCACTTGAGTGAAGAGGATATGACATCAAAGCTCACAAGTAGGTCACTGGGTTGTAGGTTTTGTTTCTTTATTGTTTCTATGAAGTGGAAAGAATTTTGTGCGAGTGAGTGTGATGGATTCTGTGTAGGGCTGGAGTTGTTTAGAGAAATTTGGCAAGGTTCTGTAGAGGTGAGCCTATGGAGCTGACTATGGGTCTGAGTGGTGTTCCTTCTTTGTGTATCTTGGGGAGGCCATAGAGCTTAGGGCATCTAGATGATTTTTCTCTGGGGATGATTCTTTGTTGGATCTCTTCACTGATGGGAGGCTTTTATTTTGGATTTGGTGGTTTTCTCCAGATAGGTGGTGGGGTCTGTGTTTAGAGGTTTGTGGGGGTCTTGGAGTAGGTTGGATAGTTTGGATTGGTAGTCAGATGTGTTCATCACGACTGTGGCGTTGCCTTTGTCTGCTGGGAGGATGATTATGTTGTGGTCTTTCCTCAAGTTGCTGAGTGCTTTTTGTTCTTCTTTGTGTTGCTTCTGGGTGGACTGCTGGAGCAGAGGACGTTGGTGACTTCAAGTCTGATTTTATTGGCTGTGTCTGGGTTAATTTTGGTTAGGCTAGCTTCAACTCCACATATGATGTTTTCAGTGGGGATGCTTTGGGGGCTTACAGCAAAGTTGAATCCTTTGGAAAGGACATTGGTTTCTGCCATGGTGAGGGTTCTGTCTGATATGTTGTGTACTGTTTGTTTCATGCATTGTTGTGGTGGGGGGTTGGGCTTCTGGCGTTTCTCTAGTCTTTGGAGTTTGTTGGTGTGTGTGTCTGTCTTGTGAAAGGTTTCTGTTTGGCTCTCCAGAGGGCTAGTTGTTTGGATTTGTCCCAGAGTGCTGGGTGGATTTTGTTACTGAGTTTGAGGTGGAGGGTGAGTAGGTCCCTGTTGGTTTGGTCTAGTAGGAATCTTTTCCTGTGGAGTTCGTTTCTGATTAGAGCTAATTCAGTTCTTTTCAGGATCCTTTCAGTGGCTGAGGTTTTAGTGTGGAATTTGAGTTGGAAGCATGTGGGGATCACGCTTTTTGTCTCGGCAATTGCGTAGGAATGTGAGGTCACATAAGATGGTGGCTCTTCGACTTCGAAGTTTCTCATAGATCCGGTCAGTTGGAAGGTTTCCTCCCCGTAGAGGTAGGATATTTGTTTTCAGATTTTCAGGTAAAGGTATGTAGGTCTTGTATTCGGTCTTGTCCTGTGTAAGATTGAGAATACCTTGGCAATGTTTCGACGAAATCTCATCCGTCATCTTCAGGCTGGTGTCTTCAGCTTCTCTTCTGGGAGAAGTGCGTGATCGTGGCTGTTTTTCCCTTTTAAACTCCAGAGTTGGCTGTGTTGTTACTTCTTGATTGGTTGATGGAGTTGATGTATGCAGATTGGATGGCTTTTTCCTGAGACCCTGTGTGGCTGAGGTGCTGGCTGTGTGTCTCTCAGCCTTTTGTGTTGTAACGACCTGGGTAATGGGCTGTGTGATGACCTTCTGAGTTCTATTGTTGTGACATCCTGGGTGTGGTGCTGTAGTCTCCTGGGTCGTTGTCTGTGTTGCAACCTCCTGATGTTTTGTGTTGTAATCTGAGTTCTGTGATGTAGTATCCTGGGTGGAAGGCTGTGATGTGACATTCCGGGCCTTGGTTTGGCTTCGAGTTTGAGGTCTGGCTATGTGTTTATAGCGTGTGTCAGTTTTCTTAGTTTGGGGGTCAGAGTGGGGTGTAGCAGCTGGTGTTGCAGCCATGGTGTGGTTTCTGGACGGTGGTTGCTTTTCGTCTGTGGGGTGGGCTTGGGCTTGAGTCTGGTGAGGGAGATTGGTGGTGGCATCATGAGTTATTTTGGGTCCGGTGTTGGTTTTCATGGCTGGGACCATGAAGACACCAGCCTGAAGATGGTGAGTGGGATCTCGTCAAAACGTCGCCAAGATACTCTCAATCTTAACATGGGACAAGACCCGAATACACCAAGACCTACATACCTTTACCCGTGAAAATCTATGAATATATATATATATATATATATATATATACACACACACACACACACACACACACACACACACACAGGGAGAGAGAGAGAGATACTGTAGATGTAGATGTAGATATAAATATAGACAGACAGACAGATAGATAGATAAATATAGATGATATAGATAGATAGATAGATAGATAGATAGAGATAGTGATAGATAGATAGATAGATAGATAGATAGATAGATAGATATCTCACATATAAATTAGTAAGTCCAGAAAATAGATTTGAAGATTCTCACCTCCACTTTGCAATATGGTCTAGGTTTTTGCCCTCTGTGATATTTTTGGTGCTTCGCCCCCTCCCTGCCCCACTCTTGGCTGGTTGCCATCTGTCTACATGTCACAACAATGATTCCTTTTGAGAGAATCTCACTTACCCTTAGCAATTCACCTCTTGCCACATCACTAAGAGCTAATTAATGGCCGCATAGAAGCTGTTGAAAGGCACTTGCATATTTAGGTGCTCCATGTGCCTCATATCAATTTAATAGGGTCTTACCCCCCCCCCATGTATCATTTGCATGCCAGCAGAAGCAGTGGTGAGATACAGATGTTGCACGCATATGGGGCAGCGCACACGGCGTGCACCTTTGCCATCAGCCACATGGAACATAGACAGGGATAAGTGGGTTTTGGCATCATCTGTAGGGCTGTCAAATCACTGATAAGGTGGAAGGAAAATCTTCACTTATGCCAATTTAGAATCTGGTATGAAGAAGGTTTAATTTTACATTTCCATTCTTCAATCCTCAAAAGATATAAGATATGTAATCGGGTTATTGCTTACAACCGTTGGATGCATACAGATCCAGAGCAGTGGTGGGATTCAAGTTTCCCAAACCACTTATGGGGAAGCCAAATTCATTTTACAACTGTGTTACTAACTTATCAACTTCAGTGACTCACTTAACACCCATGGCAAGAAAGGTCAAACAATGGGCCAAAATCCATTTAACAAATGTTTTGCTTAGCGACATAAATTTTGGGCTCAATTATGTTCATAGGTTGAAGACTATCTGTATTGTAACAATGTACTATGCAGCCCCCTCTAATTTTTCTAATTCTCTAATTGCTCTTTCTAGGACATCTGAGGGAAGGTTTGACCTTGCATCTTTCTATGATGTTCTGACAATCCCTAGAAATCTCCTCCATATATGTATTCTCTCTCTAATATTCAATGTCATCTTGAAGTTGAGGCCCTCAGTTCTAATCATTTCCATGAATTAACATATTTGTATGTTATGCTTGGAGGGGAGGGAGATATAACTTGTAAAAAGTGTTTTGTAGTACATTGTCTACTTGTGGATGACCTTCACCTTCTGAGGAATATCAGATGAAGGATCTTCTTCTTGGGGATGTTACAGGAATTAGAATATCTCAGGTGCTGGTGGTTAGTTTCATAAAAGGATAGGATTTCCATTAACTTCAGGCAAGCTTAATGTATTCTTCTTGCAGTGAGACAGTCGGAATGAGTCTGGAGCCAAATAATACACTTTATAGACACAAATAATCGTAAATTCGGAATGTCACCTTTAGGCAGAGGCATTTTTATTATTGTTAGTGGAGCTGCTGAATAGGTTTGATGTTTTATTCTCCTGGGGACTAAATGTTCGAGAGTACACAGCCCTATCTTTATCAGCCTCACAAGAAGGGAGCCCAGCCAAACCTCCTATACCTCTCTATGATTGATAGCAGATGGCATGCTTTAAAATAAACCTATCCATTAGCAGTCCTCAGTGTTTTTACTCAAAGCATTTACAACTGTTTGAATTGGAAAACACACGCACACCCATGTAACCACACACACACACACACACACACACATACATTTCAGCTCATATCAGCTGTACAGGTGCAAATCTTTTCTTAACTGTTAAACAGCAGTGAAATAAAACTATGTTTTGTTTTATTTGGGTGAAGGGCTCATATTTCAAAGTAGCATTGAGGTGAGAGGTTGGTTGAGGGCACTCTACTGCATTGCAGTACGTTGAGATTTTGCTTTACAATAAACCATAAGATATTTCTTTCCTAATAACCCCACAGGTCATATGGGATTTCTCCTATAGGAGTTGGAGTCTAAGAAGGTAATTTAAATGGCAAATTGCCAATCTCAGAAGGACATTTGGAGAGAGACAGATGGGCAAACAGAAAAGAACACGTTCTACTCTCGGTCATATCAGAAGAGATTCCTGTTGCTGCTGAACACTAAAACGTATCCATAAAACCAAGTGGTTTGGGATAGCTTTGGATTTAACAGGTACATGCACAAATCTCTAAATACTGGGTGACAGGGGTGGGCTGCGACCCCTTTGCTCCAGCAATCGGTTGGCCCCACCCATCCATCCTTGCTTTAGTCTGTCCTTTATTTCTGCAGTTTTGAAGCACAGCTGAGGTGCACCTCAACCATTTTACCCATCAATGTTGCAGTGGAAATTAAGTTGTAGAGCTGTAAAATGGTGTTTTTGTGATTTTCTGCACATGTGCAAAGCGCACGTCTGGCGCATATGTGCCCAAAGTGCATGTGTGCATGCAAAGCACGCACTCACCAAGCTGGTTGTGAAACCAATAGAAGCCCACTGGATGAATCAAGAAATTGGATTTGTGGGGGGTGCAAAAACTGTAACAGAAAGACCTTTAAAGAACTGTCAAACTTCACCTTCCAATCTCTATTTTCTCCAAACTTCTTCTCCTTTCCACTCCCTCCTTTTAAATATTGAACAAAAGCTTCTCTAAAATGAAAAGTCACTGTATTGGTGGTCAGTAGTTTTCTGGACCCAATTTAAAGTATTTTTAAAACCCTTAATGCCACAATACTGGATATAATAGTCAAACCCCTTGCTAAAATCGAACCGGATTATCTGTTGGATTCAGTGGTGGGATTCAATTTTTTTAACTATTGGTTCTGTGGGCATGGCTTGGTGGGCATGGTTTGGTGGTGTGGCAGGGGAAGGATACTGTAAAATCCCCATTCCCTCCCCACTCCTGGAGGAAGGTTACTGCAAATCCCATTCCCTTCCCACCCCACTAACCTGCTTTCCAGCTCTGTTCTCCTGTGCAGGGCAACAAAAGAAGACCCAGCCGATCAACTGGGACTTGGGAGGCAGAGAATAGATGGGGGCGGGGCCAGTCAAAGGTGGTGTTTGCCGGTTCTCTGAACTACTCAAAATTTCCACTACTGGTTCTCCAGAACTGATCAGAACCTGCTGAATACCACCTCTGGTTGGATTCCTCAAGAGACATCCTGCTGGAATTCCTGTCAGCCCATGACAGGAAAAAGATTCGACAAGGGCTACTGGAATTCTATCACAGCATGGTATAATAACAGAACCTTGAAATTTGGCAGAAATTCTCATTCCACTTATTATACCAAAGAACATCAAGGTGGGGGAATCTTAAGCTTCTTTCTCATCCCCTCCTAACTATACTTGCATTCCTAATTCAAGGATTACCTTGATACTCCTCTACAGTACCCTTCTCTCATGGGACACAGGTCAGATGACAAGACTTTTAATGTATGTATGTATGTATGTATGTATGTATGTATGTATTTATTTATTTATTTATTTGTATTTCTTAAAATGTAAATTATGTAGGCTACCCACCACTCATCTCACATGGGTATTCCCAAATCAATAAAAAAAATAAGCAAATACAAATAAATCTCCATCCATTCTGGTGGCAACAAACAATTAATCACTTGATGGGCTCCATATCACCCTGGGGCCACACCATGTCTTGATGGCTTTTAGAAAAGTGTCAAATTGAGGGCCAATCTTATTTCTACAGGGATGGTGTTCCACAAAGAGGAAACCACCATAAACACTAGATGGACCTCCTTAAGAGAGGGGATACATAATATACCCAGTGTCCCTGCTCTGGTAGGTTGGGTAAAGACAGTTCTTCAAATAGCCCTCTCTCAGTCATGTACAGCTTTCTTTATGAAAGGTACCTATTCCAGAAGTGCATGGAGTACCAATATTGTGAAAATTATGCAAATCCATTAAATATGCTTCATTTCAATGTTCTTTCCCCAGTTACTCTCTGGATACCTCTCTTAGATTTCATCTTTCTCCTTTATGGTTATCTCTTGGTTTTGGTTCTTGTTTGGATTTGGCTATTATTATTATTCTATTGTTATGGTGTTCTCTGTTTGATGTTGTGCTGTTCATGAGACAGGGTTACAACTCCAGAAAAATGAATAAGATAAAAGTAATATAAAACATCAGTACTTGAGAAAGCTGCATTTGGTAGAGTATAGAAATGGTTAAATAAACTCTCCACAGTTTAACTAAATAGATTGTACAGTTTTTCAAGTCAAAAGCATGTAGATGACAGGGACTCCTAAGAAATAAAGGTTCCTTCATTTAAAGGAGAGAGGTTAAGAATTTAGACACTTCTGAGGCAGTAAATAAGAAACATAACAAAAGTGTGTATGGAATATGTCACCTCATTAATGGCTATCTTGTCCAGTGAAAAGATAAAAGGCAAAGACAAGTTTTATGATACATAAGAAACTGGGACATTTTCAAATAAATCCAAATCAACAGAGGAATGTTGATTCCATGCGTGTGCATGTTTGTGTGATTTTATACCCATGCAGTTTGACAATAGAGCAAAAGAAATTTAGCATACATACATGAGGCCACGATAATTATGACAGGGTGGTGATTATATGGAAATGGACAGAAATACAAGATCAAACCTTCTTCCTAATTGGCATAATTCAAAGATGAGCCAATCCTCTTCACTCTGTGCATTTCTGCAACAAATTAAAACAGCTTCATTAAACTCTTTTTCCCCTATGTCTGCCTCTGTCTTTGGATGTTTTGCTGTTATTGTGGTTAGGTTGTTTACAGGCAGGATTCCGTTCATTCTTTGCTACTTTGGTTAGTTGCAGAACACCTTTGGTGACTTGTCTCTACTACATAAACATGCTTTTTGACAATGACAAGTACTTTTAAACAGACCTGAACAGCCTGTCCCCTGTTGGATCATCATTTCCAAGGTATTTCCTTACCTACACAGAGAAACCGAATGACAAGAGATGGGCCAAAAAGCAGTGGAATCCCAAGACAAGCAGATTCCCTAGTTAAATAAAGTGATAATTGAACTACTGGCCTCAGATCAACCATACTGCTACAGTCTGCCCTGACACCACCTGAGTCTTCTTGAAGAACCCTTACCCAAGAGCTCCACCAGCATTTAACCCATAGTAATAGTGGACTCACCAAGTCAACAACAGTTCCACTCCAAGCCATAGTTTGACAAGGGTTACATTAATGACAAAAAAGGTTCTTGCTGCCACTTAGCAGGCTTATGTATCCAATAAAACAACCACCACCCAGGACCTCCTCCAATAGAAGAGATGTTATAAACAACTGCTGGCATGCAAGTAAAATGAAGGCATGAGAAACAACTGGACACATTTCAATCAAGCAGTCAAATCCAAAGACTCAACCTTATTCTGGCATATCAATATTGGCAGTTGGTTCACTTCCCATACTGGAGAGCTTATTTAGATGTAACAGGATTGTACTGTAACTGTACAGACTGCTACATTTTATACCAGCCAAACTTTCTAGAATTCAGGGGTGTAAAACTGGAAGCTCGCAGGCCAGATGTGTCACATGCAGGCCATGCCTACCCCAGCTCCATGAATGGAAAAAACGTCATGAAATGTCACATGATGGCAACATGACGCGGTGAGTTTGACACCTGTATTCTAAATCATCCTCAGGGACAAGCCCAAGCAAAGGAAATTACAGAAATCCAAAAGTTATTCTCCCAGTGATACTACCTCATTATCGCTCTAACCATCTTGAAAATCATTAAAGTGTGTTTAAAAAGTTGCCTGCAATACGTATGGTGATGTCATAGAATAGAATACATTGCTGCAACAATCTTTGGTTTGTTTTTAATTTGAACTTCGTGAGGAATAGCTAGAATTACTTCTTTTAATTCCGTTAGGGCATCTTTCAGTTTTAGAATTAACTTTGTGAAGAAGGATGGCATGATTTGTTTTGACATAAATAAGAGGCCAACAGCTTGGGTACACACCACTCTGGACTGCTAGTGGCCAGCTTGATGGGCTTTTCATTTCAGCTGCTATTTTAGCAGGGAAAGGTTAAAGTAATGTAACATGTTCTTTTGAAACGGATACTCATTACAGATTATTTACAGTGGTAACTGGAAACAAATATTGGCAGCAATCATACAAAGAGATACCACAAATGTTGAAGTTCAATTTATGCATTCTTACAGACTTTTCCAATTCTCTAAATGGGGTGGTCAATGCTGATTTATTGTCCAATCTAAAGAATTATTGTCCAATGTAAAGAAAAGAGGAACCACGCTAAGAAAGCTTCCATTATCAGAATACTTTAAATATCCATCTGGTTAGGTCACAGGTCCTGCGTTAGAAGCCCAGTGAAATCAAGCTACTTTATATATATGATAAGATAAAAATAGCATTATGGTTTTGGCATTTTACACTTCTAGTTGCTATTTCCATTGCCTTTCAAATGTTCCAGGGCAGCACTTTCTGTAGCAAACACAGTCTTGGCTAGGTTATAATCCTGGATGGATTTGTAACAACTCACAGCTATTATGGGTAATGGCAAAAAAGGAAGCAAATAAATCAAGGCCAGTTAAGTTCCTGAAGTCAGTAAAAAGGCACTCGCTGAGTAATAAAGAGAGCTGGACGGATGCTGTTCATAGGTAAATTAGTCATACAATCTGGAATTTATCTAGATGCTAGATGTAGTGCTTTAGATGAGAGTTATCTGTGATCCTTAGCTGTGAAGCAAGGAGCTCAGTCTAATACGTTATCATCTCAAAATAATCCTGATGCCTAGGCCTGTTCATTCATCAATTCTCCCAGGACTGATTCAGAGAGAGAAATGCTATTTGTTAAAGTCATCGACCACACAATCTGAAGCATCCAGTTTTTAACTATTTTATTTTATTCTAGAGGGTTCTCAATCATGCAATGAATGAATCAGGTATGATTGCAAACATGCTGGCTTAGAATTCTGGGAGTTGAAGTCCCAACCCATCTGAAAGAAGTCAGATAAGACAGAACTGCATTGTCTATTAGGCTGAATGAGTATTAAGGCTCAGGGCCTTTGAAACTCCCAAGATCTTGCCAAACCTGCCAAACTATTTTGGATTCCCCCAAATCTATGGAATTATGGAACAGGGCCTAGTTTATATATTGTATACAGTGCAAATCATTTTTTTTAATAGTTCTTTCCTGGAGCTTAGAGTTATGGGGATACTGAGATGAGGAAGGTTCATTTAGGCTGATCTGGAAATAGAATTATCTTCCAAAGTTTTTTTTAAAAAAATCTGCGATTTACTTTTCAGGTGGGGGGAACCCCAATTACCACTCAAAAGCTTATAACTTTTCCTTGTCTTGCTTTTATTTTTTTAAAGGACTTTCTTGTTGCAGAATTGGATTGACAGGTACAACGTAAACAGAAACAATCCATTAAGGGTGGAACATTGGGAGAAATAACCTCCTTTTGTTCTTAGAGAAGCTTTGGAAGTTTCCTGATGGATCAACATCCTTGGAGTTAAACATTTCCATATGTACATGGAGATTTTAAAACATAAGCCTTGAGGAAAGATAAGGAGAAAACTAAAACATAACCTTAAATATTTTGAAGGACAACTTCCTGAACTATGTGGCAGTTGGCAAGGCATTCGGGGGAAGTATTTGGTGAAGCCAAGCAAGTGTTATATACTTCTTTGACAAGCATGTTTACTTCTCAGCTTTGATTTGCTTTTTGTTGTTGATTGCTAATACTTCCATACCTATCAGTGATGGGTTCTCCTGTGGTTTTTCTTATATTGGTTGACATGTGTTTTGGATCAGTCATCCAGAATGTGGGAGTTTGGCCATCAAGAAAAGCTGTCAAAAGGATTTGTTCTGCAAAGGCAAAAACTGAAATTAAAAAATGGACTTTTGTTCACATGAGGATTCTTTCTTTTGAGAGGGTCCTATAAACAGGAGCCTGAAGCCAGCAGAGGGTGGAATACGGAACTACAAAAACAGAGTGGTGCAGTAATCAGACAACAATACTGTGACAAGTGTTGTGGGACTATGATAGCAGAACAATCCAGCACTTGGAATTTGAATAATGGACGTGCTATTGATTGAAGCTGGGTGAGAAGACAGTAAAACCGACAGACCAAAATCTGGAGTCTAGGCTTAACTTTCCATCGCTGGTTGGACACACAAGAGTACTCAGATGGATGTTGAACAATTATAGAGGGAAGTTGAACAATTGCCTCTCCAGACTGAGCTGGCAGTTATTCCTCTGGTGATTTAGATCAACCAAATATAAACGGAGCACATCACTCCTGAAACATAGTATCCCAAAACCTGCATAGTCAATTAGAAGCAGAAACATGAAATTCCTCACAGATGAAATAATTTATTCTTTCTGTTTCATGGTATCTGCAGGATTGACAGATTGGTTTCTTCTACTCTTTTTCTTACATTTTTAAATTAGGGGTAATAGGAGATCACAATGAAACTCAAATAAACAGTTAATATGTCCTGCAGTTCTTAGATATACAAACCTAGTTAGAGCTGTGTACTATTGCTTAAGAGAGAAACTGTGTTACATATCTGTGCATGATACTCTGTGTGCATCAAGCACATTGTGATCTGTTCTGATTGATATCCATTTTGTTTTGGGTTTTCAATCTATTTTACTTTGAAATCAAGTCAGATTTAGTAAGTTCTTAACTCCCCAAGTTAAAGCTGCTTACTCAGAAATTAAAAACCAACAACAAAGCAAATGCAGAATAATATTTATATGAGCTTAATTTCTGGCAACTTCATAAAAAAATTTGTGTAGATTTTAGCAAGAAGTGCAGAATCAGGATTTTTAAATTTCTCTGTACTGAATGTCATTTTGCTAGTTTCTGACCACTCTTGTCAAGATGTTCCCAAATCTTGACAGCATCCTTTAGTATTTTTGCTATCCCTCTGTCTTTGCATTGTATGTGAGTTTTCTAATCTTGTTATCCAAAACATTTGTATCTTGAACAGTGCAGGGCCTAGGACAAAATCTTGTGACATAGCCCTTATCACCTCCTTCTAGTTTGACACGAAGCCCCTGATATATCAACTTGTTGTGTGTTCTCCACTAGGGCCTGATGGACGACTTCATCAAATGCTTTGCTATCCATTACTCTGGTCAAATAAATTGGTCACACTGGAAAGTGAGATCAGATTAGTTTGACATGATGTGTCCTTTATAAATTCATGCTGGCTCTTACCAAGCAATACATTATTTTCTAAATACTCACATTCCAACTGGAATGGACACCCTCTGTATTTGTCAGGGTTGGTTTAAATTATCCAGGTATGCCTGTTACCTAACAATTATTTCCTTTTTTAAAATTCATTTTGATGGTACGGTGTTTACAGGACATGTCCTACATCATATACTTTGAAACAATAAAGAGTCCTAATACTGATGGAACTGGGAGTAGTAGAATACATTATTAAAGTTTGATAAAGAACGAACAGGAGCGCATGGATGTGATCAAAACAAGAATAGTGTACAAGGCTATAAAGGTATGGAGAGGTGCAGTGAATATTATGAGTGTAAACTATAATATAAGAATATTTTCTATTCTTTTTTATCTTATGTTAATTACTTTGTCTTACTTTTATTACTCCTTTTATGCACTTCGCATAGCATTGTTTATTCAAAAAAAGTAGGCAGGACCTCCCTACCTGCTCCCTCCCTCCTTCTCTCCCTTCTTCTTTCTCTCCCTCCCTCCTTTCTCTCCCTCTTTTCTCTCTCTCTTTTCTTTCCTTCCTTCCTGAAACAAAAGGGGGTGGGAAACACATAAGGAACATATCTTGATACATGTGAACCCTATGATGAAATATATATATATTTACTTTAAATTGGTCAGTAAATGGAATGAGGAATGTTTTCAGCCCTTCCACATTTTTCAAATTCACCCAATCTTCCCCTAGCTACACAATGCCAGTTTTGTGGGGTGGGAGGGAGCATGCTTTGGCTGTTCACAATGATTTCTTGGACACAGACATTAACTAAAACTGATGGGCTCCATGGAAGGCTTGGTTGAAACTGGGAAGGAGACAATCTTTGCAATCCTGTCACCCTATATCCCATTACATCATTCAACCAATCTGATCTGGTTGGTTAAGAAATCTGGAACTATAAAATGAGATGGGATTGGGAGTTGCAAAACAAGGTGAGAAACTTTGTGCTGGCCCTAGCATCCAGAATAAATTTTGGATAGGGAGTACTCTGAATTGAACCTCATGATTTGTAAATATACTGTCAAAGGAAGGATTTCCAAAATAAATTTTAAAAAAAACATAATATTATATTGCATCTAGTGGCAGGGCTGCAAAATTCTGGTTACTCTACAGCAGTAAAATTAAAATTTGGCTATTTTTAGTGGTTGCCCATATTTTTTGCAGTCCAAAGCTGGTTTCTCTGGACTGATGTACTGTACTAAGCCATGGTTTATTTTGATCATAGCTTGTAATTATTAAAGTATAGCATTGTATTTATGCACCATGCTAATAAAAAATCAGTCAAGCTAGATTATGGCTTAGTGCCATGTGTGAATTCAACCAATAACTATACACTTCATAATTTTAAGAACTCACTCTCCCTTCTAAATCTTCCTCCATCCTCGGCAAGAAAAAATAAATTGTTTTGTCTTTCATTCTTGGAGAGCTGCCCCCATTAAAATATCAACAAGAATGAGTTGATATTGTGAATGTTCTCCAACTAAGAAGTGAAGCAAGCGAAGTCCTGTGAGAAAGTAAGGACTTGGGCCAGTCATTGCTGCTGGAATGTGGAAACTATGATGCCATCTCCTTTATTGCTAGGGGCGGAAAGTACATTCAGCGAGTGGGAAGTACAAGCTGGTATGTATGACAGGCAGTAGTTCTCGAAGCGACAAACTGTGGGCGTCACCTCAACCTCAAGAGCAACTTGTCTAAACCTTTTTCATCCCCTTGAGATTGGTGTAGCCAGTCAAGGGGGGGAAATGAGGCATGGAAGGGAGAGCAGATGTGTTTAATTACAACTCTATGTATCAGAGTTGGCATTTCATGAGTGGTTCTCCATTAGTGCCCCTTTCTTCTGGGTTTGTTTACTTTTGGAAGAGCAGTTGTTGAAAGATTCGCCCCTATCACTAGAGAAATTCAGAGCCCACATTCTCAATATGGAATATGCTGAAAATCAGTTGGACTGTTCCTGAGGAAGTAGTAGGACACACACGGAACATGTGAAAACAAATCCTCTCCATCTTTCACCATGTTATTCTCAGCAGCATCGGGGTTATGTTTCTTTGAGATGGCTTGATCATTGAAGAAAGCTACATAAAATGCAAGGCTGACTCCGACTCCTGGATTTCAAGGAAATCTTCGCCAAATTTATTTTTATCTTTGGTCTTTCATTCCAGTTCTGGTTATGCAAACACAAGGAACAAAGAGCAAGGGGCAGTTTCTAATTATAAAACCCAAAGTGAAATCTATATTTAGAATTTTTTTCCAGTTCCTATATTTGTTTGCATTAAAAAAAAGAAGTCCTATTTATAGAAATGGAATTCAAATAAGAATTAACAATTCTTTTTCTCTGTTTATCTTGCATTATTATTATGGTTTGTTGTGGTAATTCTTATTACTATAAGCAATAACACTTAGACTTATGTACAGCTTTATAGTGCTTTTACAGCCCTCTCTAAGCTGTTTTTACAGAGTCAGCCTATTGCCCCAACAATCTGGGTCCTCATTTTACCAACCTTGGAGCTTGGTAAGATTCAAACTGCCAAATTACAGTCAGCCGGCAGTCAGCAGAAGTAGCCTGCAGTACTGCATTCTAACCACTGGGCCATGGTGGCTCTTTTACTTTTTTAATTATTTATTTATTCAATTTACAAGACCGCCCAACTCAAACAAGTGACTCTGGGTGGTGAATAATCATAAAATCAATTAAAACCAAATGATAAGGACAATACAAGAGAAAATTAAATATATATGCCAGGAGATAAAATTATTTATATTTTATTTATTTATATTTCATATTTCTTAACTGACCATTTCCCTCCGATTATAATCTGTAGATGTTAACATAACCAATAAATGGGGCCCTTAACATACTTGGGACCCCAGGCCCAGGCACACAAGACTTTAAATCTTATGAGAGATCAACAGGGTTGGAGCCATCCTCATTTCTGATGAGACATTGTTCCACAGTGCAAGTGCTGTGCCCGAAAAACACACTTCAAGGTCTCCACCAGTTGACATTCCTTGGTTGGCAGAACCTGGAATATGCCAATTCTGCCAGGTGGGAGAAAACAACTGGGAGAAAATGGTGCCTCTGCTAATCCCATAAATGGCTTTAAAGGTGACAACCAACACCTACCCAGATGCATACAATTGCTCTTCAATGACAGCCCCACATAGACTGTGTTGCAGTAATACAAATGGGAGGTCACAAAGGCATAAGTCACAGTGAACAGAGCTTCCTGGTCCAGGAATGGGCACAACCGGCATGCAACTCAAAGGTATGCAAAGACCCTCTTATCCAAGACTATTACTTGCTCTTGCATCAGGAGTTCTGAATCCAAGAGGATCATCACATTGCAAACTGGCTCCATCTAGGGCAATGTCATCCCATCTAGGATCAAAAGTGGAGAAAGCTTGACAGTGAAAAGCCCAAGTACTCAAAGATACTCATTCCGTGGACAGGGCATGGAACCTGGGTGTCCTCCTGGATTCACAGCTCGGTTTGGAGGAGCAGGTGGGAGCTGTGACCAAGGGGGCCTTTGCCCAGGTTCGGCTGGTTCGCCAGCTTCGCCCGTAGCTGAGCCAAGATGCCCTACGGACAGTCACTCATGTGCTCATCACCTCCCGAATCGACTACTGCAATGCTCTCTGCATGGGACTGCCCTTGCGGACCACCCGGGGGTTGCAGCTGGTGCAGAATGCGGCTGTGCGGGTTGTGATGGGGGTGTCCCGATAGTCCCATGTTACACCCCTCCTGTGCAACCTGCATTGGTTGCCAGTTGCCTTCCAGGTGAGATTCAAGGTGTTAGTAACAACTTACAAAGTCCTACATGGCTTGGGTCCAGGGTACTTGTGGGAACGCCTCCTGCCAGCATCACATTCCGATCGCCCGGTACGCTCCCACAGGCAGGGCCTCCTTGGGTACCGTCGGTTAGGCATTGTCGACTGGCGGTGCCCAGGGGTAGGGCCTTCTCTGTGGGAGCACCACCCTGTGGAACCAACTCCCCGTGGACCTCTGCTTGGCCCCCGATCTCCGCTCCTTCCACCGGAACCTGAGGACCTGGTTGTTCCAACAGGCTGGTCTGGACTGACCTCGGGGGGTGTGGGTTGGTTTTTAGTATTTGTTTTAATTAATTTTAAATTTTGTATAACACTGATTAGGCTTGTATTTGTTTAATGGTTTTTTAAAATTGTAATTTGTACTGGGTTTCTTTTACTGTTCACCGGCCTGAGTCCTTAGGGAGACAGGGCGGCATACAAGTCTAAGAAAATAAATAAATAAATAAATAAATAAATAAATAAATCTTGCTTGGGTTGAGCTGAAGGCCATTGAACCTCATCCAGCTTCAAGGCACTGGAACAGGACAGCCTGGGGTAGAGATCTAAACTGGGTGTCATCAGCTTATGATACCTCTCCCTAAAACATTGGATCACATATGAGCTGTGGTGGCACAGTGGTTAGAATGTAGTACTGCAAGCTACTTCGGCTGCCTGCCTGCAATTTGGCAGTTTGAATCTCACGAGGCTCAAGGTTGACTCAGCCTTCGATCCTTCTGAGATGGGTAAAATGAGGACTCAGATTGTTGGGGGGCAATATGTTGACTCTGTAAACCACTTGGAGAGGGCTGTAAAAGCACTTTGAAAGAGTATATAAGTCTAAGTGCTATTGTTATTGCCATCACATCACCCAGCAGCCTCATTCAATCTATATATATAAAAGCGAAATACCACTCACACATCACCATAAAATCTCAAGAACTGCAAAGCCTACAAACTTGAAATTTGGCACTCTTGGCTTCTAGGTGCTCACTAAGAAAGGATTTTTTGAAATGACCATCAGAGCATTAGTATTTCATATATTATTATTAACACACTCTGATGCTAAGGAGTTCTGCTCCCTGTCCCCACCTGAAAAGAAATCTGTCCCAAATGCAAAACACAAGCAGAGGAGAGGAGGTTCAGGTTCAGAGCACCAAGCAGCTTTAGTGCAGAATAGTTGAGCTAAGCTATGCCCAGGCTCTTGCTGTCTCCTTCTTGCTTACATAAAAAATACTGTTTCAGTTTCCAAACAGCCCTCAACTCTCTCACACACTGACTGGACGCTAGCCAGATGAATACCGATGGATGCTGGTAGCAGAGGCACAATTTTTTCCCCTTATTTTCCTCCACAAAAACTAAGCCCGATCACATAGTTTCGTAGCGAAGCACGTGTATCGAGCTAGTATTTAATAGAATATTTCAGGGAGATTAGATTTGTCCCTCCCTGTTATTATTATTTCATTTTTATCAGTCATGCGGGATTCTTTCAGGTGTACTTTCAGAACGGCAAAGTGTCCTTACCTGAAGGATGTCCACCCAACTACAGGTAGACCTCAACTTACAACCATTTGTTTAGTAACCATTCAGTTACAACACTGCCTGAAAAAATGACTTATAACAGTTCTTTGCACTTATGACTGTTACAGCATCCATACATGTGATCATGTCCCAGACATTTGGCAACTGGCTTGTATTTATGATGGTTGCATTGTCCTGGGTTCATATGATCATGATTTGCAACCTTCCCAGCTGACTTCCAACAAGCAAGGTGAATGGGAAGTCAGCAGGGAACATTGCCATTCGCTATCATGGAACATCTTGCTTAATGACTACAGTCATTCACTTAACGACTGTGGCAGAAAAGGTCTTAAAATTGGCTGCAGTCACATAATGCCTTATTTAACAACCGCACCACTTGAGGACAAATTTTACGGTCCCAATTGTCATAAATTGAGGACTACTTATATGTAGTCCAAATGAGATCCATCAAAGAAATATAATCTGCTTCTTGACAGACTTGTTCAAATGTTAATGAAAAAAAATTGAATTGTTTTTTGCCTGCAAAACATGTTGAAACACAATAACATGTTTTTAGATGTTGCACATGTGAAGAAATAACTTCACAGTTAATGTTACCTCTCTGCGTTTTCAAAGCAGCATAAGGAAAGAATATCAGTTTTAGAAGAGGAGTGTTTTTAGCAGAAAGATCTATATATCCAGTGGATGAACTTTTGCATGAATAGGACAAGAGGTCTTAACCAATCATTATAACCTTTTCAGGACTTCTCTAGAGACCAGTGAATGCTTTATAGTGGAGGGAAGATCAGGGAACTGTGATAATTTCTAGAGTCATTTGAATACTTGCTTCCAAAGCCACATTTGCTGGGTCTTATTCCTAGAAAGGGTGTTTTAACCTTATGTACAGGTAGTCCTCAACTTATAACAGTTCATTTAGTGACCATTCAAAGTTACAACGGCACTGGAAAAAGTGACCCATGACTGTTTATTGCACTTACCAGGTAGTGATATTTTATGATTTTTTTCCTAGTTCTTTTTCTTTGACTCTGGCATCTCCTGCTACAGCGATATCAATAAATTGTACCCTTCAGTTTTTCACGACTCTGATATCTGATGTGTTGCATTCCAGATGACGATCCGTCTGTATTCAAAAGTCCCACAATATCTTCACCTTCTCATTTTCGACAACTTTTCCCACTTTATGTTCCCATGGCTTTTTCAATAGAGGTAAGTCTTATTTTTTACATAATGGCCAGTGGATTAGTTTAGCAACTCAATGATTACACAGATATCCTTAATTAGTATAAGGAGATGGGTGGTTCATTCTGGAAATATTCAAGTTTCCTTGAAAAAAAAAAATCAAGGATGTTCTTTTCTAGGTTGAAGCAATGATGATATCACAGCATTTCTCAAACTTCCTGTCCTATGCTGATTCATGGAAAACCCTTTTCACTGGGGGGGGGGGAAATGAATGAACGAAATAAGAATTCTGCTGTGTGTTGTTTCCATCAGGTTTCTTTATTTGCAATTAAAATTACATTTTTAAAAAAAATTGAGAGACTTTGGATTATCCCGCCGGCAAAGAATAATCTTCTGAGCTACAAATGTTATAGTTGAAACTATTTCTTCACTCCAGGCCTGGGATTCTACATTGGAAGAACAAGCAGAATGTACAACTGAGGTTTGTCACACAACAGTATAGACATATTCTCAGCAGCTGCTGTTTCTATCTTCATATATCCTACATGTTGAACTTGTTTAACTTCTAGCTGATATGCATTGAGTAAATGCCCCAAGTCTTTTTCCTCTTGTAACATGAAAGTTCCTTTCCCACACAAGACCCAAAGAATAGGCTGCTAAAACTAAATAGCTGAGGCTACATGCAAAAAAAATCCACATAGAAACAAACCCATAGGAACTAATTCTCAAAAGTTGTATTATTATTCTGAAGCAAAGTCTTATAAGGTAAAGGTAAAGGTTCCCCTCGCACATATGTGCTAGTCATTTCCAACTCTAGGGGGCAGTGCTCATCTCTGTTTCAAAGTCGAAGAGCCAGCGCTGTCCAAAGAGGTCTCTGTAGTCATATGGCCAGCATGACTAAATGCCAAAGGCGCACAGAACACTGTTACCTTCCCACCAAAGGTGGTCCCTATTTTTCTACTTGCATTTTTTACGTGCTTTCGAACTGCTAGGTTAACGGAAGCTAGGACAAGTAATGGGAGCTCACCCTGTTATGCAGCACTAGGGATTTGAACCACTGAACTGCCAACCTTTCGATCGACAAGCTCAGCGTCTTAGCCACTAAGCCCCCACATTCCTAGTCTTATAAATGTGCCAAATTAAGCAACTGCTGGTATATGTAATCCCTAGGCATACAAAAGGCATGCAAAATTCTAAACAACCATAGATGGCAGTGAAGAGATACAGAAAACTGTTGCTTTTTGCTGCTACCAATGGTTTATCCCAGATTTACAATCTCTATAGGTAGTCCTTGACTTATGATCACAATTGAGCCCAGCATTTCAGTTGCTAAACAATACAGTTAAGTGAGTTTTGCCCTTTGCTCTTTCTTGCCACAGTTGTTAAGTGAACTGCTGCAATTGATAAGGTAGCAACAAGGCTGTTCAGTGAATCTGGCTTCTCCATTGACTTTGCTTGTCAGATGTTCACAAAAGGTAACTCCAGTCAGTCATGTAACTGTCATAAACACATATCAGTTGTCAACCGTCTGAATTTTGGTCACATGACCATGGGAATGCTGCAGACAAAAAAGTCACTTTTTTTCTGTGCCATTGCAACTTTGAATCATCATTAACTGTATGATTGTAAGTGGAGAACTACCTGTAAAAGGTCTAATAAAGTACACAATATTACAAAAACAGAAATCTATCATAACCGCTTCAAAGTAACACAATTTCTTAAGCAACCTTTCTTGTGAAACATCAATCATCTTTTCTTTTAGTAGGAATATAAACCACATATATTTATTCTGGAGAAGACTCTTGTGAGTCCCTTGGACGGCAAAGCAATCAAACCGGTCAGTCCTAGAGAAGATCAACCCTGACTGCTCTTTAGAAGGCCAGATCCTGAAGTTGAAACTCAAATACTTTGGCCACCTAATGAGAAGGAAGGACTCACTGGCGAAGAACCTAATGCTGGGAACGATTGAGGGCAAAAGAAGAAGGGGACGGCAGAGAATGAGGTGGCTGGATGGAGTCCTGAAGCAGTCGGCGTGAGCTTAAATGGACTCCAGAAGATGGTAGAGGACAGGAAGGCCTGGAGGAACGTTGTCCATGGGGTCGCGATGGGTCGGACATGACTTTGCAACTAACAATAACAACAAACCTTTGAATGAATACAGGGAACTTCCAAACCCATGAATCAAGCCGCAGAGAAATATGCCATAATATTTTAACACAGTCAATATAGCCACTTTCAAATTAGAGCAGAATGATCAATCAAGAATTTGATTTCAGATGTATGTATGCAGAAATGAATACCAGGGTATTTAATCTCTTTACAAAGAAACAAACAACAACAATAAAATAAGTAGCTATGTGACATAATCAAGCTGGTAGAAAGTCCCTCTTATGGCTGATGAATCACCTCACAGTATGAATGATATGACAAGAGAATGGAAACTTCCTTAAAAAGCGGGAAACAGATTTGGATAATGCAGCCTATAGTATTTAAAATTAACAGACTGGTATGTATGACATCAGGCCAATGGAACTTATGGAACCAACTGCCTCTAGACCTCCGTCTGGCCCCTGACCTCTGCACCTTCTGCCGCGAATTTGAAGACCTGGCTATTTGATCAAGCCGGGCTGTGACTACCTCACGGGGGGTATGGGATAGTTTTAATTATTTTAATCTGGTCTTATTGGACTTGATGACTGTTTAATTCTTTCTTAATTATTTATTGTATTTGTATGTTTTAATTGTGAGCCACCCCGAGTCTTCAGAGATGGGGTGGCATATAAGTCCAATAAAATAAAAATAATAAAAATAAAATAATGTTTATAATAGTATCTTGCATTGCTGACTTAAAATGGAAATAATCATATCCAGGTCTATAATACTATAATGAGAACAGGTCTCCTAAGCTTACAGGTAGAGTGTCATGTGTTCATAGGAAGCTTCCAACAATAGAAGAAGAAAAGACAGATTATCCTTGCATTTTTGCCTCCTCCAACTCTGTTCTGGAGAGCTACAGGACACTCTGGGGGTGGGAGTGCTAGAAAGGGAAGGGGTATGTTGTCAACATGAATGAGTTCCTTCTTCTGCCAACATTATTATTATTATTATTATTATTATTATTATTATTTATTAGACTTGTATGCCGCCCTCTCTCCCTAAGGACTCAGGGCGGCTCACAGAATAAAAATACAATACAATAAGTTAACTAAAAAATTAATTAAACAGTACAAGCCTAATATTAAACATTAAAACTATTAAAACCATTAAAAAAATTTTTAAAGGAAACCCCCTCCCCTCTTGGTTCAGTCCAGGCCGGCCTGCTGAAATAACCAAGTCTTTAGGTCACAGCGGAAGGAGCGGAGATCCAGAGCCAAACAAAGGTCCAAGGGGAGTTGATTCCACAGGGTGGGTGCCCCCCAGAGAAGGCCCTACCCCTGGGCCCCGCCAGCCGACAATGTCTGGCCGACAGTATCCCAAGGAGGCCCTGTCTGTGGGAGCATACAGGGCGATCGGAATGTGATGCCGGAAGAGACGTTCCCATAAGTACCCGGACCCAAGCCATGTAGGACTTTATATGTTGTTACTAAAACCTTGAATCTTACCCATGATTCATTGTTGGATTTTGATCCCATTCATGACCAGAAAGAAAGATTCTGTTTATAAAACTCCAATTAGGATCCAGGATCCAAACAACTTAGTATCATATTATGACCTGACAAAGACACATTTGCCTATGTGTTTACATGTTAATATTATATATTTTCTTATTTATTTATTCATTCCTTTATCAAATTTAGAAACCACCCATCTCCCATACAGAAAGCTAAGATCTTGTGGGACTTCTAGATCCAGATTGGCAGGCAAGTATTGACTAATCAACCAGACATTGTGGTAATGGGCAAGAAACAGAAAACAGTGGTGGTGATAGATGTAACTATGTTAAGTGACAGCAAGATCAGCAACGAGTATGAGAAGCACCAGTGTCTGTAGGAAGAACTGGAGAAGATATGGAAAGTAAACACCAAAGTGGTCCCAATGATGATCCCACTTGAGGTTGTGATTCCTAAGCTGGAAGAGTGGCTCCAACAGATCCCAGGAATAACATCAGAACTCTCTGTCCATAGGAATCCAGTGCTAGGAAGAGCTATGATCCTGGGCAGAACCCTAAAACTCCCAGGTCTCTGGTAGATGACATGAGATTGAGGTAGACACAGACCATGCATAAGGCTGAAAAGGAAACTTTAAGGAAATGATACATGATGATATATATATATGAGGTATAATAATAATGTAATATAATGTAATATAGGGTAGAATAGGGTAAGTGTAATATAATGTGGTATGGTGTGGTGTGGTGTGGTATAATATAGAATAGAATAGAATAGAATAGAATAGAATAGAATAGAATACCTTTATTGTCATTGCATTCCACGAATACAATGAAATTTGAAAGCTACTCCAGCACAGTGCCCCAAACACCACATCACAATCACACTACAGAGTATTTAAAAATTAAAATAATAATAATAATAGGACTAAATCACAAATGCACTGTTTGGTTCAAGACAATTACTGCCTTGGAAAAGAAATTGTTTCTCAATCTATTAGTCCTCATTTTAAGACACCTATAACGCCTCCTAAGGTAACAGTTCGAAATATGGGTGTCCAGGATGAGAACGGTCTGTGGAGATTTTTAGTGTTCTAGAGAGGAGTCTGGTCTTTGCAAACTCTTCCAAAGAAGAAAGAAGCAACCAATGATTTTTTATGCTGTGTTTATAACTCTCTGGAGCATCTCCTTATCCACTGCAGAGCATCCAGCATACCACACCGTTACACAGTATGCCAAAATGCTCTCAATGGTAGAATGGTACAAAGTAACCAGCAACGTCTCACCCAGACCGCTCTTTTTCAGCAACCTCAGAAAGTGCAGGCTGTTGGGCCTTCTTTGCAGAAGATATATCATATCATATCATATATCATATCATATCATAATATAATGTAATAGCCTCGGTGGTGCAGTGGTTGGAGTGCAGTATTGCAAGCTACTCCTACTGCAATTTGGCAGATCGAATCCACCAGGCTCAAGGTTGACTCAGCCTTCCATCCTTCCAAGGTGGGTAAAATGAGGACCCAGATTGTTGGGGGCAATATGCTGACTCTGTAAACCGCTTAGAGAGGGCTGTAAAGCACTATAAAATGGTATATAAGTCTAAGTGCTATTGCTGTTGCTATATTATAATTAATACAATAATAATATATTGAGTGTTTCCTAGTATGATTTGATTGCTTATTGTACCCTATGACTATCATTAAGTGTTGTACCTTATGATTCTTGACTCTTGATGAATGTATCTTTTCTTTTATATACACTGAGAGCATTTGCACCAAGACAAATTCCTTGTGTGTCCAATCACACTTGGCTAATAAAGAATTCTATTCTGTTCTGTTCTGTTCTGTTCTGTTCTATTCTATTCTATTCTATTCTATTCTATTCTATTCTATTCTATTCTATTCTATTGACAAGACAAGACAAGTTTTCGCCTATCCAATCATGTCTGACTCTAGGGACAGTGCTCAACTCCTTTTCTTAGCTGAGGGAGCCAACATTGTCCAAAAATGTTTCCACAGTCATGTGGTCATGACATCATGCTGTGACACAGAGCATGTGGCAAAACACAGAATACTGTTACCATCCCATCAAAGCAGTACCTATTTATCTACTCGCATTTTGCGTGCTTTCAAACTGCTAGGTGGGCAGGATGCTGTGGCAAGAATGGGAGTTTGGCCCATCACATTATGCTCAGGTCTGGAATCCAGGCTGTCAGCTTTCCAGCTGACAAGCCCAGCTTCTTAACCACTGAGCTATCATGTAATATCATATGATATATTATATCAGATCAAATCTCATAATATGGGGTTACAGGAAAAATCTCAGAGCTTATTGTTGATATCAACTTCAGTGTTGGAGTGTTGGAGAATATCACACAGAATATCAGTGTGAAAGTAGGTAACATTCATGTGTAGATTACAGTAATGCTTGCCAGATTATTATGATTGTCTTCTGGAAGATCCCTAATGATATGTGGGACGTAATGTTGACTTGAAGTTCTAGCATCCTTGAAACCCAGGCAGACTGAATGGCTCCCACACTTCAAAAACAGGAGTTCATTTGTCCTACAGCCCTGATTGCAATCTTAGCAGATCTGAGAACCCACCAAAGGGAAAGAGTTAACCTTTTTCTCTTCCTCTCCTCTTCTAGTTGGCAGAAAGTTTGTAGTTTAAAATTACACACTGACTCTGGTGTAGAGACACAAGAAATTATAGAGCAGACACTGTCCAGGACAACGTATAATTTAAAATTGTACTAAAGAATGTATACCGCATGGCAAAATAAGTGAAGTGCTTCTTCAAATATAAGTGTTTTGGATAGAAAAGCTGTAATTATCCACTCCTAGGGAAATGTTTGCATTCATTCTAAATCAATATTTACTATTCATCTCTTGTGTTCAACAAAACAAGGATTTAACTTTTTTTTAATTTTAATGAGGTACTAAGACTACAATAATTCTACAATGTAATTGTCTCGATACAAAATATTGCTAAATTGTGTTGCTATTCTGGGAAAGAGCCATTTATACAAAGAAGAACGGGAAAGTGTGCGTGGGGGGGGAGCAAGGAGACATCCCTATTTGTGAAATGTTACTACAGTAACATACAATTCAAACTCAGCCAAGCAGGAAGATTACCAAATTCAAGAGCTGTTAAGCTGTCTCTCTGTTAAGACCCTTAACTGGAAGCAGTCGGGTGAGTCTTCTTCTCACCCGAGTCAAAAATATGGACCTCTTTCTTCATAATGATGCCTTTGCAGCTGAGGTTTGACATCAAATGAAGAAACAGGTTTTCCCCCTTCTTCTGGTATAGTTCTATTTCTTTCCTTTTAAGGGCTACCTTCTTTTTCCACTTCAGTCTCAGGGAAAAAAAGGCCGCAAACAATTAATGCGAATAAAAGGAGCATCTGCTCTTAGCCAGCATGGTGGAAATTTAAAGCCATTCTAACAAGACTTAAAAAGCTGCTAAAATTTGATCGCCGGATATATGTTTCTTTTAACAGCCAGTGCTTTCATTGTGTAAAGAAGTTGGCTACCTCCCAGTAATTGCTGGTGCTTTACTCCTAAACATCCAGAGGCAACAAAGTCAACAGAGTGGACCAGAGCTTCATTTTCAAGTCAGTGATCTCCAGCTTTAATTCATGTTGCCAGATTTTCAAAGAATTCAAAGAAAAAACAGCATTGTATCTCCAAATGTCCTCCGCACCACTCCTTTAACCTTCCATTCTTCCACTTTTTCTCTCTCTTTAAAGTCTTCTCTTCCTCTAGAGCAGGGGTTCCCAATCATGGCAACTTTAAGACATGTGGACTTCAATTCCCAGCCATGGAGGCTGGGGAATGCTGGGAGTTGAAGTTTGTATGTCTTACAGCATTTCCCATGGATTAAACATACACTAATTCACTGTGTAACTATGTCAGAAGATGGAGGATGGGGTTGGGGGAAGCATCCTACTTTCTGCATTCTACTATTTTTGTTCCTACCTTGCCTTTAAAGGGTAGAGAAGAAGAGGTTGTTTTGTGGAGATGGTGGGAAGAACAGGAGGCCAAGAATTTTCCCCTGGCTTAGATTTTAATCTGACTTGGAGAAGAATTTTGAGGTTTTAAGAGCTTGCCTCTTTGTTGAGGTAGGCTTTTAAGAATCCCTGAAATTTGATTTCTGAACTTGGCTTGGAACATTATCACCAGGCTTCCCAGACCATACTTGTACAGGTCAGAGCAGGAAACAAAACAAGAAATCTAATCCCAGCAAAAAAAAGTAGGTTGGTGTCTAAAAATGGGCCTACCTCATTTTGGTCTGTTTAAAAAGCTTGTTTCCATGCCATTTGCATGCCAAGCTCCAGCATGATTGAAATGGAAATGATTGAGATACAAAGCCTTTTAAAAAAAGTTTCAGAGTGGAACTGGTAATTGGCCTGTAACTACCGCTGGCTCAGAAATATAACACTATAACTCCAGAAAACTAGGCATTTAAGATCCCATCTTTTATTTTAACCTGACATTGGCAAGCAACCACTACGCCACAATGCCAAGTAATGTTTACAGTTGAATATTTCTCCTGCAGTATGAAAAGAAGAAAGAGTTACAAGAGAAAATCAACACAGTTCACAAGCTCCCTGCTGCAGATATTTTCACTTTCTGTGGTTTTTCTTTTAACCTGTGTTCGTTGGAATCTATGAAAACAGATCCAGAAACCATAAGAAGAAAGAAAGACATTTTTAGAATAGTTAACAAGAAGGTAATGTAGAACAGTTGGCTCCAACTATTTCCATACAGAGGAGTCAGTTACACATTATCCTCCATTCCTTGAAGACAGGTAAAAAGAGATACTGTATGAATAACATTTATATAGACTATTTTATTGAGACAAAGTTAAACACTATGGGACAAGAAAGTAAAATATTATTGAGATAAGAAAGTTAAACAATATGTCCTCCTAACCTCTCCCCCTCCACTATTCTCCTTCGGAGGACAAATGTTGTGGGGAAGGGATGGGAGGACATATTGTTTAACTTTCTTATCGTCCATGACAAAAATTAAGCTTACGTGTACATGAAATTACCTTTTTCAGCATCAGAAATATTTTTTTTCCAGTACAGAAATATGCTAGAGCAGGGGTCTCCAACTGTGGCCACTTTAAGACTTGTGGACTTCAATTCCCAGAATTCCTCAGCCAGCTGGCTGAGAAATTCTGGGAGTTGAAGTCCATAAGTTTTAAAGTTGCCAAGATTGGGGACCCCTATGCTACATCAGCATTCCCTAAGTTTTCTGGGTCAATGGGAAATCGACCACAGGGGGAGTGGGAGAAGGAGGGATGGTTTTGTGTGAGGGACAGATGCACACGCATGCACACACACAGCTTCATTTGTGTGAGCTGCAAGTGCTGCCCCACTGCTGCGAGCACAAGTGGGCCTGTGAGTGTGTGCATATGCATGCATGTCGCCCCCCCCCCACTCAGGCAGCCCAGTTGCAAACAGCCCATGGCCCAGTAGTAGACCAGGGCTCACAGGTTGGTGACCCATGTGCTAGAGCCATTCAGAGGAACATTATGCCTCTCGAGGTCAGATCTGTCCCCACTCTGTTGGCCTTCCAAATCTAGCTCTGTCAATTGGGGCTGTCTTATTCTGGAGGTGGGCAATATAATAAAGGAATCACACCTCCATCCCACTTACAAACTGGTGATATATAATGTATAGTGTTCAGTGTAACTGGTGATATATAATGTATAGTGTTCAGTGTAATTTTTAAACCATACTCATACTACCTTTATGGAAGCAAAAATGTTTTCTTTTAATGACTGATGTGAGAAAACCGCCTCCTCTGCCATCTACTAAGTATTATTTGCTATTATCTGGGGCCTGAATATTGTCAAAACAACTCAGCAATGATTTATTAAAGTAAATAGGTAAGCATAAATCTGTCAGCTCAAACAAACAAGGGATGAAATAGACTCGGGAGACATTAATGTTTCTCAAGAAATCACTGGTGTAGTAAACTCAATACCGAAGACATGTATGGAATAGGATCTCCCATGGCTTTTCTTCTGGCCTGTCCCCTTTCATGTCTGTCCCCAAATTTGGTCCAGAATTTCTTCTAGGGCTGATTTCAGGCATGGAGAGGTGAATGATGGGACCCAGAAGAAGTGCCTTCTCTGTGGTGGCTCCCTCCCTCTGGAACATCCTTCCCCCACTCTGATTCTCTTCTGGAAGGCATTGAAGACCTGGTTCTGCCAGTGGGCCTGTGGAACCCAGAGCGGGATTAAATGGCTCAAGTAATCTGCTGTCACTGGGGGGGGGGGATTTTACTATATTAATTTATTTGATTTTACGAGTGTTATTGTTTTAAATTGTGGTTTTATATGTTGTAAGCCGCCTTGAGTCACCATGGTGAATAGGTGGCAATACAAATCAAATAAATAAATTGAGGGAGATAGAATTTACTCTTCTGGCATATTATATAGGGCATAAAAATGACATAATTGGATGGCTAATGTTGATAATGAAAATGAAAAGTATCATTTCCACTTGCATATGTTGGGTAAAAACTTCTTAAATTTATTTATTTGTTAGTTTATTAAATTTATGTGCTACCCATCTCATCGGAGATTACTTTGGTCAGCTTACAAACATTAAAACTACTACATATTAAAATAATAAAACAATAAACAATAGTAAGTACCACTAAAAGATGGGGATGAGGGGAACATGAAGCACATGGGGAGAGATGAGGTCATTTCTAATCCAACAGCCACCTCAGTGGTTGTATGCTACTGGTTCGGACCGGTTCAGGTGAACCAGTAGTAACAAAAAGCCTCCCACGATCAGCTGAGAGGAGAAAGAAGAGAAAAGTGCAAGATCGGCCCTCACACCCACCCCTGCACTTTTCTTTATCCTCTCAGCTGATTGGCACTGCAGGCCTCAGCTGGTGTGAGGAAAGCTGTGCGCGCACGTTAGGTGCATGCGCACACATGCACGATCACCGAACCGGTAGTGGAACAGGTACGATGCCACTGCTGAGCCACCTCCATAATGGTGCACACCTGTTGGGGAATAAGGTCAATTGACAGAGCCAGGATTTCATGCCATTACAGAAGGTCCAAAGGCTGGGTATAGATTTCACCTCAGGAGTACAATGTTCCAAAAGACCGAAACCATGGTAGAAAAGGCTCTTCTTCTGGACCCTATCAGCTGAAAATCCTTAGCTGACTGGGCCTGCAGCATACCACCCCTGTCAGCATGGATGGGGTGGACGAGTACCACTGGGTGAGATGGTTCTTCCAATAGCCTGGACCCATACCATGAAGGCCTTTAAAGATGGTAATCAACACCTTGAATTACACTCAGAAATAAATCAGTAAAAAAGTTGAAGCATGTTGTCCTCCATCCAGACTCCCACAGACTTCAGGCATTTCGAGAGGGCAGTGATAGCATCACTGGGGTCACCAGGTGTGGAAATATAGAGTTGAGGATCATCCATGTACTGATAATACTTCAACCATGGTGAGAAGAAGCCTCTGGAAACACTCCCAACTGATCCCATGAGCCCAGCCTGAGGAACAGGGCTTATAAATGGAAATTTGGGAGCAAGATCCCTGAAGATCATGAGAGATTCTCAGATACCACTGTCACCCCACTTCCCCTGCCTTGGAGTCTTAGCTAGTGCCAAACCCTAAACCCATCCAGACTGTTAGATGGCTGCAGGAACAGACAGGACTCGAAACAATATGGCAACAGCTCTTTATTTAAGTAGAGAAAATTCTGGGAGAACACGTGGTGGGCGCCGGCTTTTATAGCTTCAGCCACTGATGGGACTTTATTTTTCCCGCCAGTGGCTGAGCCAATGAGGGGAGTCTCCAGCCGACTCCTCTCGTTGGCCATATAAGGGCATACAGAACACCCCTCCCTTCTTAGTCAATGTCGCCCAATCAGGTGCCGCCTATCTTACGTAGTCGCATAAGTAGGTGGGGCTTCGAGAGGCGACTTGACCTGCGCAGCTCAGAACACAGACACATTTCCGAAAGTGGAACTCTTTCTCTCACACACACCCAATTCCAGGGTCAACCAGGTCTAGGTGATGCGTGCTCTGCTTCTTCAATATTTATTTAAGTGTTATCTATGTTGGGCCCTAATAATATATTCATTTTTTTAAAAAAATCTGACTTGTTTCTTGTTATAATGGGCATGTACTTTGCTTGGCACAAAGACTAAGACTTCCATAAGCAAAATTAAGAAAAACTCATGCGCTGCTGTTTTCAAAATTATAATTGTTTATTAAACTAAGGAAGCTCCTGTTCTCTCTCTCTCTCTCTCTCTCTCTCTCTCCCCCACCCCATTTCTTCTTTCTGGCTCAAACTCTTATCAAAAGATGTAGTAAGAACTGGCAAGCTTAGCGTTCATAATGGATGGAAACCTCAGCCAGGTTGCTCAGTCCTTGCTATTTCTATTCCCTAATGATTTCAAAATTATCCAAAAAAACAAAACAAAAACCCAAAATGCCAAGCAATTTGGCACTTTTATATTGTTATTATTATTATTATAGTATTACCTTATTAAAGATATATATGAACTGAGTTTTATCATGCATGAATGAATTTGCGGAACATTCACCCTAATAGACATCATCAATTAAGAAAGACAATTTGAAACAAAGAAAAGTTGGAAACCTTTAGGACTCTCTTCTCAAAGGAATAGCAATTAATTATTTATTTTCATCAATTCAAAGGATGTTACAAGTAGCACTTTTATTCTAATAATTCATCTGAATGAAATTTGTCTTATACATTGTTCCGAAAGTGCTTTTTTCAACTTTTCTACTGCAACTTGAGGAATTATAGAAAAATCACCCAAGACAGATTTTATGTTCCTAATCTAAACTATGCATCTCCAAAACAATCTTGGGGTGATTATTTGTAACTTAAAGTATGTATTTCTAAATTGCTGTTTAGGTCAGGGGTGTCAAACTCACCCCTGTCACAGCGGCGTCACGTGATGTATCAAGACTTTTCCCCCTTCGCTAAACTGTGCATAGGAATGGCCAGAGCGTGACACATCCAGCCCATGGGCCGGGAGTTTGCCAACCCTGGTTTAGATGGTATCTGAAACTACTTAGATTTTGACAAATGTATACGTAACAGGAGAATACATTCTGGTTTTGTTTGGTTTCTTAAAAAGGAAATACCTCCCTAGATAAATAAAATATTAAATGATAATGATGACAACAAAAACAATAATAGGGTCTGATAGATGTTGACTGACAACTATTAACTTATTGTGCAGTGATATATAAGAATATTGGAAATGTACTATATCTAGCATTGGCATTTTTTAAAGGGCCAGATTTCACCCCTCCACTGACTCTGCCAATACAACTGGTAGGTCTGCAGGTCAAGGAGTATGGCAGCCAATGAATAGCCCACTAGCAAGGAGCCACTGATTGGCTGGAAGTTTATCAGAGGTTCTGGCCTGAAAATCTGCCCACCCATTTTTAGTTTACAGGCCATATAAAAAATTGGTAATGGGCTACATTTAATCCATAGGCTGCAGGTTACCAAGCCCTGCTTTTCATAACAAAATTTACAGTATTATAAAGATTACAGAATTAAATACTCATCCTATAGCAAAAGTTTGAATTTATTTATTCACTATTGAAATGATAATGTTTAGGATACTGCTCAAACAGATTCTTTGTTAGGGGTTATGTAAATATTGAAAAAAATACCTGTAATTCTCATAGTTATTATTTTTATTTTATTTATTTACATGGATAATTTTCACTGTGAGAGAATCTATTATTAAATTATACACTTTGTAGATTTATATGAAAAAATAAATAAAGTTAGAGTGGTGTGGTTTAAATTTTATGGCTAAATGAATATGCCTCACCGGACTTCTGCTTTGGAGCAGATGAGAGAATAAAATGATCTGCTTTTCAAGCCAGTGATATGTTACATTTCATGTTTACGTAACATTGAAGTTTTCACAGAAATGTATGCAAATTATTTTCACAGAAATGTATGCAAAGTGCATAGGAAGTTGTTCTGTCTCACCTTCACTTCCCCAGAAGTTAAGGAACGTTAGCTAACACAGAAGAGTCACGCTGGCCTGTTCTGTTTCACCTTCCCTTCCCCTGAAGGTAAGGAACGTTAGCTAACACAGAAGAGTCACGCTGGCCTGTCTCCAAAATCCCCGTTATCTCTCCCGACAAGAGCGTTGGCAGTCACCCAGGCTCTCACTGCCAAATCCAAGCCAAGAAGGAATGTAGTACTCACAGAAGAATTGCTTTACTTTCAGAGTCCAAAAATCAAGCACACAGACGGAAGTCTCGGATTCATATTACACTTTGTCACGAACAGAATCTGCAGCGTAGGCACACTTTTATACCTGGTGGGGTGTGGTCCAGCTCAATCTCTGGCCCTCCCACGCCCCCTACGTTGCTGCTGACGTTTCTCCCTCCGACATTGCCTGGGATCAAGCCAGGCACCTTCATCCTCCTTCTCTTGCCATGGCCTTACTGATACACGTCTCTCAGGCAGTTCCTCTTGGCTTTCCGAGGAAACCTGAGGCATTGCCAGGGAGGAAGGTCCTGGGGAGGGGGGCCTTGCCAGGGAGGAAGGTCCTGGGGAGGAGACCAGGGAGGAAGATCCTGGGGAGGAAGGCCCTGGTGAGGGAGGCATTGCCCGTTCCTCCTCTTCTTCTTCTTCATCATCCAGGTCCTCTTCCTCTGTCAGCACAGGCTCACGAGGCGGGGCCACAACAGAAGTTGTACATACAGGGAAAGCATAAGATTTTAGGTACTCTATTAAGACACAGGCCACTTTGATTTCTTTTGTATATGCTTACATCACACTGGAAAACAGGATGCTTCTGTTACCTCAGATGAAAGGTCCAATTAGATTAGTTCGGTTTCCAAATACTAACTACCAGGTGACTTTTAGAATCTTATATAGTTAGACCACAAAGGGAATGGCCTTTCTTCCTATTTATCTCTGGCAGCATCTGATTTTTTTTGAGGCATGTTGCAGGGGTGTGTACAAACCACAAGATATGGGTCAGATTCCAATTCTGCAACACAGGTTTCATTTCAAAGCAAAATTGGGTAACCCAAACTCTTGACTAGCATAAATGGCTGCAGCCTTTTTTCATTTTTAACAGAATGAGAAATAATTAGAGGCACATTAGACCTTCTTGGAGAGACAAATCCTGCCTAATATTAGAGATAGCTTGATGGCTTTCAGAATTGGTTTCTTTATATTTTCCTCAAACATTGGTGCAAAATATCTCTTTTTTTAAAGAGAGAGAAATAAGTAATATTTTCATGCATAGTGTTTTTTTCTATCAGGATGAAGCCTGTCATGTTTTAGGCAAATATGGCCAGGAAAAAGGGGGAGGAGGTGTTATTTAAGAAATATCTGTTGGAAGAAAATATCCATCTGGTTCAGTTCCAAGCAGGGAGAAGGACACTGAAAACGTGGAGGCTGAATGGAAAGGTGGTTTATTGATGAAGCAGAAGCACATGTGATTCTGGGCAGTTGACAAAATGGAGTTGAGAGTGGGTGGTTTTTATATTTTCTTTGGGCTTTGTATTTGAGCTTCCTGTTCCTGTGCAAGAACATGTCCTATAATATTCTATTGGCTGTTTTCAGATTCCTATGAGGCCATGTAGGGGTTATGTAGGGGTCATAGTTGGCTCTATAGGCAAAAGAGTAAATGCAAATTCTAGGTGCTTGTCTGAACTAATCTGGTCAATCTCTGGCTTATTGTTTATCTGAGCTTCCAGGTTTATGTGAATTTGAAGTTTGGACTGCTCTGGGGGTGAAGAGGTTTGTGTTCTGAAAGGGTTTTGGAGAATTCCTGTTGTGGCTAATGGCTTTTGTCCTGTGTTGGATCTTGGGTGAGGGGCTGCTTTCTAATCCTACCATTCTTCCAAGGAGTTTCAAAATATCCTGTCTTGAATGGATTTCTGCCTGCAGTATTTGCTTTGCTTATGAATAGAGCTATTTAGATACTTGTCTTCCTTTTTCAATAAGCTCTTTATCTCTTAAGTTCTGGTATCTGCTGTGGGCTATTACAGAAATACTTGAGGGCTGCTTTCTGTCTTCTAAAAATATGTTTCTCCATTTCTCCTTTAGGGAAATATAATATTCTGCCTTCTTTAATATTTCCCCAAATATTTTATTTTTCTGGGGTGGGGGCTTCTCACATAACCAATCTTTTATATAAATCATAATTTCTATAGAAAAAGACCAGATTATAGAGTTTCTCTGAGTTTAGTCTATATATCAACTCTTTTGCTTTGACATAGATTTCTATAGAGATCTATGTCAAAGCAAAAGAGTTGATATATAGACTATTGCTATTGCTGAAATTCAGCTTTTTTTCTCCTTATATAGAACTGACCATATTAGTTTAAGAATAAGCAGATGAACCAAATGTCAGATCTCAAGTGTCATGAAAGAACAGCTGATTATTGATTTTACAATTATAGCTTTAACTCCAAAATGCTTGTAGAATTCTTTGCTTCATTATTTAAATACTATAGACTTTGATTTGGGTGGATGTGTTATTTGACTCAAATTGTTCCTAAAACTAACTAACTTCTCTCCTTCCCTCCTTCCTTCCTTCCTTCCTTCCTTCCTTCCTTCCTTCCTTCCTTCCTTCCTCCTCCCTCCCTCCCTCCCTCCCTCCCTCCTTTCCTCCCTTCTTCCTAGACAAAGAAAAATGTGGGGCTCTCTACACCTGTGATGCAAATAATACTATTAATATGGACTTCTTGATCCTAGCATCACCGTCAAATCCAAGAATTGCACTGCAATGCTCAAAACTTCAAAACAATGATTATGCAGACTTTGGAGGCTCACAAAGGAAATTTGGTCACAACAGAACACCAGACCTCACACTTTACAAATCACCCCAAGGGCAAATTGCAAAGTTGAAGCTGAAACTCACTGTTTTATCCTACTTGCCATGCAATGTAGACTTGGGGCCTTGCAATGTTCATCTTTTTCCAAAATAGAAGGATGGGCACCCGTTTTATTCAAATGAAGAGAAGGTGCCCTAGCCCTTGCTTGCAGGCATAATTTTCTTATAAATTCCTTTCTCAGCAAGGCTGGGAAAAACTCCAGTCTGAATCTCTGAGGGGCTGATGTTAGTTTGACCATCTTGAAGTAAAATTGTTCGACCAGTTATTAAGCTGCTTCCTGTCCTCCTAGCCTAGGACATTGAGCCTTTTCTTTATGAAATCTAAAGACTTTTTAAATTTTTGAAGAAAAAGGGTTAGGGTAGGAAGAAAAATAGGAGTGTCCCCATTTTTCCTTTCCCTGAGTGGAAACCCTGTATGGTTCCTCAAACAAAACAAAGCAAAGCAAAACAAAACCCATACTTAATTGGCTTGTAAAGGAGAAGTGATATAACACAATATTTTCATAAACGATAAAAGAGAACAAGTTTAAAAAATGATGACAAAATATTTGCATATATTAGTAGAGAAAAAAAAGCAAGGTGGATATAAGCATTAATATTATTGTAACTGGATGAGAGTATAATAACCACAGCAGCAGAGACAGTACATAAACCAGAGGTGGTATTCAGCAGTTTCTGACCAGTTCTGGAGAACCGGTAGCGGACATTTTGAGTAGTTCGGAGAACCGGCAAATACCACCTCTGACTGGAGATTTTACAGTATCCTTCCCCTGCCACACCCACCAAGCCACACCCACAGAACCGGTAGTAAAAAAATTTGAATCCCACCACTGAGATAAACATTTTTTGAACAATAAACCAAGGCAATTAAATCAATGCAGGGGCTCTCTTTTTAGAAGAGACTTTGGAGTTTAGCTGAACACTTGTCCAAGACTGATTGGCTTTCTACTGGCTGTAAAGATAGAATTAATTTTGAATTGGAAAGGAATTATGTGAACAGCCTGGCATTCTGTGGGATCCTCATGGTTTTTCACATATAAATGTGCAGAGCCTGATTAGTGTTAAAGGCTCAAAGTGACAAAGTCAAGTATTAATGTTAAAGTCTGTGGGTTGTAAATCAATAGTTTAAATAAATGATTTGAACTGTTCATTATGGAAACTTCATTCTGAGAATAATTATATGTCTAAAAGTCAAAGTGAGATTTAAGTCTTCTGTTGATCTACAAAGATTTGGCAGACATCATACATACTTAATCAGTTACAATATACCTCTAGGCTTTAGAATGTAACTTCCTTATACTAGGAAATTCACTAAATGATGTGTGTTTGTTCATATTTGTTCATTCTACTGGCCGTATACCATGTGTAGGCTCTGTTTGTAAAACTGCCTGCTGAGGGTTAATGCTTGGCAGTGCACTGGAAAGCCATCCTTTCACAAGTCCATTAAGAACTCGCAGCATAGACATTTCATGTTCTTTTCTTGAAGGGAAATTGTTCCGCAATGAGCTGCTTTAGAAATCAGACAGAAATGAGTTGTGTGAAAGGCTTCTAGTGAAATGAAGTGGGATCCTAATCACACAAAAGGAGAAGAAGGAACCAATATCCTAAGCAGGAGTACCAAACTGCGGGCCAGATGCATCATGAGCAGGCCATTCCCACCCCAGTTCTGTGAAGGGAAAAAAATATCGCGATACATCAACGTGACAGCAACGTGACGTGGCAAGTTTGACACCTCTGCCTTATAGGGAAAAAAAGGCACCCTCCCAACACCAAATCAAACCAAACTAAACAAAAAGCACAAGCAACCACAAGTGGAGGGAGTAAGGGTTGCATGCTAAAATTGTAAGTATTTGGTAAATGCATTTAGACACTGTCATTAAATTGCCTTATTGTTTTTTTTATGGAAAGTATCAGGTCGACTTTTAAAAAACAACCATGGTATTAGAAATCTGAATCACTTTTCAGCTTTATTGTTTCATGAAGGTAAATAAGATGTTATTACAACTTACAACCATTCATTTACTGACTGGAGTTACAACAGCACTGGAAAAAAAAGTGACTTATGACATGTCTTCACACTTGTGACTGTTGCAGCATCTCCATGGTCACGTGATCAAAATTCAGCTGCTTGGCAACTGGCATGTATTTAGGACATTTGCGGTACCGTGGGGTCATGTGATCATCATTTGTACCCTTCTTAGCCAGCTTCTGACAAGCTAAGCCAAAAGGATAAGTCAGATTCACTTAATGACTCCATGATTCATTTAACAGCAACAATGATCCACTTAACAACTGTGACAAAAAAGATGGTAAAATAGAACAAGACTCTCTTACAATTGTCTCACTTAGCAACAGAAATATTCTGTACCCAAATTAAAACAAATTTAGAGCCATGATTTATCAAGTATGAGAGGCCACTGTATCTGCATCAAGAAAAATCATGGCTACTTTTATTTTTAAATATAACTTATCAATAGCATTCAGAATATGTCTCTTTGGTAGCTTTTGGAGAAAAAAAATCTAGTCAAGATGTATCATTTTGGTTTAAAAATATTTTCTTCTATTGTCATGAAAAGCTTATAATTTAAGTTCAGAGAAGAAATAGGTCTGTATGAGGGTGGCTGAATTGAATCTTTTCCTTTCTTAAAAAATCAAAGAGATAAACATTTATTTTCATGACAGATTCCTGAATTTTATCTATTACTTAAGTTAAAGTTGTAAAAAAAATTTTCCTCAATATCTTATACTATACAGCAGAAACACTGTTAGATCCTGGAGGTTTTTCAATTTTTGTTTTTTAATTGCCTCCTCAGTCTCATCTTCATCTCATCAGTTATAGAACTAAATTAAGACTGATTGAGAACTTATTGTTAATCTGTACATTTTCTAAGCACATTTTGAAAACCTTTTAAGTTATTCAAATAGACTTCAGTCTTTTCTGGATCAGTTGTCAGTTTACTGTATAACATGGAATACTAATCCATATATTTTTACATTTCTCCTTCTTCTCCATGCTTGGGTCTATCTCAAATAAAAGTGATAGGGTTTTTTTTTAATTTCTGTTCTTTATGCAATTGAGAAGCCAGCAATTTCTCTGACTTACTGCTATTTTAAATGTTACATATAATTTTAATTGATCAATTTTAGAATCAATAAAATTCATTCTGTATTGCTTTTATCTTTTCTTCTAAAGGCAAGAATGTGTTAATTTTAAGTCTTGATTCAAATTACCTCAAAGCATTCACTAATATATTCTGTTGTTTTTGCATGGCTTTCTATTTAAAACCAGAGAGATAAACAAACCTCTCATAAATATTTTACTAATATCCATATTGTAGATAAGAAAACATCAGGAGTTAAATTGATTTGGAAGAAGCTCAACATGGGATGCATCTTGTGTAAGAAAAGGGACCACTTAGGCACCATAAATGCAGAGAATTTGCAAGAGTATCTGTTTGTTAGCCATGGTTAATTCAAAATCTTAAAACCATTGCAGCAACTTTTGTTTTTTGTCAAAAGAATAAACTTTCCCAATTAAAAAAAGTACTGGTGGTTTAATCAATGCCCAAAGGAGAATTGGAATGGATATTTATGAATTTAGGGGTCATGAGTACACACTTTTCATTCTTCCATGTATCTTGCAATTGTACCAATAAGCTGATCTTGTAAAATCTTCTGTGATTAATTGTTTTTAATTTTTACAATTCATCAGGGATGTAACTTTTGAAATATGTTTGCATCCCCCTGGGCTGATGCAGCAAAGTTGATGAACAATATTCAAAAACAAAAATAGCCTACAAATTGCAATTGGATAATTATCATGAAGTGTACAGTTTACACAACTGCATTCAGCATATTGTGACCTAAATTATCAAAAGAGAGGAGCAGAACCAAAGGTTTTGTAAGAATAGTGGTCAGACAATCCTATCTCACAGTATATTTAAAGATCAACAGAGAAACAATCAGAAATAATTCAAAACGGTTGCAGAGTGTTACAGGGAATCAAAAGTCCTCGCATACACAGCAACTGAAACAGAGTCAAATTAGATAAAGCTTATCAAGTCAAGACTTGGTCAAGACTCCAAGACTTAATTAGGATGGTAGAATCCCAATTCTGAAAACAGAGATTTTGTTGTGTGACTTTCATCATGACCTGTGACTTCTACAGGCAGCATGATATTGAAGTTTGCATGTTGTCAAGACTAAATGTGATATTAATAGTTAACGTGAGAAGGAAGAGCCATTACTGGATTTAGAAAGGAGGAAGCAAGTATTGGGTGTTTCTCCTCCTCCTCCTTTTTTGCTAGGAATATATAGTTACAATATGTAATATGTGTATTTTATTTGACATAAATTCTCGGGCTATTTTATCAAGCAAAATTACTAACAAAGCAACTAGATCTGAACAAACCATTTGCATGCCAGTGAACGTTAAACCTCATGTTATTTTTGCAGGTTTGCAGCTCCTATTTCAATTATCAATGCCTTTTCCAAATGCATATCTTTTGGAATATGCTTAATTTGAACAAATTGAGTAAAATTAGCCTCTATTTCCTTTTTTTAATTTTTCCTCTCTCATTAAAATGAGAATTTCAATGGCAACTTTTGGAAGCTGCCATTTCATGTTTCAATTCCTCTACCACTGATTTCTATTTGTTTCCTTAATTTTAAAGAGACCAGAAATACCATATATGCAAATAACCTTCCCAATAAGAAATGGCAAGAAGCAATGAATTCAGAGTTACTTCTGGAAAAACAAGTGTTAGGAATCAGACTGTATATACTGTAGGCTTCATGTTTTAATTATTCATTTAGGAGGCATTCAAAGAAACATTTAGGAATCACACAGAGACACAGTGTTTTCTTCTTTGGTTGAACAGTACATGTGTTTTCCCCAGAAAGACACCGATATTTGTGATAATTATAAAGTATAAACAATAAACACAACAAATAGTCTTAAAAGAGATAAATTATTCAGACTTCTGATTTTAAGTAGACTTCTATGAAAGGACCATAATAGATACAGTTGCTTTATTTGGCCTGCAAAATCCTGGTCAGCCATTGGATTTTTCTTGATTTCTTTGCTGCTATGTAATTGTCATCTGGATTTCTGTAGCTCAGATAGAACTGGTACAGTGTCCTGTTGATAGATCAGTGGCAAATAGAAGTGCATTTGTCTATTTTCATAGATAATATGAGAAAATAAAGTGGATAAAGTGTTTCCTGCTTATGTAACCAATTAAAGCATAAAATATGATAAAGAAATAACTCAGGATCTTTCCAGCGTTATGGGAGGACCCTCCTTTGTTCAGATCTGAATAAGTCTGTGACTCAGAGAGAATTGAACTCCCTGTCTTAGTTTGTGCTGAACCAGACCTAGTCAACCTGAATAACAGTATGTACTTTTTCAGAAACCATAAATGAACTGTGAGGCCTTCCTCACAAATATTGTATGTGGAGAAATAAAAATAGTCATTGGAACCTCCTACCTCCATCAGAGAAGGCTGTTGGTTCTGGTGGGATTTTTTTTAATGTGTGTGTGTTTCTATTTGTGTAAAAAGGATTCAATGAAAGCATGAACATTTGTGCTTAGGTGACTTCTGTCAATTAATGTTTCTTCATTTAATAGCCACATATTGATCAGCCTTATATGCCATGCCTTATTAAAAATGAAAACTTTCAGAAGGGCTATATATTTTAGTCATAGAAGAAATGAAGGCTATGCAGATAAATTTTCATATCAATATTTGTATGGTTGGCTTTAGTTTTATGTATTTGTTAAATACAAATAAAGCAACAGTTTTAAAAGTGCCAGAAATTGCTTCTCCCTTTTGGCAGTTTTTCAGCACTCTTTGCAAAAAAAAAAGGCTCTTAGTTTATTGTGTTTTCTTTTCTTGCCCAGAGTGGTAACGTTTTCTCATCAAACTTGACTGGCAATGGGCATCATTACTTCCATTCACTGTGTATCTTGCTGGGGAAAGCAAGGGAGGCAGGTAACATGATGCACATAAAATACACAATATCATCATGGCTTCTTAATGATGTCTAGGTGTGAGTAGTAGATGGGATTATCTATTGTCATAATTCAGAAAGAGACATCGGAAAGGAGCAAGGTTAACATGATAGTGATGATGATTATGCAGTCACCTTGTTCTATGGAAACCTTACTTCTTGGTGCTCTCTGACCTTGTGCTTTCTGTTATGTATGTAGGTTTAAATGTTATTGGTTTATTTGAATTGGTCTTGTAAAATGTCAAATGGTATTGGTTTAAATAGTGCGGGAAGAAACCCTGCACTCCCATTGGCTAACAGCTACGGCTGCGGCTATAAGCAGCCGTAGCCTTACCGGGACGGGTCCATTCGAGCTGTTGTCATTAATAAAGTCTTTTGCTGGAACTCCTGCGTCTGACTCTTCATGCAAACTTAACACTGGCGGCGAGGTGGGATTTCCCTGAAGAAAGCGGCGACGAACAAGCAACTGGCGAGATGGCTGCTGAACACCCCCAGCACCGTTCGATCCGGCGGCGGAAGACTGGGAATCGTATGCAGACGGTTCCACATGTTCCTGGAAGGGCGATCTGCCATCGAGAGGCGGAAGAGGCGGTCTTTCTCACACACTGCGTCCGGCAGTTTTCAAAATGGCGAAGCGTTGGCGGGAGCAGCAGAATTGAAGGTAATAGAATGGCCCGAATTAGAAAAGACTTTTAAGAGCCCATTCGCCCACAAGTATCGTGCCTCATTAAGAGACGAATTTTACCGTCGGGATCAAGGGGATAGCGAGAGTGTTAATGACCGTGGCAAGCAGGGACATTGGGGTGCTTGTGACTTTACCAGCGTAGAAGAGGCCATGCGTGATCGGTTTGTTTTGGGCCTTAAAGATAAGATCTTACAAAGCAAACTGTTAATGAAACCAAAATCACGCTTAAAGAGGCTATTGAAGAGGCTGTTTCAGCAGAAGCCACCAAGTCCTCAGCTGCGGCCATGAAAAGATTAACAAGGCCTCGAGCCAGGCCTCAAGCCATTCTGATGGGGAAAAATCCTCAACAACTCATTGCAAACAAATAGACTCTGATTAGGATAGCAGTGAGGAAGAGAGGGGATTTTTAAGCTCAGAATGGAGAAAGAAAAGACTCTGAGAAAACAGGCAAGGATTCGTTTGCAGAGGCTGTGGGGGGCCACCCGCACTGAATGCAAGTTCTTTGACTCCATTTGCCTCGTTGTGAGAAGCGGGCCATATAGCCAGAGTCTGCAAATCATCCAGAACTCCACCATTCAGGAAGAAATTTCCTGAGGAAGATTTTAAGCCCAACAATTTAATGGAAAAATGGGGCGAAATCAAAAGCAAATGGCAAGAGTGAAACTCACCAAACAATATCCATTGGTCAGTCTTCACATTTAAATAGCAGAAAAGTACATGTGAAGGTGTTTATTGAAGGGAGACCGTGCCACATGGAAGTGGACTCAGGCTCTTATTTATCTATGGTGTCATGGGACACTATACACAGACTCTTTCAGAATTCAGAAAAACATTTCCAGAAGCAAGCACTGACCCTCAAAGACTACCAAGGGAACAAGATTCCAGTAGTTGGGCGAGGGAATTCAGCGTGCAGTTTAAAGGCCACACCAAGCGTTTGCCACTGACCATCGTGGACAAGGATGCCCAAGTTTGCTGGGACTTGAGTGGTTCAAGCCACTTGGCATCAGGTGACTGGCATCCATCACGTGAGCAGTTCTGACTGGGAAGAGTCCTTGAAGTCTGAGTTTCCAGAGGTCTTCAGCGAAGGACTGGGCAAGTATATGGGGACCCCTATTGCTTTCAGTTTAGACCCCAAGGTGCCCCCAATTCGTTTAAAGCCCAGGAGGGTTCCATTTGCTTTAAAGGAAAAATTGATGCACAATTAGATAAGCTCATCGCCCAAGGGTTTTGGAACCTACTGACCACTCCAGATGGGAAACACCCATAGTCACACCAGTCAAGGCTGATGGGTCAGTGAGAATCTGTGGTGACTACAAGGGGACACTTAACCATGCTGCAGCAGCGCATACCCTGTACCTGTTGTGCATCATCTGCTCCATTCCCTTGGCAGGGGTACAGTATTTGCTAAACTGGACTTAGCTCAGGCATATCAACAATTAACAGTTGATGATGCCACTGCAGAGGCACAAACAATTGTGACTCATAGAGGTGCCTTCAAATGTAAAGACTACAATTTGGAGTGGCGTGGCACCTGGCATTTTCAAAGTCTTATGGAAAGAATGTTGCAAGGACTGCCTGGGGTAGTGCCTTATTTTGATGATGTGTTAATCTCTGCTGAAAATGACACTCAGCTTCAAGAGAGAGACTCCTTACCAGATTCAGAAAAGCAGGTTTGAAAGTCAAGGAAGACAAATGCACTCTCAAAACAGACGAGTTGAATTCCTGGGGTACATGATTGATAAACAGGGCATCCACCTGATGCCAAGGTTAAAGCGATCAAGGAAGCCCTAAACCTCGTTGCAAGTCAGATCTGCAAGCCTTCCTTGGCCTTATTAACTTTTATCACATGTTTCTACCTCACAAAGCATCTATTGCTGACCCTTACATACTTGATAAGAAGGCTGCTTGGATCTGGGGGCGGAAGGAACAGTCAGCATTTAACAGTATTAGAGACTAATCACGTCTGATGCTGTGTTGATTCAATTCTCTGAAAATTTACCTGTTGTTCTGACTTGTGATGCATCCCCTTTTGGGTGGGAGGGGTTTGAGCCATAGGCTTCCCAATGGCGGGAAGCCCCAATTGCATTCTACTCTGCCTTGTCCAAAGCAGAGAGGAACTACAGCCAATGGACAAGGAGGCTTTAGCAGTTGGCAGCTGTTAAGAAATTTCATGAATATCTGTATGGCAGGTCATTCACCATTGTTACAGATCACAAACCTTTGCTTGGCATGGTGGCAGGAGACAAACCTACACCTATTATCCTGTCACCAAGAATGCTGAGGTGGACTGAATTTCTTGCAGCCTACTCCTACAACTGATTCACAGGCTGGCAGGACATTGGACATGCTGATGCACTGAGTGGTTGCCCACTACCTTGCCTGGAGGACTGTGAACTTGAGACTCACACCTTTTCCTGGAGACCGTTGCTAGCTTCCAGTCCATGCTGCTGAGATTGCCAGAGAATCTGCCAAAGATGCTGTGTTGGCACCTGTTATGGGCTGGATTAAGAAGGTTGGCCTCTTCAAGATCTACCTCACTTTACTCAACCTTTCAAATCAGGCAAACTGAATTATCTGTATTAAGAGGATGTATTTTGTGGGTAACAGGGTGGTTATTCCTGCAAAACTGCACAAGGTTTTGGAAATGTTACATGAGGTCATCCTGGGATTGTAAGGATGAAAGGTTTGGCAGGAGTATGTATGGTGGCCAGGTATTGACAAAATGGTTGAAAACTGGGTTGCATCTTGTCCCAATTGCCAGGTAGTCAGGCCTGCCCCACCTCCGCCCCCACACACAGGAATGGGGAATGTCCTAGGGCCCATGGTCTAGGAATCCATTGATTTTGCAGGTCCTACAGGAGCACACGTTTCTAGTAATTGTTGATGCATACTCAAAATGGCTAGAGGTTATTCTCATGACTTCTACTACTACTGAGGCTGTTATCAAGCAGCTCAAAAGCTCTTTGTAACCATGGGTTACCAGATGTCCTTGTCTCTGACAATGGCCCTCAATTCGCGTCTAACATTTTTGAATCCTTTCTAGCTCAACAGGGCATCAGACATGCCCTTACAGCCCCTGGCACCCTTGACCAACGGCAAGCCTATGAACGATGGTAGCTTTACCAAAGAAAAGCTTCAGCAGCTAGGGCACCCTTGACCAGGCGGTGAAACGACCAATATGGTGCCTTTACCAAGAAAAGCTTCAGCAGCTGGGTCCTGGGGACATCTCTGAAGAGAAGAAAAGCTTCTTAGTATTCAACACATCACTCCTAGCCCATCAACTAACTTGTCCCCCCAGCAGTTGTTAATGGGCAGGCTTAGGTCTTCCCTTGACCGACTTCATCCCACTATGCACCCAATACACCACTGGATTCCACTTCCAAAGTTCGTTCTTTCAGTGTGGGAGATTCTGTCTATGCAGGAACCTTTGGGTGAACCTTTTGGATTCCTGCTGAAATAACTCACATCACTGGCCCTCTTTCTTACAGGGTTCAAACAGAGGATGGCCTCCTCTGGAGCAGGCACATTGACCAACAGATCCCGGTTCACTCAGGACATCGCCCCTGTCTCTCTGGGTCCCTCACCTGATGTCTCTTCTAGGGAAGGGGAGGAACAGGAGGAATATCAGCAAACAGGAATCAACCCCTTGTGTAACGAGCCATTGCGCAGGAACCATCCGAACCCTGTCACAATGCCAGATCCATCCTTAGAAGTAGAGTCATTACGACAGGAACCATCCGAACCCTGTCACAATGCCTGATCCATCTTTAGAGTGGAAGATTGTACATCACTACCAGACTTGGGTGTTGACATTGGAATGGAGATGGGTTGGGAGGAGACCAGATTCTAACAGTCTAACAGGGGTCTTCTTCTTTCACAGGAAGTCCTAACAGGGAAATGTCAGCAGACACATTTCCCCTCACTGGGTGAGAACAATAAAGATTCTGAACCACAGAAGGTCTCAAGCATTACCGTAAGAGCCCCCACCTATTTAAGGGAATACATTAGATAGGTTGGGGTTTGGTATGGACTGAACCTAGTGGGGAGGGGAGTGTGTATGTAGGTTTAAATGTTATTGGGTTTATTTGAATTGGTCTTGTAAAATGTCAAATGGTATTGGTTTAAATAGTGCGGAAGAAACCCTGCACTCCCATTGGCTAACAGCTTCTGACTGCGGCTATAAAGCAGCCGTAGCCTTACCCGGACGGGTCCATTCGAGCTGTTGTCATTAATAAAGTCTTTGCTGGAACTCCTCGCGTCTGACTCTTCATGCAAACTTAACACTTTCTTTTCTTGCACACATCTCATTACCCAACTGGATAACATCACCAGTGCTAGGAGGAAGTGGGGTTTATTCTCCATTTACATACAAATGGCTTACTTTTTTTCTGGTGTTAGAGCTTTTTCTGTTTGATTGTGTTGAGTGTCCCTTGATTGGGATATTGTTTACTGCTTGTTTGTTGGTCTCATTTTAATCTTGGTGTTGATCTCTGCTTTTCTCTGCTTATCTGAGTGTTGATTTGCAATAACAGCAATCAAAACCCAAATAATCTGGTTCTTGCTCTTTGGAAACTGCTTGTGGACTTTTGGAATAAACTGATAAACCTGGGTTCTAGAAATAGCCCCATTACTTCCAGACTGCTTCCAGTTATGCTACATTTGTTATATTAGCTTGCCCATTATTACCATGAAACATTAACAGGAATCTGTACTTTTTTGATTCCCTCCTTTCCTTGTATTTGCATATCAGGTGATGCATGCTGCCTTCACAAATGCAGCTTCACGTGCACCCATGTGCATGCCCACAGCTTCCATTAGCCCAGTTTTAAACAGGTTGTGGCCTGGCACCCTGCTCTATCTAACAAAGCTTAAACTCCAGAAGATGCTAGTGGAAAAGATCTGAGAGAAGATAGAAGCAGCAAGGTTTCAACAAGTTCTACTCTCACTTTAGTTCTCATCATACTTTCCATACACAACAGGCCAAGGCCTTCCAGATTCTTCTTTTATTTTGGGTAGCCCAATCATCCAATCCATTTCTGGCCAGCCTCTTCTTGATCTCCCTTCCACCCTGAGCTTAAGCTTTCAGTTCATATTCCTGTCGTGGTTTCAGAAACCTTTCTGGTTGTTGTGTTACAATACACACTTCAGATGAGTAATAAATCTTTAAAACAAGATTGTTAGATCTTGGATGCAAGATCTGGCTATGGAAGGAATTTTCAAGAGGGCCTTCTTTTGTTGCTGCTTTTTTTTTGTATCTTTGGTCGTGCTGCACCAGCATTACTGTAAATATCATCTACCAGTTAACACAGTAGGAAAACAATCTGGGTACAATTTAAGGAACCTAGTCTAAAACCTAGAAGATCAAGAAGAGAATTGCAATCACTGAGGGATGAGAAATAGTTCAATTATAACTATATTCTAACTGTAATGCTATCCTTTTCATTTGGAATACATACAAGGGAGAAATAGCATTTTTCCCCCAAGTTAGATGTCTGTTTTAAGTTTATGAGAGAATAATTTAAAATGAATAAAGTGAATAATAAGCCTGGATAACATTTCCATATTTGTGCTTCTGACAACTCTGTCGATATTTAATATCCAGTATATTTTCCTTTCTTTTATCTTTTTTTAGATTTTTAGATTTCATTTTTTTAACCACCTTTCTTATTTTTATAAATAATTCAAAAAGGCAAACATACCTAATATTCCTTCCTCTTCCTATCCCCCCTCCTCACGACAACCCTGTGGGCTCAGACAAAGTGACTGGGCCAAAGTCATCCATGTGACTTCCAGCCTAAAAGTAGGACTAGAACTCACAGTAAAGGTATCATCTTGCTCCTACATGGAAGTTTTGTAC
>CM019148.1:223954240-224089954 GCA_009733165.1 Naja naja | reverse complement strand
ATCAACGTGACAGCAAGTGACGTGGCAAGTTTGACACCTCTGCCTTATAGGGAAAAAAAGGCACCCCTCCCAACACCAAATCAAACCAAACTAAACAAAAGCACAAGCAACCACAAGTGGAGGGAGTAAAGGGTTGCATGCTAAAATTGTTAAGTATTTGGTAAATGCATTTAGACACTGTCATTAAATTGCCTTATTTTTTTTATGGAAAGTATCAGGTCGACTTTTAAAAAACAACCATGGTATTAGAAATCTGAATCACTTTTCAGCTTTATTGTTTCATGAAGGTAAATAAGATGTTATTACAACTTACAATCATTCATTTACTGACTGGAGTTACAACAGCACTGGAAAAAAAAAAAAAAAGTGATGACATGTCTTCACACTTGTGACTGTTGCAGCATCTCCATGGTCACGTGATCAAAATTCAGCTGCTTGGCAACTGGCATGTATTTAGGACATTTGCGGTACCGTGGGGCCTTGGGTGGCTCAGGCTGTTAATTGCCTGCACTTAAGTTCCAGCTGCCTACAACTGCTGTAGGCTCGAATCCCACCAGGCTCAAGGTTGACTCAGCCTTCCATCCTCTCGGGGTAGGTAAATTGAGGACCCAAGATTGTTGGGGGCAATAAGCTGACTTTGTAAAAATGCCACTTAGTAATAAGCAGGCATATACAATGGAATGAAGGCTATTGCTGAGCACACTGGGTTGTATCCCCAAAATTGTAAGCCGCCCTGAGTCTTCGGAGAAGGGCGGCATATAAATGTAATTTAAATAAATAAATAAATAAATGTGATCATCATTTGTACCCTTCTTAGCTGGCTTCTGACAAGCTAAGCCAAAAGGATAAGTCAGATTCACTTAATGACTGCATGATTCATTTAACAGCAAAAATGATCCACTTAACAACTGTGACAAAAAAGATGGTAAAATAGAACAAGACTCTCTCACAATTGTCTCGCTTAGCAACAGAAATATTCTGTACCCAAATTAAAACAAATTTAGAGCCATGATTTATCAAGTATGAGAGGCCACTGTATCTGCATCAAGAAAAATCATGGCTACTTTTATTTTTAAATATAACTTATCAATAGCATTCAGAATATGTCTCTTTGGTAGCTTTGGAGAAAAAAATCTAGTCAAGATGTATCATTTTGGTTTAAAAATATTTTCTTCTATTGTCATGAAAAGCTTATAATTTAAGTTCAGAGAAGAAATAGGTCTGTATGAGGGTGGCTGAATTGAATCTTTTCCTTTCTTAAAAAATCAAAGAGATAAACATTTATTTTCATGACAGATTCCTGAATTTTATCTATTACTTAAGTTAAAGTTGTAAAAAATTTTTCCTCAATATCTTATACTATACAGCAGAAACACTGTTAGATCCTGGAGGTTTTTCAATTTTTGTTTTTAATTGCCTCCTCAGTCTCATCTTCATCTCATCAGTTATAGAACTAAATTAAGACTGATTGAGAACTTATTGTTAATCTGTACATTTTCTAAGCACATTTTGAAAACCTTTTAAGTTATTCAAATAGACTTCAGTCTTTTCTGGATCAGTTGTCAGTTTACTGTATAACATGGAATACTAATCCATATATTTTTACATTTTCTCCTTCTTCTCCATGCTTGGGTCTATCTCAAATAAAAGTGATAGGGTTTTTTTTAAAATTTCTGTTCTTTATGCAATTGAGAAGCCAGCAATTTCTCTGACTTACTGCTATTTAAATGTTACATATAATTTTAATTGATCAATTTTAGAATCAATAAAATTCATTCTGTATTGCTTTTATCTTTTCTTCTAAAGGCAAGAATGTGTTAATTTTAAGTCTTGATTCAAATTACCTCAAAGCATTCACTAATATATTCTGTTGTTTTTGCATGGCTTTCTATTTAAAACCAGAGAGATAAACAAACCTCTCATAAATATTTTACTAATATCCATATTGTAGATAAGAAAACATCAGGAGTTAAATTGATTTGGAAGAAGCTCAACATGGGGATGCATCTTGTGTAAGAAAAGGGACCACTTAGGCACCATAAATGCAGAGAATTTGCAAGAGTATCTGTTTGTTAGCCATGGTTAATTCAAAATCTTAAAACCATTGCAGCAACTTTTGTTTTTTGTCAAAAGAATAAACTTTCCCAATTAAAAAAAAGTACTGGTGGTTTAATCAATGCCCAAAGGAGAATTGGAATGGATATTTATGAATTTAGGGGTCATGAGTACACACTTTTCATTCTTCCATGTATCTTGCAATTGTACCAATAAGCTGATCTTGTAAAATCTTCTGTGATTAATTGTTTTTAATTTTTACAATTCATCAGGGATGTAACTTTTGAAATATGTTTGCATCCCCCTGGGCTGATGCAGCAAAGTTGATGAACAATATTCAAAAACAAAAATAGCCTACAAATTGCAATTGGATAATTATCATGAAGTGTACAGTTTACACAACTGCATTCAGCATATTGTGACCTAAATTATCAAAAGAGAGGAGCAGAACCAAAGGTTTTGTAAGAATAGTGGTCAGACAATCCTATCTCACCATATATTTAAAGATCAACAGAGAAACAATCAGAAATAATTCAAAACGGTTGCAGAGTGTTACAGGGAATCAAAAGTCCTCGCATACACAGCAACTGAAACAGAGTCAAATTAGATAAAGCTTATCAAGTCAAGACTTGGTCAAGACTCCAAGACTTAATTAGGATGGTAGAATCCCAATTCTGAAAACAGAGATTTTGTTGTGTGACTTTCATCATGACCTGTGACTTCTACAGGCAGCATGATATTGAAGTTTGCATGTTGTCAAGACTAAATGTGATATTAATAGTTAACGTGAGAAGGAAGAGCCATTACTGGATTTAGAAAGGAGGAAGCAAGTATTGGGTGTTTCTCCTCCTCCTCCTTTTTTTGCTAGGAATATATAGTTACAATATGTAATACGTATGTATTTTATTTGACATAAATTCTCGGGCTATTTTATCAAGAAAAATTACTAACAAAGCAACTAGATCTGAACAAACCATTTGCATGCCAGTGAACGTTAAACCTCATGTTATTTTTGCAGGTTTGCAGCTCCTATTTCAATTATCAATGCCTTTTCCAAATGCATATCTTTTGGAATATGCTTAATTTTTTTTTTTTTAATTACATTTATATGCCGCCCTTCTCCGAAGACTCAGGGCGGCTTACAATTTTTGGAGCACAACCCAATGCGCTCAGCAATAGCCTTCATTCCATTGTATATGCCTGCTTATTACTAAGCGGCATTTTTACAAGGTCAGCTAATTGCCCCCAACAATCTTGGGTCCTCAATTTACCTACCCCGAGAGGATGGAAGGCTGAGTCAACCTTGAGCCTGGTGGGATTCGAGCCTACATTAATTGTAGACAGCTGGATCTTAAGAGCAGGCATTTACAGCCTGAGCAAATTGAGTAAAATTAGCCTCTATTTCCTTTTTTTAATTTTTCCTCTCTGTCTCATTAAAAATGAGAATTTCAATGGCAACTTTTGGAAGAGCTCTGGGGGTCCATGCAGCCTTCATGTTTCAATTCCTCTACAACTGATTTCTATTTGTTTCCTTAATTTTAAAGAGACCAGAAATACCATATATGCAAATAACCTTCCCAACAAGGAATGGCAAGAAGCAATGAATTCAGAGTTACTTCTGGAAAAACAAGTGTTAGGAATCAGACTGTATATACTGTAGGCTTCATGTTTTAATTATTCATTTAGGAGGCATTCAAAGAAACATTTAGGAATCACACAGAGACACAGTGTTTTCCTCTTTGGTTGAACAGTACATGTGTTTTCCCCCAGAAAGACACCGATATTTGTGATAATTATAAAGTATAAACAATAAACACAACAAATAGTCTTAAAAGAGATAAATTATTCAGACTTCTGATTTTAAGTAGACTTCTATGAAAGGACCATAATAGATACAGTTGCTTTATTTGGCCTGCAAAATCCTGGTCAGCCATTGGATTTTTCTTGATTTCTTTGCTGCTATGTAATTGTCATCTGGATTTCTGTAGCTCAGATAGAACTGGTACAGTGTCCTGTTGATAGATCAGTGGCAAATAGAAGTGCATTTGTCTATTTTCATAGATAATATGAGAAAATAAAGTGGATAAAGTGTTTCCTGCTTATGTAACCAATTAAAGCATAAAATATGATAAAGAAATAACTCAGGATCTTTCCAGCGTTATGGGAGGACCCTCCTTTGTTCAGATCTGAATAAGTCTGTGACTCAGAGAGAATTGAACTCCCTGTCTTTGTTTGTGCTGAACCAGACCTAGTCAACCTGAATAACAGTATGTACTTTTTCAGAAACCATAAATGAACTGTGAGGCCTTCCTCACAAATATTGTATGTGGAGAAATAAAAATAGTCATTGGAACCTCCTACCTCCATCAGAGAAGGCTGTTGGTTCTGGTGGAATTTTTTTTAATGTGTGTGTGTTTCTATTTGTGTAAAAAGGATTCAATGAAAGCATGAACATTTGTGCTTAAGTGACTCCTGTCAATTAATGTTTCTTCATTTAATAGCCACATATTGATCAGCCTTATATGCCATGCCTTATTAAAAATGAAAACTTTCAGAAGGGCTATATATTTTAGTCATAGAAGGAATGAAGGCTATGCAGATAAATTTTCATATCAATATTTGTATGGTTGGCTTTAGTTTTATGTATTTGTTAAATACAAATAAAGCAACAGTTTTAAAAGTGCCAGAAATTGCTTCTCCCTTTTGGCAGTTTTTCAGCACTCTTTGCAAAAAAAAAGGCTCTTAGTTTATTGTGTTTTCTTTTCTTGCCCAGAGTGGTAACGTTTTCTCATCAAACTTGACTGGCAATGGGCATTATTGCTTCCATTCACTGTGTATCTTGCTGGGGAAAGCAAGGGAGGCAGGTAACATGATGCACATAAAATACACAATATCATCATGGCTTCTTAATGATGTCTAGGTGTGAGTAGTAGATGGGATTATCTATTGTCATAATTCAGAAAGAGACATCAGAAAGGAGCAAGGTTAACATGATAGTGATGATGATTATGCAGTCACCTTGTTCTATGGAAACCTTATTTCTTGGTGCTCTCTGACCTTGTGCTTTCTTTTCTTGCACACATCTCATTACCCAACTGGATAACATCACCAGTGTTAGGAGGAAGTGGGGTTTGTTCTCCATTTACATACAAATGGCTTGCTTTTCTGGTGTTAGAGTTTTTTTCTGTTTGATTGTGTTGAGTGTCCCTTGATTGGGATATTGTTTACTGCTTGTTTGTTGGTCTCATTTTAATCTTGGTGTTGATCTCTGCTTTTCTCTGCTTATCTGGGTGTTGATTTGCAATAACAGCAATCAAAACCCAAATAATCTATGGTTCTTGCTCTTTGGAAACTGCTTGTGGACTTTTTGAATAAAACTGATAAACCTGGGTTCTAGAAATAGCCCCATTACTTCCAGACTGCTTCCAGTTATGCTACATTTGTTATAGTAACTTGTCCATTATTAACATGAAACATTAACAGGAATCTGTACTTTTTTTGATTCCCTCCTTTCCTTGTATTTGCATATCAGTTGATGCATGCTGCCTTCACAAATGCAGCTTCACGTGCACCCATGTGCATGCCCACAGCTTCCGTAGCCCAGTTTTAAACAGGTTGTGGCCTGGCACCCCTGCTCTATCCTAACAAAGCTTAAACTCCAGAAGATGCTAGTGGAGAAAAAAGTCTTCTGAGAGAAGATAGAAGCAGCAAGGTTTCAACAAGTTCTACTCTCACTTTAGTTCTCATCATACTTTCCATACACAACAGGCCAAGGCCTTCCAGATTCTTCTTTTATTTTGGGTAGCCCCAATCATCCAATCCATTTCTGGCCAGCCTCTTCTTAATCTCTAGCCTTCTACCCCTGAGAGCTTAAGCTTTCAGTTCATATTCCTGTCGTGATTTCAGAAACCTTTCTGGTGTTGTGTTACAATACACCTTCAGATGAGTAATAAATCTTTAAAACAAGATTGTTAGATCTTGGATGCAAGATCTGGCTATGGAAGGAATTTTCAAGAGGGCCTTCTTTTGTTGCTGCTTTTTCTTTGTATCTTTGGTCGTGCTGCACCAGCATTACTGTAAATATCATCTACCAGTTAACACAGTAGGGAAAACAATCTGGGTACAATTTAAGGAACCTAGTCTAAAACCTAGAAGATCAAGAAGAGAATTGCAATCACTGAGGGATGAGAAATAGTTCAATTATAACTATATTCTAACTGTAATGCTATCCTTTTTCATTTGAATACATACAAGGGAGAAATAGCATTTTCCCCAAGTTAGATGTCTGTTTTAAGTTTATGAGAGAATAATTTAAAATGAATAAAGTGAATAATAAGCCTGCTGGATAACATTTCCATATTTGAGCTTCTGACAACTCTGTCGATATTTAATATCCAGTATATTTTCCCCTTTCTTTATCTTTTTTTAGATTTTTAGATTTCATTTTTTAACCCACCTTTCTTATTTTTATAAATAATTCAAGGTGGCAAACATACCTAATATTCCTTCCTCTTCCTATCCCCCCCCTCCTACGACAATCCTGTGGGCTTAGACAAAGTGACTGGGCCAAAGTCATCCATGTGACTTCCAGCCTAAAGTAGGACTAGAACTCACAGTAAAGGTATCATCTTGCTCCTACATGGAAGTTTTGTACTCAACCTTCTTAATCAAGAGGTTGGTCACCATTCCAAATGACCACTGAAAGACAATTCTGCAATGTCTGCAAGAACAAACCAAGTTCAGAGAACACCAAGGACTGCACCAATTAAGTTGTGTCTAGGACTAAGAGAATGAAACCATAGATATAAATTATGAGATTCACCTGACAGAGTTCACAAAACCATCCCATATTTGTCACAAATATCTGAGACCACATTAGACTTAGAAGGGAAAGCTAGAATGTTTTCTGCAGTTTTTGATGAAGATCTAATTTCTCCAAACATTTCATCATGTTGAAGCCAGAAAAAGAGCTGGAAGCTATTCATAAAACAATTGATTCATCTGTGGCTTGAATGCAGAAAGCTAATACTGATGAATAACTTTCTTGGATGACCCCAAAAAGAGAAAATCTGAGCTGTTGCCAACTTGCTGCTTCTTTTCATTAGCCTTTAATCATAGCCACTTTGTGAATAATTTTGGTAGCAAAGATTCGTTGTGTTTTATAAAGTACAATGGATTAGCATTAGCGCCAATCTGAAGTTCCCAGAAATATCGATAGAAATTGATGAGACTCCAGGAAGTTCCCAGAGACTGAGAAGATTTAGACACTTCTTTGTTCATTATAACACACATTCTGGGACCTAAGTTTCACAACAAAAAGAAACTTAAGGGAAAACAACAAGCAAATAGAGGTAGTGGGTTACTTCCACGAAGTCTCCTCTGAAGTTTGGCTGCAAGAATCAATTAAAATATGACCGGCATGAAGTAAGGCTTTCTTGGTTTATTGATTGGTCTCATTCGAGATGATGAATATGCATACAGAGAGGAAGTTGAGCAACTAGCCTTGTGGTGCAACCAGAACAATCTTGAATACTCAAAACTGTAGAAATAGTGGTAGATTTTAGGGTAAATCCTCCTATATTACCATCTCTTGCAATACTAGACAATATAGTATCAACAGTAGAGACCTTCATGTTTCTAGGTTCTATCATATCTCAAGACTTAAAATGGACACCTAATATCAAAAACGTCATCAAAAAAGCACAACAAAGAATGTTCTTTCTGCGCCAACTCAGAAAGCTCAAACTGCCCAAAGAGCTGCTGATTCAGTTCTAGAGGAATTATTGAGTCTGTCATCTGCACCTCTATAACTGTCTGGTTTGGCTTTGCAACCAAACAAGACAGACATAGACTTCAACAGATAATTAGAACTGCAGAAAAAACAATTGCTACCAACCTGCCTTCCATAAGGACCTATATACTGCATGAGTCAAAAAGAGGGATATGAAAATATCTACAGACCCCTCACATCCTGGACATAAATTGTTTCAACTTCTACCCTCAAAATGATGCTATAGGGCACGCCAGAACAGCTAGACACAAAGACAGTTTTTCCCCGAATACCATCATTCTGCAAACAACTAATTCCCCCAACACTGACAAATTATTTACTAAGACTGTATTACTATTACTCTTCTCATGATTCCTAATACCGTGTTTCCCTGAAAATAAGACCTACCCCGAAAATAAGACCTACCCCAAAAATAAGACCTACCCCAAAAATAAGACCTACCCTGAAAATAAGACCTAGTGTGTTTTGGGGAGCCAAAAAAAATATAAGACAGTGTCTTATTTTAGGGGAAACACGGTATGCAATTTGTTCATGGTTTCGTACATGAATAAATGTACATTGTTCTACATGAATATGGTAAGTGTTTTTTTTTCATTAAAATATATATATATAAGACCTACCCCAAAAATAAGACCTAGTGTGTTTTGGGGAGCCAAAAAAAATATAAGACAGTGTCTTATTTTCGGGGAAACATGGTACCTATCTCTTCCCACTTATAACTGTGTTGCTTGTATCTTTACAATTTATATTGTTTTATTGTTTCCTAGTATTATTTGTTTGCTTATTAGTAGCCAATGACTATCACTAAGTGTTGTACCTTATGATTCTTGATGAATTTATTTTATTTTTTTCTTTCTGTACACTGAGAGCTTATATACCAAAGACAAATTCCTTGTGTGTCCAATCACACTTGGCCAATAAAGAATTCTATTCTATTTTATATTGATTATTAATAGATCTGGGCTACCAGAGAAACCATATTATCCTACTAAGACTAGCATGTCCTACTTGGGCTGCCAGAGAGTGCCTACAGCAAATCCTGTTTGTCAAAAAAAAAAAAACCTCCACCTGTTGGGATGCAGAAGAAGAGCCTTCTGTGCCACAGTGCCTGACCTTTGGAATATCTTACCCTCTAAAGCAGGACTACCAGTGTCATCACATAATTTATCATGACTCCCCCCCGCCACTTTGCTAAAACAGGGATGGACATGGTCAGTTCATGACACATGACACATCCAGCCTGCGGACCATGAGTTTGACACCCCTGCTCTAAAGTAAGACTGCAAGAGGTTGAGCCTTTGGAAAAAGTGCAAAGAAGAGCAACTAAGATGATTAAGGGCCTGGTGACAAAACCATATGAAGAACAGTTGCAGGAATTGGGTATGGCCAGTCTACAGAAAAGAAGGATTAGAAGTGACATGACAGCAGTATTCCAGTATTTGAGGGGTTGCCACAAAGAAGAGGGGGTCAATTTATTTTCCAAAGCACCAGAAGGCAAGACATGAAACAATGGATGGAAACTAATCAAGCAGAGAAGCAACCTGGGATTAAGGAGAAACTTCCTAACAGTGAGGACAATTAACCAATGGAACAGCTTTGCCTTCAGAAGTTGTGGGTGCTTCATCCCTGGAGGTTTTTAAGAAAAAAACTGGACAGCCACCTGTTTTAAAATGGTACAGGGTTTCCTGCTTGAGCAGGGGGCTGGACTAGAACAGGGGTGTCAAACTCGATCATGTTGCAGGCCGGATCATGATATATGGCAATGTTTTTTGCCTTTGTGGAGCGGTGTGGCCAGGGCCTGTATGGGCCATATTTAGCCTGTGGGTCACCAGTTTGACAGGCTTGACTAGAAGATCTTCATGGACTCTTCCAGCCATATTGTGATCGATTGATTGACACCTTCACCCTCCCTCTCTGCTCCTCAAATACCCATCTTTTTTTTACTAATCATATTGATGTGTTTTCTTTGTCGTTGTTTATTTTGTTCTTCTATTGTTTTACTTTCGCTTTGTTTAAACTTCCTTTTTATTTCTTTGCTTTTTATGGTTGTGTGCGGCCTAGAGTAGCCACACAGCAAGATAGGCAACAAATAAACTTAATAACAAGAAGAACAACAATAATATGAAATTCAGTACATATTCAATTAAAATAAAAATCCTTGTTAACATTCTAGTATGATTTTAACAAGAGGAAGTCCGAAGGCTGACTTTTTAACCGATTATAGAGGTGTTTCATCTGACCAGATTAATGTGCTTTCTTTGTTCTTGAGTTGCTGCCCACACAATGTGCCTCTGCTTTGCCCTAGGAATGAGGTTGGGTAATGTTACTGCTTTCACACAAATGGGTATAGGAAGTTTAAGGCAGTGGTGATTACAGATTCCCTGCTGTCCTTTCCTTTTCCAGCCACCCTTACCTATTGGGAAAACAAATAATCAATTTTCACCTGAACTTGTGGCAGGGCAGGATTGGGAATTGAAATCTTAATTTTTATTGCAGTTTTATTTAGCCTTAGGAGCCATGGTGGCACAGTGGTTAGAATGCAGTATTGCAGGCTACTTCTGCTGACTGCCGGCTGCTTGCAATTTGGCAGTTTGAATCTCACCAGGGTCAAGTCTTCCATCCTTCCGAGGTGGGTAAAATGAGGAGCCAGAATGTTGGGGGCAATATGCTGACTCTGTAAACCACTTATAGAGGGATGTAAAGCACTGTGAAGTGGTATATAAGTCTAAGTGCTATAGCTATTGTTTAAGGTAATAAAAAAGTTTCCCATGTCCAATTATGTCTGACTGAGGGGTGGTGTTCATCTCTGATTCATGTCCAAAGAGCCAGGATCATCTGAAGATGCTTCTTGGTCATGTGGTCAGCATGAGTTTACACCAATGTGCATAGAATGTTGTTACCTTCCTGCCAAAGTGATACCAATTTATTTTCTTTCATTTACATACTTTTGAACTGTTAGATTGGCAGGAGCTAGGCAAGAATAGGAGCTCACAGTACTTGGTTCTCAAACTGCCAGCCTTCCAGTTGACAAGCTCAACTTTAACCATTTATTTCTTATTAATTACCATGGACTTCCTCTGACAATCAAGCTTCACAAGATACTTGCAAGTAACCTGCAGGAATCCAGTGACTTCTAGATGGCTTAATCTATTAAATCATTTCATAAGACTAATAATTACTAAGGAAATTGCCATTCCCTACTGAGAAGAAGTTTGATATACTTATATACAACTATCTTCCCTCCTCTCCTTCAATTCTTCCTTTATCTGGGGAAAAATTGGTATGGAAAACAAAGAAGAAAATCCCAAAACAGAAAGCTCTCAATACTATGGGACCGCTGAGTCTTTCTTTTCCTTATCCCTCTTGAAGTCCATTTGTTCCACTAATCTTTTTGGTTAGGCCAAGGAATTTTGTCTTTTTGACCCTCCTTTCCACCTTTGGGTATGTGGGTATGTGTCATGTGCTTTCCCTACTTCAGAATGTTCCCAGGAAATAGACATACATATAAAATATATGTAAATATCAAATAGAAGGAATCTTGGCTGACAAATCTATCAGTCTCCTGGGAATGGTTCGCTTCAATGTAGATAGAAAAAAACATCAACCCAAATATCATTCTTGTCTCTCTCACAGCAAAGACCAAAGAAGGGAATTTCCATAGCCAATGTGCTGAGCCAATTGGAGATGAGCAAGTTCCTGCACTTGGTTGCATCATTCCTAGGCTCATACTTGAGATGTTCTGGATAGTTTTATTTATTTTTATTATTTATTTATTTATTTATTTATTTATTTATTTATTTATTTATTTAGTCAATCGCTTACAAAATAATAAGTATAAGGATAGTTATGAATACATGAAATGAATACATATAAGAAAAATAAAAGAGACAATAGGACAGGGACGGTAGGCACATTGGTGCACTTATGCACGCCCCCTACAGACCTCTTAGGAAAGGGGTGAGGTCAATAGTAGACAGTCTAAGGTTAAAGTTTTTGGGGTTAGGGGAAGAAAACACAGAGTCAGGTAGAGTATTCCAGACATTGACCACTCTGTTGCTGAAGTCGTATTTCCTGCAATCAAGTTTGGTACAGTTAACCTTGAATTTGTATCTATTGTGTGCTCTTGTATTGTTATGGTTGAAGCTGAAGTATTCATTGACCGGAAGGACATTGCAATGTATGATTTTATATACTATACTTAGATCGGACCGAAGGCGGCATAGTTCTAGGTTGTCTAGGTCTGGAATTTCAAGTCTGGTGGCATAAGGTATTCTGCAACGAGTAGAGGAGTGTAGAACTCTTCTTGTGAAATATTTCTGGATTTTCTCAACTGTGTTAATATCAGATACATGATGTGAGTTCCAGACTGATGAGCTGTATTCGAGAATTGGTCTAGCAAATGTTTTGTATGCTCTAGTTAGTCGTGTGATATTACCAGAGAAAAAGCTATGTAGGATTAGGTTAACAACTCTTAATGCCTTTTTGGCTATGTAGTTACAGTGGGCTCTAGCACTTAGATCATTAGAGATGAGTATTCCAAGGTCCTTGATGGAGTTTGGATCATCAACAAGGTCTTGACTATTCAGCTTGTATTTTATTTTCTGATTTTTTTTGCCAATATGTAAGACAGAGCATTTATTGGTTGAGATTTGAAGTTGCCATTTGTTTGACCATTCTGATACATAGTCAAGGTCTTTTTGAAGGGTAGCAGTATTGTCTGTGGTGTTGAATAGCTTTACATCATCAGCGAAGAGAACGCAGTTGCATAGGAAGTATTGAAGGAACAGAAGAAAAATGTCACTTCCAAAAAGGAAAAAAGGCAGCTTGAAGTGGTTCTTGGCAGCAGATTGGAGATGAGATGGAGGTGATGTGCCTCAAAAAAAAGAAAAGGTAGTAAAATGCTTTCATCCTGAGGCAAGAAGAAATGAGGATGACCTCAAACAACACCTATTAGGTGAAAAGAGAGGAATGCATCATGCATAAAGAAATGAATGCCTCTGAAGACAATGACTTTTCATTATAATGATAAGAACATTTTGTTTGTTTAATGTTGATATATATGGCTTCTTACACCAAAGCATTGTGCTTTAATTGTTTGCCAGTCAGTTTGTCCCTATCATCTTTTTGTACTTAATAGAATCTTTAAATAGCTTCAAGCAAACCATTTTTTGTTCCCTTTCCCTGATTCTGGATGTTCTCTTATACTTCTAAAATAAAACCTAACATTTAAACATACACATATCATAATATAAGGTGATATATTATCCTGCTGTTGCTACAAACTAATTAAGAGCCTTTTGAGGTAGCAGCCAGTAGTTGTAACTTACCATAATTTGTCTCCATCTAATTGGTTCCTTGCTAAGAAAGGGCATAAATAAATGTCTGTCGAGCAGCTGGAAAAAATCTCTGAAGGACATTAATGTGAACTTCTTTAATTATTTGAACTATCTTCTTTATTTAATTTATATCCTGCCTTTATTATTTTTTTACAAATAGCTCAAGGCAGCAAACATATACAACATGTCTTTCTCCCCCTATTTTCTCCACACAACAGTTCTGTGAGGTTGGTGAGGCTGAGGCAGAATCACTGGTCAATCAGCTGTCTTTCATGACTAAGGTGGGACTAGAAATCACAACCTCCTGCTTTCTGCCTGATGCCTTAACCACTAGACCAGGGGTGTTAAACTCACATCGTCATAGCATCGTCACGTGACATATCAGGACTTTTTTCCCTTCGCTAAACCAGATCAGGATAGAGCCAGCACATGATGCATCTGGCCCGTGGGGCACGAGTTTAACATCATTATTACCATCATCAATGGCATTTGTTGTGGGAAATGGTGGGAAGGAATAGGATACAAATATTGATCTTTATCTAGTTAAAATCAGGCAGTTTAATAATAAAAGTGAATTTTACACTAAAATAAATGAAGGATTACATTAGTACAGGAATGTCCAAGGAATTATTAAAATTATCATTACATTCTTAATTACGGGATACAGATCAAACTCCCATTATTTTAGTTGGCTCTATAATATAGCTCCCAACCAATATAACTAATAACTACATTTGTTGTTGGTAATAATTAAGGAAAGTTCACAGTACAGGGAATTCCATGTGAAATATGAAATGGATAACTAATACAAATAAACTATATAAATACTTATATTTGTTGGCTCAGTAAAATATAGTCAATTAACACAAATCTTTTATATTAATGTAATAAATTATTTTATCTCATAATAATTTTTATGTGTGCTTTAGATTTCAGAAACAGAAGATACTGTGTTCTCCGTGTTCTGAAAACTATTTTTAAAAAATCATATATTTTCTAGCCTAAATACCTTTGGAGGAGAAATAAAGGTAATATAAAATGCTCATTTAGAGCAGCATGGAATTCTTAGAAGCATTTAAGACAGTTGAGAGGAAACAAAAGTACTTTAGGTACAAGAATAAAGAATAATTTTACAATAAAAGGAATTATTTGGAATTTGATAAAATTATACTCTAGGTGAATTTGTATATAAAAAAGGAGACAAAATGGCTGGAATATTTCTAGCGCTCTTGCATTGATTATTTGTAAAATATTTAATTTTTAAAATGACCCTGTAATCCCTTAATTTAGGGTCAAGTCAGGATGACTGAACATTTACTGGCCAGATGCCCTTCCTGATGGCTACATGGAGTTTGCAGCAGATATTTTTCTTTGTATTCCATCCCTGATTGATAAACATCGGCCACTGCTTAAGACTGAACTCTCAACCTTCCAATTGGAAGGTGAGAATATCCACATCTAGGCTATGACGCCACTCACCTGTAAAATATTTAATAAAACCTGTAAACTATCTGCAAAAGTTTAATAAAACCTGCACTACTTCACATATAGCCCAATTCTATCTATGCATAGTCAGCAGTAATCTATAAGTACTCCAATAAATGCTTACTTGTGGGAGATGACCAGGTTGAGCCTGAGGGAGGAGTCAAATGTGTTATACATCACAAGTCCCTGCATACCCGCAAGAGATCTAAGTCCAGCCCACCTTGAATGCCTTTCTTATCTCCTGCTCATTTCCCTTGACTGCTAGTTGGTCAGATTCTTGTAGAGACCTTAAACTTGCAATAAATCTTCATACTCAGTTGAACTGCCTGAATCTCCTGATTTTCCCTTGTATTTGACATTACCTGAACTTCAGAAAGTATGACTGAAATGTGTTATGTATGCAGGTTTGAATGTCATTGGTTAAGTTTGAACTGTTCTTGTAAAATGTCAGAAATGATTGGTTTAAAAAGTGCGGGAAAACCCTGCACTCTGATTGGCTGGCAACTGCAGCTGCTGGCTATAAGTAGCAGCCACAGCCCAGCCAAATTGGGTCTGTTATGAGCTGTAGTCACTAATAAACTCTTCACTGAAGCACTCCGTCTGACTCTTCATGCAAACTTAACAAAATGTAAGAGAGAAAATACAAAACTTGTGCCCCCCCCTTAAAATACTAATGCAGACATTAAGATTTTTGGAGAAGGTCCTGCCCGCAATACTGCAAGTTGGCAATGCTGGGAAGAATAGTTATCTAAGCCAGCTCTTTTCCATTGTGATGGATTCTTTGCCTTTGGAAGAGCAACTTCAATTTAATTGATTGCTGAAAATGCACCCATTAACCCTGCTTTTTAGCTCTTTAGGACAGGTTTGCTTCTGCATGAGTCAAACACTCAGGCATTATGAAGTCTTATTTTTTTCTTTCTTTCTATTTTTACATTTGTTCTGTAAATCATCCTGCTATTTTTAAAAGTGGCATTCAGATTCAGAACCAAATAATAATACAATTAAACAATTTTAAAAGTTGAAAAAGGGAGACATTGAACAGTTCACTGAACCTTTTAAAGTCATTTCTTCAAAATGAAATTGCTATCAGGAAGGAATTGTATATGGTTCGCATAGCTCGTATGGCAAATGGACATTTAAAACAGGAAAAAAAAATGTCTTTGGTGAGAGAATGAATCCCATTATTTTATGATTAGTGCATTATTCCTTTTGAAGATCCATGTTATTTAACTCTGGGCAGAGCTGATGCCCATAGTGTCAATTTGGGGGGATATTTTTGTTATTGCCTGTTACCCCCAACTAACAGCAAGGCAAATATTCATAGACAAGCAAGAAAAAAAAGGAAGAATATTTAGATGGGCTTAAACAAAGGTTCCTCAAAGAAATGCATCTAGCCATCAGAACTACTATTACTTTTTCTCAGTCAGACTGCACTGATTCTTTACCAATATTTTTATTTTCAGCTGACAAAATAATAGGTTGATGACTTTTCTTTTAATTAGATTGCTATTGATCTATTTAGATATTGTATCTTCACTGAGCTAGAAAATGTATGGTAATGAGGGTATGCCTTTACACACAAATGCATGCACAGGTAGGCAAGTATATTTATACCAGCAATGTCTTGTTGATGTTGTTGTCATTGAAACTCTATTTAACTATGACAAGAGGAATTCAGAATTAAGAGATTGGCATATGATTTATCTTCAGTATCTAATTGTAGTTTGACTATAATGATCTCCAGGGGTTAATTGTTCCATTAACAAATCCTGATAAGTGTTGGATGTTAAAACTGCCTGAGTGAAATCGGCAGGAAATATGTAAGGGCAATAGTCCCTCTCTTCATATTTGCTATTCCAGTTCATAAAATAGGAAGGAGTGTCCAAGACATACCATTCTAATAACCAGGGACTCCTATCAGTGATGAATGTTTAAAGCTAGAGGTGGAAAAATATTAAATTTGCTTGGAAATTCTGTTCTAGGTTTATGGCCTGAAGTTTGCATCCTAATTCTGAGGGCTAGAATGATGGTTGTGGCTAGTACTGCTAAAGTAAGGAATTTACAGGACTTACTTATAGGCACAGCCAAAACTGTATCTACTATTTACTATGATACTTCTTTTTTCAGTAGTAATGGGGATCAGATAAAGGAATGCATGTTCTAATAGTACTGCAGATAGTCCCCAACTTACAACCAGAATTGAGCCCAACATTTCTGTGGCTAACTGAGGCAGTTGTTAAGTGAATTTTATGGCCTTCCTTGCCACAGTTGTTAAGTGAATCATTGCAGTTGTTATGTGAGTAGTAGTTGGTAAGTGAATCTGGCTTCCCCATTAACTTTATTTGTCAGAAGGTTGCAAAAGTGGATCACATGATCCTGGGATACTGCGACCATCATAAATATGAATCAATTGCCACATGTCTGAATTTTGATCACATGATCAACAGTCATAAGTGTGAAAAACGGTCATAAGTCACTTTTTTCAGTGCTGATATAACTTTGAACAGTCACTAAATGAGCTGCTATAAGTCGAGGTCTACCTGTACTCTCATTTATTGTACTAATTTTCACCCACAAAAATGTGTCCTGCTGGAATTCTCCCTCCTCCTTCCCTTTTATTTATTTATTTATTTATTTGAACTTGTATGCTGCCCCATCTCCGAAGACTCGGCTCACAACTAAAAACACAGAACAATAAATATTTAAAAAACCATTAAACCAAAGACAAGCCCAAATATTAAAACATAACGATAATAAACATTTTGTTGTTTTACAATACTATTTTATATAGAACTACTCATGATTTTTATTATAACTTCACATGCTGATCAGCAGACTACACAATAGAATACAATAGAATTATTTTATTGGCCAAGTGTGATTGGACACACAAGGAATTTGTCTTGGTTCAAATGCTCTCAGTGTACATAAAAGAAAAGATAAATTCATCAAGAGTCAAGGATCATCAGGTACAACACCTAATAATAGTCATAGGGTACAATAAGCAATCAAATCATACTAGGAAACAGTCAATATAAATCATAAGCGACAAAGTTACAGTCATACAGTCACTAGTGGGAGGGGATGGGTGATAAGGAGTGATAAGAAGATTAACAGAAATAGTAGTGCAGACTTTGTAAATAGTTTGACAGTATTGAGGGAATTATTTGTTTAGCAGAGTGATGGCTTTCGGGGGGAAACTGTCCTTGTGTCTAGTTGTTCTGGTGTGCAGTGCTCTATAGCGTCGTCTTGAGGGAAGGAGTTGAAACAATTTATGTCCGGGATGTGAGGGGTCTGTAAATATTTTCACAGCCCTCTTTTTGACTCTTGCAGTATACAGGTCCTCGATTGAAGGCAGATTGGTACTAAATTGTTTTTTCTGCAGTCCTAATTATCCTCTGAAGTCTGTGTCTGTCCTGTTGGGTTGCAGAACCAAGCCAGACAGTTATAGAGGTGCAGATGACAGACTCAATAATTCCTCTGTAGAACATAATGAAAAGAATGTTCATACTATGCAATAACAATTCTCAGATTCAGCTCCTTCCCAGGATCTGTTGTACCTTTTGCCATGAGAGTAATTTTGTGATAAGCAAGGGAACAACACGAGACACATAGCACTGACATATTACCCAATGGTAGGGACAGCATGGATTTAAAAACTCAATTCCTACATTTTGTTTGTTTTTTAATTGTTTGATCATAATAATGCATCTACCATCTTTGTTTTTTCAATACAGGTGGAACTACTCATTGAGAATCCAAGCAGGGATGTTTTCCTTGTGACTCAGACTGTCTTAAGAGAAACCATTTTCCATGAAGCCAAGGAAGAATTGGTGGTTGCTGTGGAGGTACCATCTAAATAGCTCTGTAAGTAATTCATAATCACAGAGAAAAATAGTAACAAACTTCAAGCCAGAACCAAGAAGAAACATAATGCAAGGGAGTGTTCTTTGGATTCAGAGCTTTAGGAGCTAGTAGAAGTTAACTTTCTTTGCAGGTAAGCTTCATTAGAAGGTCAATGGTTTCAGAGATAAATCTTAATGGGCAAATGGAGTAAATTGAAGCTGATGGACACTGATTTTGGCACAGAGGAAGGTGGATATTCCCTGAAATAAAAAAAGATACTGAAATAAATAATAAATATCTGCAGGTTTCACTGCAGGTTTTCCTCATTTTGGGGGTATTTATGAAGGTTTCCTATGTTAATTTCTGAAGTAGTTGTAATGAATCCACTATTTACCCATTGTCACCTTTTTTATTTTATGTGCAAACAATATGGTTCTGGGTTCTCTTTTTTTTGCTTACACTTACTGTAAAAATGCAACATATTCTAAGCTGAACCTCTTGTGCGATCTCACAATGAGAATCCAGTTACTACACATGTCTTGTTCATCTGTTTGATCAAAGACTCAGTATCAAATTTACTTTTTGTCTCAAAACAGGTTTAATATACAGGCTTCTCCTCCAAACATTGGTATAGTCCTGTCCCTGTTCTGGATCCTCAAGACTCCCACCCATGTATTTAACACTGCCGTAATCAAACCCTCACATCTTTTGCCCCCTGCTTCCCTTTCTTCCTCCTTCTTCAACATTATAGACTTCTCAAGGGACTTGGGTACATGTAATGACTATAATTGGAACAGGTATAATTCACATTGTGGGATTATGCAAAGATTTCATTTAAGAAAAACTGTAGAGTTAACAGGACACTCAAAAAATCTTCTGCTGTAATCCATTGCCAATTAAGAAAATTTACTAATAGCCCTCTTCTAAATGGCCAACCTCCCTCACCTTGAAAACCTATAGCAAACTGCATCATCTGAGGGGATTTGTTTCATAATGCTTAGGGGATTGATGATACCTGATTTAATCTTGTCATTTGAAACCCTGTTTCAAAAGCTAACTTCTAGAGTGGCAGAAGATCAACCGGCTTGTTTGAAATTATGGATGGGTTTGATCCCTCTTATCTTACATTGTAAACTGTTTCAAAATGAATATCTCACCAGAAAGAATTATTTTTATAATTTGAATGGTAACATCTATCAGATCTAAAAACTACCTTTAAGAACAAAGAGTTAGCGAGAAACAGCTTCAGGAAATAAGAAAATCCTTTATATATATATTGGGGGGATCTATGTATGATTTCAGCATTGTGGAAAATAAATATCAGGAGAGTGGTTGGTTTTATACAAAAGTTTATTGAGAGGGAAAATCCACCCACTAGCTCCCATGCTGAGGATTATAACCCACTTCCACTGCCTAGCTCTCTGTTTAGGTAAAGTCTAAGAAAAATCTGTTTTGCTTTTAAAGTTACAAAATAGGTCTTATTATTGGGGCAGTCAGGAACTGACAGATTTCTAAGCTCGAAAGACAGCTGTTCCGTCTCAGGTACTATTATTAATATGCCCCAAGGCAATGTTTGCTCTGAAATATCTCTAATTGAAATAATTTACCCTGATCCTCAGAGAGTTAGGGAGCCATTTTCATCATGTTCACGCACAGCCAAATAATTATGAGATGCCATATGGAAAAGACATCATGTGGTCTACGTATTTCTGAATATATACTTTTGAAATGGTTCCCACTGATCAGTTACCAAGCTGAACTACAAAAAGTGGATGGTTAATGGTAGTTTAGGCTTAATGTTACCTCAGCCTTTGTTGACTCACAGTTCATATGATATAGGAGCACAGCAATGATTGTGGCTTATCAATTTCTAAACAGTGGAATGAAAAAAGAAAAAAAAATAGCGATGCTTATTTAAATTAACTATGCATCTGTTCGAAAGATAATACAGGTACAAGACATGATGTTTACATTTAGAAGCATAAGTTAATAATTTATTAGACAGAATCAAGACTGCACCTTGATTCTGCAAGATGCATACAAATAGGCAGGTATTGGATATTTTTAGATCTTGTAGCTCATTCTCATGCTTTCTTTAGGACCACACTTGAATATCAGGTGGTTTGACACATAGAAGGGGCAAAATGAACTGTTTTGTACATTAGCTGTGATCCTTTGTAGCAAATGCTTTCCTGCATTAACATATAGGGATATGGGTGCTACTGGACATTACCTGTAGATTTCCTTAAGTAATAAATCAATGGAAATATTCTCCATTATACTTGTTGTCCAATACATGTGTCTTGCTATAGAACATACATTGTTATAGAACATATATAACTCCAAGGTCAATTTCAGACCAACGATCAAGTAAGCAATACCCCAATCAAGAAACTGTCCAATCAAAGAATCCCTAAGACCACCCCAACCCTCACAGATAGGCAAGACACCAGAATATAAACTGACAGCACAGTGGTGGGATTCAAAATTTTTACTATCAGTTCTGTGGGCGTGGCTTGGTGGGCGTGAGGTAGCTTGGTGGGTGTGGCTTAGGGGCATGGCAGGGGAAGGATACTGTAAAATCTCCATTCTCACCCCACTCCAGGGGAAGGATACTGCAAAATTTCCATTCCCACCCCACTCCAGGGGAAGGATACTGTAAAATCTTCATTCCCTCCCCACTCCTGGGAGAAGGTTACTGCAAAATCCCATTCCCTCCCCATTCCACTAACCTGATCTCCAGCTCCGTTCTCCTGTGCAGGGCAACAAAAGAAGACCCAGCCAATCAGCTGGTACTCGGGAAGCAGAGAATAGATGGGGGTGGGGCCAGCCAGTTCTCTGAACTACTCAAAATTTCCGCTACCAGTTCTCCAAAACTGGTCAGAACCTGCTGAATACCACCTCTGTGACAGCAAACAGCACTCCTAACTAGCACTGATGATGTTACTTAGTTAGGGTAATCAAATGTCTGCAAGAAAACAAGCAAGCTCAGAGAGTACCAAGGACTCCCCACTCATTTCAACCCTGAGCTACAAATATTCTCCTTTATTGGTATGTACATTTCTAAAAGTTGAAAGGGCAAAGTCGATTCATAAATTAAAAAAAGAATAATTTGTACCACATAGAAAGAGATCTCAGGCAGACCCAAGAAGGTGCTGTTTTTTTAAGAAAAAAAAGGGTGGAAGCATGAAGTCAGTAGAAGTACTTAGGAGATTTAGAAAACTGAAGCAATGGTCACTGAGATGCAGTTTAAAATATCAGGAGTGTTTAGGTCAGAGGTCCCCAAACTTGGCAACTTTAAGACTTGTGGAGTTCAACTCCCAGAATTCTCCAGCCAGCTATGGGAGTTGAACTCCACAAGTCTTAAAGTTGCCAAGTTTGGAGACGTCTGGTTTGGGTGATGATTTTTCATATACATATGAAAACAATTGTCACCTAAACAGCTTCATTACCAACAGTACTCTTCACCCCTATAAGATGACAAACAGGTAACCTTTGATTTACCACAGTTCATTTAGTGACTGTTCAAAGTTACAACGGCACTGAAAATGTGACTTGGCAGCATCCTCATGATCAAAATTCAGATGCTTGGCGTATTTATGACCGTTGCTGCGTCCCTGGGTCATGGGATCCCCTTTTGAGACCTTCTGACAAGCAAAGTCAATGGGGAAGCCGGATTCACTGAACAACTGAACAACTGCACTGATTCACTTAACAACTGTGGCAAGAAAAGTTGTAAAAGGGGGCAAAAACTCATTTAACAACTGTCTTGCTTAGCAACAGAAATTTTTGCCTTCATAAGTCGAGGATTGCCTATAGATTGCACTGTCTAAAATCTTCCTCTTCAGATCCTTTGGATGTTTCCCACCAAGGGACAAGAGCAAAATGCATTGTTTAGTCTCCGTTGAGGGTCAGGAAAAACTCAGCCTGGCTCCCCCATTGTACAAAAAGTAACTTACTTTTGCATGTTATAAGGAAGGGTGGAAAGCAAAATGTATGACTACATTCTTTTTTAATATTTTTAAATCACAATAAATAAGTTTATATGCCTCCTTTTCTCCAAAGAGTGTTTATATCCTCTCCCTCACCCTCCAAATAAGCTTTCATGCCTGAGTAGTAGTTTGAAAAGGAGCCCTACCCTTTCCCTCAGCCATGACATTTTTATACCTCTTACTGTAATTATTACAGCACAGCTGATAATCTCACCCCTGTTATAACTATTATACCACACAGGTTTCTCAGTCACATATTTAAAACGCCCTATAAATTCTGCTGCATTGACACATACTTAATTGACCCAATGATTAAACAGACTTTTAAACTAAAGTAACGTTTTCAGAAAATTATGAATTGTTTTTCTTTTGTACAAAAGCCCAGTGTGCATATTTATAATATACCCTTGTGCTTTCTAATACAGGAGAAGTAAATTATTATCAAGTTCCATTCTTCTCCTTCCCCTTTCCTTCTTCCTTCTTCTTTTTCCTCCCCCACCTCCTCCTTCCCTTCACTCTTCCTCCCTTCTTGATTCTTGTTTGTTTCTCCTCCTCCTCCTCCTCCTCCTCCTCCTCTTTTCTCTCCTTTCTCTCCTTTTCTTCCTCCTTCTCCTCCTGGTCTTTTTCCCACTTCTTCTTGGCAGTTGGGTCCTTCAGTGTGCATCTTGATTGAAGCATAGTGAGAAGGTCATTGCCCAAATTTTATCTTCTACACAGTTTCCCACAGCATGTATTCCTCACAGGGAACATTTTCTCAGCTCAGGTTATTTCCAGAAATGTTCTCAAACCGAAAGAACAGCCCTTGCAGTAAAATATCTCATTCCCACTTTTTATCCTTTATCTCACAGTCCTCTCTTGACAGCACTTATGTTTCTTCGATTGACTGGGCCAAGAATAACAGCATTAACGATGTTGTCTCTTTGTGAGTGCATTATGGTCTCTCTCTTTTTCTTCTTCTGACCTTTCGAATATGAGAATCTTTTGTTTATAATATTTCTTCAAGAAGGCGGGGGAGCAATGAACCCTTTCTGTTTACATTACGACAGATAATTTCAACCCTAATACTCAGCTGCAGGCATGTCAGTCCTGAACTGTGTGCATGTATAATAGTTGTGAGAATTTTTCTATGCATTTCCCATTAGTGCTGCTGCTCATACTTGAGAATCCCAGGAAGACAGATGTGTACTTCAGTCTTCTCCATGTTTATTCAAAAGTAATTTCCACTAATTTCAATGAGTTGCTCTCATTATGAGTGAATAGGAATCATGTTGTATTAAACATCTTGGAAGCAAATACATAAATCTGCCTTCAAGAACAGCAGAAGCTTCTAAAGAAATCTACCTCATTCCTTATTTTTAAAATTTCACATCAGTTACCAGAGTCAATATGATACTGCCTACAGAGAATTTTGGATTTTAGGATTTTGATTTCTAGAGCAAGTGATCCCATTGAGAGATTACTTAGGCTTGATCCTGGCCTTATGAGAAATATTTAAGTCCCACCTTTTCCCATGTCACCAAACTAGATCTTTTTTTCCTGAAAATATATTTATTAGATTTCTATCCCACTTTTAATTCTCCATAACAACCCTGTGTGGTACAGTAGATTGGGTTGAGAGGAAATGAAGGGCCCAAAGTCACCCCATAAGCATCCATGGCAGAGGCTGCGGCATGGGTTTTCCTGTTCCTAATCTAAGCATTTAGCTACTACATCATACTATCCAACTGTCTACAAGATGTCTTCAGAAGAAAAGCCTTTTAATTTTTACTTTTATGCCAGTCAGGGCTTGAGTTAAGGAAGTCAGTGCCTGTACTGCTGTCTGGATAAAGGCTTTTCTGCTGAAAGCCTTTGCACCAAACATGTGAATCTTTGAAAGAAATAATCTGAGTGGTTTGGAATATGTGCGTGTCTATGTACCTTTCATGTGAGTTGTGGAAATCATTGTGCCAACGTTCCCAGTCTTGCTCTGCTGCCCTATTTGTTTCATTCATTGCTAACACTTGAATCAGCTTAGTTTGATTAGTTTAGTATGAGCAATTGCAGTGAAATCTAGATAGGCCCTCTTTTTCATGGTGGATTAGACGAGTTTTCTTTAAACAAACAAAATTTGTATCTTTTTTTTTTTAGCTTTAGGATTTTTATCTCAGGCCATTTGTTACTTAAACACTTCCTGTTCTTGACTAGCTCTCTTTTTCTACTCATTTCCCCTCTTTTCTAAAGGAAAGGATATAAAACCAGTTTGAAAGTTTGCTAAAAGCACAAATCCGGAGTTGTCATATTTTAAAACCTGCCAATGCCTTTCCACAGCATATTTCTACCCAATTTTAACATTAATTATTTTTTTCTGTCAACATTTTTCAGGGCTCCTCTTACCTTAATTAACTAAAATAGAATCGTTCAGAAGCAGCACAGTTTTGTTTCAATTAGAGATGCTAATGAAAGGCCAGAATTAATTGGAGTCTAACAAGATTCTGAAGTATGAGTAAAAGAGGTTCATTCCATTCTCCTCAAGGGGAGCTTGGAAGAGAAAGTTCAGAAAACTTCCTGCCTGGGTCCTCATGAAGCCACCGCAATTCTCCAAACTTTCTAAGCCAGATTCTGCTTAGTAAGCCTGAAGATAAATGGCACCAGCCAATCAAATGATGAGTCTTAGCAGAAGCTGTTTCCAATCTATTTTGGATTACATCTAAAGGTGTGATGATCCAAGTACTCCAGCTGACTTGAATTCTTTCTAATCATCTGTAAGGGAATTCAATTATCCATAATTTTAATACTGTACAGGTAATATTGGGTGTCAACATCAAAGAAGCAAGTGTAAGTAGAAAGAAATCGGGGAAGCTAATAAGCAAGATGCAGTTCAGTGACCCTCCACCCCATCCTGCTTCCTAAATAATTTTTCTGCTCTAGAATCATATAAAAGTCTCCTAGTCTCCCTAGAGTACACTTAATGTTTTTCCTTTGTGTTGTCTCTTTTTTGTCAGGTACTAAATCATCAAAAGAAACTATGTCATGGGGAAAACCTAGCTTAAATTGAGAGTTGAACAAATGTTGTTCAGTTAGAAAGACCAGGAAGTCAAAAAGACAGTGGAGAGAAGCCTTCAATGAACGATAAGGGAAATTGGTTGAGTTTCAGTTGTTCAGTTCAACAAACAGTAATGTTTCTTCTTATTTAATAGTAAGCGTCACATGGAAAATATTCTGTTCTTCATTTCCCAAATGAAAAGAGAGGTGTAGATTCTACAGAACCATAGCACTAAGTGGGTAATTTTGGAGCCAACACCAAGAATTATTCTGTCAGACCAACCAGGATAACACTATGGACATTGCCTGGAGGAAAGATAAAACATAAATATAATAAATCAACAAGCAGCAATTGCTTTTCCATGGAAGCCACAATGAACTAAGAGGAGTTATTTCTGTAAAGATATGTGTAGACTAGCATTGTTTGTTTTCAGTAATCGTAAAATCTTTCTTAGGAAACTGAATTCTATGGATTCCATCTATTTAATTCTGATCTCTGATGTTTGAAACCAGAACTTGCAGTGAGAAATACATTTCTTACTTAGAATGGATGACTCATCTATCATTATAATCTAAACAAGTAAAACTTCTATGCTACTCCATGACTAGAGTATAGGTTTCCACTGAATTCTTGTCCTATGCTTGAGATAAAATCTGTAATTGGTAAAAAAGAAATGTTGCAGTGCCAAACCTCCATAGACTATTCTTGTCTTTTTCTTCTGATGAGGATTAGTTGTCTATATTGGTATGAAGATACTCAGAACCAGTTATCAAAGCTTAGGCAAAACTAAGTGGATCCTTTTTTTTTAGTAATGCAACCATAATCAAGTGTATCCAGTCTTAGGGGGTTCAGTGCCAAACATTCTCTGATTTATTGTCAGTTTGGGGTTCCTGGCAGAAAACCAGACTGTATAATCTAATCTTATGTGACCTAATCTAATCATGATATTGATATTATGATCCAACTATCTTTTGAAACTCTTTGTGGCATTTATCTTCTGAAATCCAGTGGGATTTTTCCCCCTTTTCTCATGAGCAGCATATTCATGAAACCAATACTTGAATACAGCTCATCAGTCTGGAACCCGCATTACGTATCTGATATTAATACAGTTGAGAAAGTCCAGAAATATTTCACAAGAAGAGTTCTCCACTCCTCTACTCGTTGCAGAATACCTTATGCCACCAGACTTGAAATTTTAGACCTAGACAACCTAGAACTATGCTGCCTTCAGTTCAATCTAAGTATAGTACATAAAATTATATATTGCAATGTCCTCCTGGTCAATGAATACTTCAGCTTCAACCATAACAATACAAGAGCACACAATAGATACAAACTCATGCTTAATCGCACCAAACTTGATTGCAGGAAATACAACTTCAGCAACAGAGTGGTCAATGTCTGGAATACTTTATCTGACTCTGTGGTTTCTTCCCCAAACCCCAAAAACTTTAACCTTAGACTGTCTACTATTGACCTCACCCCTTTTCTAAGAGGTCTGTAGGGGGCGTGCATAAGCACACCAACGTGCCTACCATCCCTGTCCTATTGTTTCTTTTTGTTTTTCTTATATGTATCCATTTCATGTATTCATAACTATGTTTTTACTTATACCTGTTATCTTATAATCGCTTGGCAAAATAAAATAAAGAAATAAAAAATAAAAATGTTGCATTTTGCTACAAAAATATCGCATCACTGTTTGACATTAATATATAGAAATGGTTAACATTTTCCTTTCTAAAGAAATGCTGTTAGAGAAGAACCAAAAAGATGTAATGTTTAAAGATCTTTCATGTGGATGCCACCCGTCACTAAGACTACTTGGTCACTTGCTTGCTTTTTAAAACATTTGGTAAAGAAATAAATGTCATGGGAATGGACTCAGTCCATCTGGAAGTAGCAGATTCCTCCCTATTCAGTCATCATTCCTGCCTTATAAACCAGCTCACTTCCACAAGTATTTTTATTTTCTTTCTGCATAAGCAATTGAAACTAAATCAGTGGAGAATGGAAGATAAGTTTATTTCAGATTCCAGTGCAAGGAAGGAGGGGTGCCAATTAGCTTATTTGCTTTTTTTTTTGGTCAGGATACTTAATACCATTTCCTATCAGGGATGGGGTTGCTGCTTCTGCAGACTTTCTTCATTACTCACACTGCTTGGAAATCCTTTTCTCGCTGTTTTTTTTAATTTGCAATCTCCCCTGTATTGCAAAGAATTCTGGGAAAGTGTATTGTTGTTATTTTGGTCTGTTGCACAGCCAGCCAGATGTTCAGACCAGATTTGGCATTTTTATCTGCCTATCAAGTCCTTCCCAAGGTTCTCCAATTGTTTGGCAATTGCACCCAAGGCACCTAATACTGTTGGTGCTAGCTTTGTTTTCTTTTGCCACAGTCATTCTATTTCTATTTGCAGGTCTTTGTATTTTGTTGTTCGTTATTTTCTCCAGTTCCGTCTCTTTTCTTCTGTCCTCTACTATCTAGACTTTTTTTTGTCTTTCTTATTTACAATTGTTAAGTTTGGAGTGTTACGTAGCAGGTACCTGTCTCTTTGAATTCTAAAGTCCCAGAGCACTTTAGCTTCTTCATTTTCAATTACTTTCTCTGTTTTATGGTCTTACCAGTTCTTGCTTGCAGGCAAATGACATTTCTTGTAGATCGTCCAATGCACCATTGTTGCTACTTTTTTATGCTGTTGCTTGTAGTCTGTGCAATCTTCTTACAGCAGCTAACCAGATGGTCCACTATTTCTTCAGCTTCTTTGCAAAGGCAGCACTTACTGTCTGCCGCTGTCTTTTCAATTCTGGGTTTGTATGAATTTGTTCTTAAGACTTGGTCTTGTGCAGCCGGAATTAGCCACTCTATTATTATTCCTGTCCTTTTTAGACACACTGAAGTCCCTGGAAAGTTGGTTGGATAGATAAGAGTAGTGGGCCCCAAATCCTCAGAGGTTTCTGTGGATGGGAGTGACTTGGAACTTGGGTCTCTCCTAATCTGATCTCTAACCACTCCATCCCACTGCTTTTAATTCCATGCATGATTCTAATACATTAATGTAAAACACTAATAGATCCAATTTTCATGCCTATATACTAATTGAAAGAATATAATAGGACACTCCTAAAAAAAGAAGAGGTCTATATTACACAATGGTTCCTCTAGCACTGGCCAAAATGATCAAACCATTTTAGCTCCAAAATCTGTTTCAGTGTTTCAACTTCAGACTACACACCAAGTAAGTCATAAGGGAGCTTAACTATGGTTCAGTAATCTATTAACATTTCAAATGTGGTTGTACCTTTGAGATAGTGTGGACCCATGGAACTAATTACTGAAAGAGTGAAAAAAGCTTTTACCAGATTCACTAAACAACCGAAAAAGTTTTAACCATGCCTTTTCTGCTAAAACCTGAAATGTGGTTAAGTTCCAATGATCCTAAACGTTATTCGTGTGGTCTGTGGTTTGGCATTATGCTTAAAGTAAGCTAGTACCAGTAGTCCTCGACTTACGACCACAACTGAGCCTAACATTTCTGTTGCTAAGCAAGACATTGGTTGAGTGAGTTTTGTCCCATTTTACAACCTTTCTTGCCACAGTGGCAGTGGTGGGATTCAAATATTGTTGCCACCGGTTTGGTGGGCATGGCTTGGTGGGCGCGCTTTGCCTGCATGCACACACTTTGCGTGCACGCATGCACCAAACGCGCACTTTGCTCAGGCACAGAGGCGTTCTAATTTGCCTCCTGCAAGCCTACACGTTCCTGGTCGCTTCAGCAGCTGCCGCGTGGCACTATTCTGTGCTGCGCAAAGCAGCTGCGCTTCAAATTCAGCAGATAAAAGTGAGTCTGGGAGTCTGGGCGGGCGGGTAGGCCCAACAGCAGAGTGGCAGAGAGAACCGGTTCGGTCTCCGCTGCTCATCGCTACTACCAGCTCATCAGAACCGGGCAGAACTAGTCAAATACCACCACCGCACAGTGGTTATGTGAATCACTGCTGTTGCTCAGTTAGTAATACGTCTGTTAAATGAATCTGGTTTCCCCATTGACTTTGCTTGTCAGAAGATCACCAAACATGTCCCTGGGACACTGTAACCGCCATAATTATAAGTCAGATGCCAAGCACTATGAAGTTATGGATGGAAAGTAATCAAGGACAGAAGCAACCTGGAACTGAGGAGAAACTTCCTAACAGTGAGGACAATTAACTAGTGGAACAGCTTTGCCTTCAGAAGTTTTGGGTGCTTCATCACTGGAGGCTTTTAAGAAGAGACTGGACAGCTACTTGTCCGAAATGGCATAGGGTCTCCTGCTTGAGGATTGGACTAAAAGACTTCCACAGTCCCTTCCAGCTCCATTCTGATTGATTGATTAAACGAATGAGTGAATGCTGCAACAGTTGTAAGTGTGAAAAAAGGACATAAATCACGTTTTTCAATGTTGTTGTAACTCTGATAATTAAACAAACTATTGTAAGTCGAGGATAACCTGTGTATGCTTTGACAATGTTTAGTTTGGACTAAAAAGTATTGAGATCCCCAACAACTAATTTCATAAAGCAATGTAGGTCATAATGTGCTCTGCAGATTTTCTTTTTTTTTTTAGATTTCTCTGTCCAATATCCCAAAGTAGGAGTTCAGAGATTTGCAAGCATCCGGAGGCTACCAGCTAGCCACGTTATGAAGAATGCACACTTTAATGCCCCTTTATACAGTAGGCTTTTCCTTCTTATTTTCAACGGTTTACTTCCCTTTCTTGATCTCTTAATTTTGCTGGGAAATACGGAGTTAAATATTGGGTGATGATATTATGCAGATGGACGTCCCTGCTGGCCCAGCATATCACTACCTCACTCTTTAAAAGTTTAATTTTTGCTTAGGGAGAAGAGGAGAAAAAGAAAAGAAAAGGAAACAGCATTTTTTTTTTACCTGTCTTCCCTAATGTGCTATAAGTAACATGAGTAAGATACTAAGTTCCAAACACCTGTCCTTCTGCTTCCGGGAGACTTATGAAAAGAAAACTGCTTTCCCAATTATGTATTTGGAAAAAAAAAGATTCTGTGCTTTATATTTGTTGCAATACTCAAATATTATTACTCATCTATATTATTTATTTATTTAATTAATTGGACTTGTATGCCTCCCCCTCTCCGCAAGGACTCAGGGTGGCTCACAATTAAAACACAACAATAAATATTTTTTAAAAAGAATTAAACCTAACAAGCCCAATCACTAAAACAGTTAAAATAAATTAAAAACCCCAGGAGGTCAGTCCAGCCCAGCCTGTTCAAACAACCAGGTCTTCAGATCGTGGCAGAAAGAGCGAAGACCAGGAGCCAAATGGAGCTCCAAAGGGAGTTGATTCCATAAGGCGGGGGCCGCAACAGAGTAGACCCTTCCCCAAGGCACCGCCAGCCAACATTGTCTAGCCGACGGCACCCCGAGGAGTCCCGTCTGTGCGCACGCACAGGGTGATCGGCATTTGATATTGGCAGGAGACGCTCCCGCAAGTACCCCAGAACCAAATCATAAAGAACTTTGAATGTTAATACCATTACCTCTATAACTGTCTGGTTTGGCTCTGAAACCCAACAAGACAGACTCAGACTTCAGAGAGTAATTAGGACTGCAGAAAAAACAATTACTACCAACCTGCCTTCAACCGAGGATCTGTATACTGCATGAGTCAAAAAGTGGGCTGTGAAAATATTTACAGACCCCTCACATCCGAGACATAAACTGCTTCAGCTCCTTCCCTCAAAACAACAGAGCATTGCATACCAGAACAACTAGACACAGGAACAGTTTTTCCCCCGAACGTCATCACTCTGCTAAACAAATAATTCCCTCAACACTGTTCAACTATTTACAAAGTCTGCACTACTATTAATATTAATCTTCTCATCACTCCTTATCACCCATCCCCTCCCACTTGTGACTGTATGACTGTAACTTTGTTGCTTATATCCTTATGATTTATATTGACTGTTTCCTAGTATGATTTGATTGCTTACTGTACCCTATGACTATCATTAAGTGTTGTACCTGATGATTCTTGACTCTGGACGAACGTATCTTTTCTTTTATGTATACTGAGAGCATTTGCACCAAGACAAATTCCTTGTGTGTCCAATCACACTTGGCCAATAATGAATTCTATCTATGGCAGGATTAGTTAAGCAACACTAATACAGTATGTTTACAAGGAAAGGGATATACCAGAGAAGGAAAAATACAAGTAGTCCTTGACTTACAACCATTTGTTTAGTGACCGTTTGAAGTTACAATGAAAGTGACTTATGACTGTTTTTCACACTTAGGACCGTTTCAGCATCCCCACAGTCACGTGATTAAAATTTGGCCTGTATTTATGATGGTTGCAATGTCCCTGGATCATGTGATTACATTTTGTGACCTTCTGACAAGCAAAGTCAATGGGGAAGCCAAATTCACTTAATAACCATGTTACTAATTTAACAACTGCAGCAATTCACTTAACCACAGTGGCAAGAAAGGTCGTAAAGTAGGCAAAACTCACTTGACAACTGTCTTGTTTAGCAGTGGAAATGTGGTGCTCCATTGTGGTCATAAATCGAGGACTACCTGTATTTGTAGCTCCTATGGTTATAAATTTTACTTCATGACCCATTCTAGGGAACTGTGTCCTCTATTGTTGTGCTGCTACATTTTGTATATGTCTAAAAAACAAATATCAAAAACAGCATGCATTTCTTTGGGAATAAGGAGGAAGGGAGGATAGTTATATAAACCCTATTGATGAAATGTACATTAAGTGGGCCTTTCATGCTGGAAGATATATGCAAATCTTTTTTTTTTCTGTTGCAGATTATCACAGTCACAGTCCCACTTGCTCAGTGAAAGGTCCATATGTTGTGTGCATCAACATGGGACATTGTGCAAGTCCTCATATCGAGAATTCTCCGTAGGCAGAACAGAGATTCAAAAAGGTTTTGTGGTTTGTCACATAATATTTTCACAGTTTTTTTTATATCTTTGGCCTCTAATAATGTGGACATAGAGATTTAAGTCTGCCTTATATTACAGGACAGAGTAATTTGATGGATTGAGAGAGGATGAGAAGGGCAGAAACTTAATGTTAGCATTGTACAAAACATTAAGAAGGACTGCTTTTAAGGAATATTACACAAAAGCAAAAGACCTTTCGTATAAGCATTAAAGCAGCCCTGTCCTTGAAGGCCTTCTGTGGTTGCCTCAAGAGCTATTTCCGACTGGCTCTCTCTCTCCTCTCTCTCCCTCTCCCTCCCTCTCCATCTCCCTCTCCCTCTCTCTCTCTCTGTTGTATTTACTACAGTCGCATTTTGCCTTTAGTCCCATGAAAGTATTTTTTCAGCATCAACACACAGGGGCCTAGTAAAAATGACCAGTCTCTTCTTAAAACCTCTAGTGATAGAATAACAGAGCTGGAAGGCACCTTAGTCCCTGCTCAGGCAGGAAACTCTGGCCTATACCATTTAAGATGAATAGTTGTGCAATCTCTTCTTTAAAAACTTCCAGTTTTGGAGCATTCACAACTTCTGGAGGCAAGTTGTTCCACTGATTAATTGTTCTAACTGACAGGAATTTTTCCTTAGTTCTAGTTTGGTTCTACCCTTCATTAGTTTCCAACCATTGTTTCCGGTCCTGCTGTCAGGTGCTTTGGAGAATAGCTTGACTCCTTCTTCTTCTTTGTGGCAACCCCTGAGATATTAGCCTTTAAAGCAGAATCACTGAAGCTTCCAAAGGCAGGTTGTAGCTGCTTTAATGCTTTGAAAAGAGGCACTTCACTTCTGCCACTGCACTTTGCAAAGCACCCTTTGGAGATATCTTATGCTAAAACTCTATGTACAATGCTTATTATGTATAATCTTTAGGATTTTATATATAATCTTTACAACCGATCATACTGACAGAACACAGATGATTTCCCTGACGACTTACATTATTAGATATGTTGCTAAAATAAAATATTTTAGAGGTGGCCTCCTTTTTCTTCAGTCATTTCCAAAGAGATCTTTTTTCTTTATTACATTATTTCAGAGTGGTTGCAGCCACTAACTGGCTTGTTTGGTGAGATGACTAAATTGTCATTTTTAATTAGCTCTATGCTGTTTTTGTAAAGACTAATTACTGTACTTTTTAAATCAAGATTACTTGATTGCCAATGACAAGAATACCATGGTTACATATCTTTTGAATTCCCCAACTACTCAGTTTGTGATTTTGAGTTCCCTCTAGTATTTTTTTTGCAGTAAATCCTGTAGAATAAAGAATAGATAAGAAAAGTACATATTGACAAATCCTATCTAGAAAGTGACATTAATTTCAACATAAAATCATGTATGCTAAATACTTTTTGGATATCAAAAACATCCAAATGCAATTATTAGATATTACAATAAGCAAAGTTGTATATATGATTTCTGGTTTTTTTGGGGGGGGGTATGTTCTTCCTTTTTAATTTACATACAACAATTTAAACTGCAGATTAGTTGCAGTTAAGTTGTTGGTTTTATGGACATTTACACATGCTCAAAAAAATTAAGCAGGGTCAAAAGTGCTTAGTAGGAGACCATCAAGAAAAAAAGTAATAACCTGGAAAATAAAAGTAATAACTTAAAAGTCCAAGGAACACCTCTCAAAAGATGTGATTACTCTTATTCTGTATAGTGTGCTGTTTCTTGATGAATAAAATCCTCATCATCCTCATCCTCATCCTCATCATAACAGTAACAACAATCATTATCCTAGAAAAAGGTAATATTAATTCTCTTCCTTTTTGAACAATTGGAAACTTGTCCCTCTTTATCTGCAATGTGTTTGAGTGACATTAAAAAGAATCAGAGATTCAAGAAAGTCTTATATTCTATTACAGGAGACCTTTTGGACTACCACAACTTGGATGACTGAGAATCTCCATAGACCTCTATCACTGAGATCTTCATATATCAGGAGGTGGAAGAAAAAACAAGAAGGGTCTGCTATCCTGGACCTAACTTTCACCAAGTAGGATGAACTGAGTGAAAAGGTGAAGGAGATTGGTGTTCTGAGAAACTGCCTTCAAATCCCAGCGAATGAAAGTATCCAAGAAGCATGGGAAATTCTACAAATTGAGATAATGAAGAATCACATGAAATAATTGTTTCCCGCTATTCTGCCCTGGTCAGATCCCAGTTGGAACATTGTTTCTAGTTTTGGAAATGGACCATAAATCAAGAAACATAGTGGCAGATTGGAAGAAATTCAGATGAAGAAAAAAATGTAAAAGGTCTGGAAATAGGAATGGCTAAATGATCTGCATATGTTTAACCTACAGAAAAGATGATATGGGGGAAGATATCACCGCCGACTTAACAAATTTATGAAGGACTGTCAAAACAAAACAAAACAAAACAAGAAGAATATTATTTGTTTCTGCAGAGGGCAGGACCAGAACTATTGGGTTAAAATGATAAGGAAAAAAGGCTCAGAACAAACATCAGGGAGAATCTCCTGTATGGGTTGTCAATCAGTGGAATTGCCTACCATGTAAATTGGGGAGGTCCTCTTTTCAAACAAGCTGAACAAATTCTGCACCTGAGCAATGAGATTGGCTAGAAAACGTTTAAGAACTCTTCTAAATTTATGATTCATTTGTGCTCTAGGATGGACAGTTACCATATGTGCTACATGGGACTGCCTTTGAAGACTACCCAGAATCTGTTATTGGTATGAAATGTAGCAACCCAATAATCAGCAGATGAAAACTCACAATATGCTGGCATTAATGGGGGCTGAAATGGGTTACCCCAGGCTTCTAAGTACAATTCAAAGTGCTAGTTAACACCTAGAAAGTGCCCTACAATTTGGCAGTATGTACCTTCACGACCAGCTGTTTGAATAGAGCTAATATACTCTGAATCTACTACCAATCCAGAGCATGCATCTCAAATTAGGATGTTTAGTGTGCCCTCATAAAATTCTGAGGGAGGATGGGGGACAGGGATATTCCCCCCCGCCTCAATGTTCAACTGCTATGGATCAATTTCCCTTACAGATTTGGGTGGGCCTCTTCTTGTTGGTTTTCAGAGAAGTAGTGAACACAGAACTATTCTATATAGCTTTTCATTTTTAAGTTCTGTTTGTGTTCTGGGCACCTGGGATGGTTGCTTATTGTGTGCTTATTTTATTTTGTAGTATGGGTTTAAGAGATTTTCTGGTTGTGTGCACAGTACCTGCAGTCCCAAATAAATATATAAGAAAATAAAAAACAGAAGTCATAAAATGTAAAGTCTTTAACTTGAGCTTGGTTCCTGGTGACTTTAGAAACCATAAGTATAAAGGTGGTTTCCCACTGCCTTTTTCCAGGATTTATTTATTTTTACTTATCTATCTAGCCTATGTTCCATGGTGGTCTTTCATGCTTAGCTTTCATGCTGCAGCAAAGCCAGAAATAGGCTACCAGCATCTAAGATAAACCATTTTATTCGTTATTTAAAAGGGAATGTGAACAAGTTCTGCATACTCTGAGAAGATAATATGTTTTCATTTCTATTAACAATGTGATTGATATGGGACAGAAAACAGAAAACAGCTATTGTAAACATGAATGGTAATCTTTACGCCCATAACTAAGTAATCCTCCAACATGAATCTATTTCATTTGTTTTGTTTTTTGTTAAATATACTTATGAGCAGACACATTCAATATGTTCATCACTGACTGTTCATCATCATCCACGGGTTTAGGGAAATGTTCTTAACTCTATTCACTCTCATAATAAATAACAGAAAACTCAGTCTGGTCTTATTATGAATTCACATTTGATTATGAGTCTTGATGTTGCAGTGGAGACATGGCTATTTTATATCTTTTAGCAAAATGTATTTAATTATACAGGTATATTCTGATGAAATTGTTGTCCAAAGCTTCCCATATCATTCTTCTTTATGAACAAAGATTTATTGTATATAGCAGTAGCTTGAAAATGCATAAGGAGTATATGACAAAGAGAGACTTTTACTAACTTTTTCCATTGGCTTTGGGAGGATCAAACTTTTTGAGATTTAAAACCATAATATTGGTCCTGTTGTGAACTTCTGTATTCTACCAGAGAGATGGTGATGGAAAAATAAATTGTGATTGCATTTTTGACATGTTTAATGCATACAGTTTAAACACAGGAAATCTTCACTATACCCTGTTCTGTAAGCAACACATAAATACATGTCAGAAGTATGCTAAGCCTGAATTCTCTCAGGAGTTCATCCTGAAAGAGGAAAATTCAAAATGATTTACTGTCTGCATCTGCAATCTCTGCAGCTTTGCTGGTTTCTGCTATTTGCAGAGGCAGGGAGAAAAGTCTGGGGCATCAACAGCCTTTTAACAACCTCACAGCAGAAATGTCTGGCATGTTAATAAGATAATATTGGAAGGAAGGGAAGAAGGGAAGAAGGGAAGAAGGAAGGAAGGAAGGGGGAGACACTGATGTATCATATTCCTTTGCTTCATTCAGTTTTCTTCTACATTAAGGCTGCAAATTTTACACCATATTCCTCAACTCAGTTCTACTTCTTAAATCCCGCTCTACCTCATTCACCACAAGCTGTGAAATTGTAAGATATTAAGGAAACAAATGAAGAGTTTTATAACTGATGATCCTCCAGAAGCTTGTTTTCAAAGGTGGATATAGTAAGTAAGTAGGTAACCTGCTGGAAAGGGTCCTATTTTAGCCTTCCCTGTTCAGTTGTCTACCAAATGTGTTGTTCCTCTCAGCTCCAGCATGTGCAGCTAATTTGAAGAGCAGCCATTGCTGCCTATTGGTTTGCCCCCTCCTTCTGGTTCACTCCCCAAAGTTGAGCCAGCCATAGGACCAAATATCTGTTGAGCCTCTTGTTCCTTACTTAGAAAGAGCATCAGATATTCTGATTAAGCAAGGAGGAAGGATAAGACCGTTGACTTTCGTGATGGAATTCTAGCTCAACCAGTGATTTTGGTGTCAGTCAAAGGAGCTATCCCTGAATAACTTGTGGCTGTGAGAAAATTCTGGAAACCATAATCACCCCACCTGAGGAGTCACTGTGGATAATTTTACCATATCATTTCATTAAATTACCTAGCATCGTGTTGTGAGGGAAAATTTGATCAGAAATTAAGCCCTGAGCAATTCCGCTATCCCTCCTCCCCAATCCACGTAGAGTACAAATAAATTATTCTGCATTAGTTCATGATAACATATGCCCATGCAGAACTCAAAATTAGAGGAAATATGAAGTGTTCTATTAATTGCATGAATGTTGATGGTTAAAATGTTGGACTAATTGGTGATATCTGTGTGTAGTAGGCATCTACAATATCTGTTAGATTACATTAACTAATCTTATGTCCTGAATATCAGATATTAAGCATTTTGTAAGAGTAATTGTTAAGTTGTATATAATTGGCTGATATATATTATCAGTAAAATGCAAAAGTAACAAGAGTTATACAGAATATGCAATAAGAATTATTCAAGTAACAGATAGGTGTTGAAGAATGTAAGTGTTGTTTTCATGCAAATCCTTTCCTTTTTCAGGATACTGTGAAACCACATACTGAGGGGAGCAAATATTTTTTTTAGAAGGGAAGTATTATTGTAAACATCAGTTCCCTTAATTAGAAGTTTAATCTGCATTTTCTATTCTCTAGTTTGAGAGAAGTTATAGATAAATACATCTTTAAAAAAAGAAGTAGAAGTGGTAATTGGTATGCACTTATTTGTGAGTAAAGTATAATACATATTTTTCCCCCACAACAAAAGCAGGTTGGGTTGAAAGAGAGAACAGCTGGCCAAAATCACCCAGTAAATTTCCAAAAAGATTTTTATTTTTTAAAACAAACAAGTACAGACAAAACATAAAAAACATAAAACCATCTTCCATTTTATATACATACAGTGTGTCAGTTGGTTACAAAACTTTTGTGCCATCCTTTCGTAGTCATCACTCATAGTTTATATAAATTCTCATATTGTCAATTTAAGATATGCTTATATATTTATCAGTTCTTAATCATTCATGACTAAACTAACTATTCCATCATTTATACAATATATTCTTCATTTTTGTTATAAAGTTTATATTACACTTTCATCCAATGGTTATATATATATTTATATTATATTTTATCTCAATCTATTAAGCTTCTATTATAAGATTTCCTAATGTATTATATTACCATGTCTTTTTATCCAACCATTGATAAAACAAATCCCATATCATGTAAAATTGTTTATCTTCTTGTTCTCTAATTTCAAATGTCAATTTACTCATTTCAGCACAGTCCATGATTTTCTTAATAACTTCCTCCTGCATAGGTATTTTTTCATTTTTCCAATTCTTAGCAAATACAATCCCAGCCGCTGTCAACACGTTTACAATCAAATATTTCAATTCTTTATTGTAGATTTCCAATATAATTCCCAATAAAAATATTTCTGGTTTAAAGTCTATATGTTGTTTTATCATTTTTTCCAACCATGTGTGGATTTTAGTCCAATATCTTTTTGCATCCGAACACGTCCACCACATATGGTAATCGAGCCAGATATCTGATAACATTTCCAACATTTATCCAATTTATTCTTAAACATTCTCGCAATTCTTGTCGGGGGTAGATACACCCTGTAAAACATCTTATACAGATTTTCTTTATAAGCAGTTGACATTGTCATTTTATAATTTTGAGACCATAATTTTTGCCATTTCTCTAAATCAGTCCCATATCCAAAATTTCCCCCCAAGCAATCATTGTTTCTTTAACTTGCTCCTCCTCCAATTTAAATTCTAATAAATGTCCATAAAGTTTTTTAATTACATTTTCATCAGTACCTATCAAAATTTTATCTAAGTCAGTCAACTTATCATAAATACCTTCTAATTTAATATCTTCATCAAATCTAGATTGTGTGTGCAAATATGAAAACCAATTCATTTTTATACCTTGTTCTTCCAACGCTTGCATAGATTTAAGTTCACCCTTTTCATTCAATATCTCAGCATATCTAACTGTTTGTTCCTTTTTATATATTATTGGATAAGAAAAAGCTTCAATAGTAGATATCCATAATGGAATTTTTAAATAATATTACTTTTTTGTCTTCTCCCAGTTTAAAAACCAAGCCTCTCGAATATAATGTCTTCTGAAGTACCCTTGTGTTTTAGTTCCCTTATACCAAAGAAAAGCATGCCACACCAACAGCAGGTCATGTCCCAGTAAGTTTCTATGTCTCCGTTCCCCTGCTTTAGCTTCCTAACTATTAAACTACACCGACTCTTTCCAAATTCTTCTAGCCCTCTTCACACCTCTAAAAGTCATGTGTGATTTTGTTCTATTCATTCCTATTTAGTAAAAGCAAGGATATGTTATACTTATTTCCTCTTTGCCATGTAGATTTACAATATTAGTAATAATATACTAAATTTTAAGTTCTCTCCCTTATTGGTTGACTGGGCAATGTTCAAATGAAATGTAAATCTCTAGCAGTGGAAATCACTTATCAGGCCAGTAAAGGGTAATTTGTGTTATTGGCCTGATGTCCAACAGAAATTGATCTAGATAATTGGTTTTTTCCAATCATATGTGTACTTATAAGGCCAACACTTTTTCTAGCATCTTTCTAAGAAAACGATGGTAGTTATCAAAGCTTTAAGAAGCCAGGGAGGGCTTCATCATTGTCCCTGGAAAATTGCTCATGATGTAAGGAATTCCTTGGATTCCTGTGGGTGCCCACCTTAATTGATTCCTTGTTTATAATAGGTAAGGGCAGCAATTTAAATCTTGACAAGAAATCAAGAATCTTCTTAATTGTTTTATCCCCCAAAATAATTTGAGCACTTTGTGCTCAGCAATATGAAGAATGCCTATGGCCTTCTGAAACCATCTGTTGGAAGAAATGTCCATCTGGGTTCAGTTCCCAGTGGGAAGAAAGACACCGGAAACATGTTGACTGCTTGGAAAGATGGTTTTAATGGTGGATAGGACCAGTGGTGGGATTCAATTTTTTTTACTACCAGTTCTGTGGACATGGCTTGATAGGCGTGGCAGGGGAAGGATACTGTAAAATCTATAGTCAGAGATGGCATTTGCCGGTTCTTCAAACTACTCAAAATTTCCGCTACCGGTTCTCCAGAATTGGTCAGAACCTGCTGAGTACCACCTCTGGACAGGATCACATGCCTTGGAGCTCCTGGGTGAAAAAGGGAAGGGATGGTGAGAGTCCCTGGGTTTTATGCTCTCTCTAAGCTTTGGACTTCCTGGGGCACAGGAAGACTATCCTGATTGGTTGCTGTGAGGGGTCATAGTTAGCTTTGTGGGTTGTATGTGTGCTAAGTTTGGTTGAATCCTCTTGTGATGCAATCTTCCTAGGTGCCATGTGGTGAGATGGGTAAACCTATCATGTCCCAAGGGCCATGTCTTAATCCCATCACCCTGGAGCTGAAGGGGGGGGCAGGGAACTGCAGGGAGATGCTTTGTCTTTAAAAACATGTTTCTCCTTTTCTCAGCCAGGGAAACTGATGAGCTGGTGTTGCCTCCTGCCTTCTGCCTTCGCACATTGAGGAGGTCGAGCGGCTGCCAGCAATGCCCTCAGGTGAAGATGTTGCAAAGCGCTCACCATTCTTCTGGCACCCACCAAGCCTCCTCCTTCCTGTTGGGCATGTGAGCGCTTCTGGTGAGGAGGAAGAGAAGCATGGTGGGAGGAGGCTTGGTGGCTTCCAGAGGGGTGGTGAGTGCTTTGCGGCTTCTGAGGGGAGGGGTCGAGCCTCCCCCTTGCAACATCTTCACCTGAGCGCATTGCTGGCGGCTGCACCCTGCGGCTCAGGAGGTCCACAGTCTTCCTGCTGCTGCTCGGCCTCCTCAATCCATGGAGGCAGGAGGCAGCAGCCATGACACAGGTTTGCTAGGGAGACTGCAGGATTGCCCCATGTCCCCGCCAGCCATCTGGTCTTCAGCAGGTGGCTTGTCGGCCTCCGGACATCAGATTCCCACCACCAGTTCAGATGTTCCTTTCCCACTACCCCCTGCAGGCCAGGGAACACCTGGGAAGGGCTCCGATGCTACAATCTCTCATGCGTTACCCTCCCTCCCCACATGCATCAGTCCATCCACTGCCAGTATCACCCCTGTTGCCGGGCCAGGTGTACTGCAGACTACCAAAATTTTCTCATGGACCACCAGTGCTCCACAGACCACCAGTTGGCAATGTCTACTATAGGAGAGGGGTGGGTGCTAACCTTCCACACATCTATATTTTGTTATGGTGGCCATGAGACCTGGACCTAGACCTCTGTCTTTTCCTCTTAGATACCTCATGAAGCAAACTTCCTGTTTCATGAGAACCATTAAAAGTTAACTCCATGGTACAAAATGGGTGTACAGGCTACCTGGGAAAAGTAGCCTAGGAGTAAAAGAATAAAATATTTTCCTTTTTCTTAATGTTTACATTACATTAGGCCTGCTAGAACCAAGGATTCTGTATATGAGGTCTTGGATTTGTGTTTTGTTTTTCACCTATCCAATCACTTCCCAGTGTGCACTCCAAGCTATTTTGGACTGCTTTCTTTAAAAGGCACTGAAGGAAAAGGATGGGTCAGCAAGAGGAATTGGAGAAAGGTGATAATAAACAGGAAGACATTAAGCATATGTTTTCTTATTGGCTTTTCCAAGTCCATTTGCTGCTCTGGAAGCAACTGTGCTTTTCTTAAAAGTAGCTGTTAAGTGTTGCATACATCTGTGCAATATGCCTTGTTTGACTTGAAACATCTACAGGTGAAACTCGAAAAATTAGAACATCATGCAAAAGTTCATTTATTTCAGTAATGCAACTTAAAAGGTGAAACTAATATATGACATAGACTCATTACATGCAAAACAAGATAGTTCAAGCCATGATTTGTCATAATTGTGATGATTATGGCTTACAGCTCATCAAAACCCCAAATCCACCATCTCAGAAAATTAGAATATTACATGAAATCAACAAAACAAGGATTGTACATCGAACAATATCAGACCTCTGAAAAGTATAAGCATGCATATGTACTCAGTACTTGGTTTGGGCCCCTTTTGCAGCAATTACTGCCTCAATGTGGCGTGGCATGGAAGCTATCAGCCTGTGGCACTGCTGAGGTATTATGGAAGACCAGGATGCTTCAATAGCGGCCTTCAGCTCTTCTGCATTGTTTGGTCTCATGTCTCATCTTTCTCTTGGCAATGCCCCATAGATTATGGGGTTCAGGTCAGGCGAGTTTGCTGTCCAATCAAGCACAGTAATCCCACGGTCATTGAACAGATTTTGGTGCTTTTGGCAGTGTGGACAAGTGCCAAGTCCTGCTGGAAAATGAAGTCAGCATCCCCATAAAGCTCGTCTGCAGAAGGAAGCATGAAGTGCTCCAAAATCTCCTGGTAGATGGCTGCATTGACTCTGGACTTAATGAAGCACAGTGGACCAACACCAGCAGATGACATGGCTCCCCAAATCATCACAGACTGTGGAAACTTCACACTGGACTTCAAGCATCTTGCAGTGTGTGCCTCTCCATTCTTCCTCCAGACTCTGGGTCCTTGGTTTCCAAATGAGATGCAAAAGTTGCTCTCATCAGAAAAGAGGACTTTGGACCACTGAGCAACAGACCAGGTCTGTTTTTCTTTAGCCCAGGTAAGACGCTTCTGATGACATTTGAAGCCCATGTCCAGGATCCGTCTGTGTGTGGTGGCTCTTGATGCACTGGCTCCAGCCTCAGTCCACTCCTTGTGAAAGTCCCCAACACTTTTGAATGGCCTTTTCCTGACAATCCTCTCCAGGCTGCGGTCATCCCTGCTGCTTGTGCATCTTTTTCTTCCACACTTTTCCCTTCCACATAACTCTCTATTAATGTGCTTTGATACAGCACTTTGGGAACATCCAACTTCTTTTGCAATTACCTTTTGAGGCTTTCCTCCTTATGGAGGGTGTCAATGATGGTTTTCTGCACAACTGTCAGGTCAGTAGTCTTTCCCATGATTGTGATTCCTACTGAACCAGACTGAGAGGCCATTTAAAGGCTCAGGAACCCTTTGCAGGTGTTATGGATTAGCTGATTAGAGTGGGACACTTTGAGCCTAGAATATTGCACCTTTTCACAATATTCTAATTTTCTGAGATTGTGGATTTGAGCTGTAAGCCATGATCATCACAATTATGACAAATCACGGCTTGACCTATCTTGTTTTGCATGTAATGAGTCTGACTCCAGCCTCATATATTAGTTTCACCTTTTAAGTTGCATTAGGGAAATAAATGAACTTTTGCACGATATTCTAATTTTTCGAGTTTCACCTGTACTCTCGGTGTGCTTTTCATAAAACTCAAAACAATCAAACTGCATGGCTAAACCAGTTTCACTGAGGTAACTGGAATATAAGTTAGAAAATACCATCAAATCTCACTGGTTATTCTGAAAGCTAAAGAAATAAAACAGGAAAGGAAGTCACTTCTGCCCCTTTTACTAGCATTCCAAAATATTCTTACCAAAGGAAACAGTGCATAAACTATACTTGAGTTTTAATTAAAAGGAAAACTGATAAATTGCTAAGATTCTGGGTGTTCTCAAGATGGCTATCTGTTATAAAAACTCATTTTTGTGTCTAATGTGCTATCTCTAGCATATGAAATGGTTTCTGGATTAATTTTTATCATAGATGGAAATTATGCCATAAAATACTTGTATATCATTAAACAGCTTCTACCTCCCCCACTCCATGCCTGCCTCAAATTCTTCACAAGCCAAGGCAATTTGATTAACAAATACCGTTACATTGCACACTTTGTGAACATTTAGAAACTCTGGTGCTCAATATAGAAAATGTAACAAAAATTGACCAGAAGGAAATTAGTTGTGTATGTTTTAAGAAACAAAGGTTAACAGAAAATAATTACCAGCCCTGGAAAGTTTAACTGTGGGATTAAATAACAAGAATATGAGTGGTCACTCGATACCTGGGGGAATGAGATCCTAAAATAACTTGAGTTCACATCATTTACAAAAAGTTTAGCTCTGCTGACTTACTGGCATACCTGGCAGAGAAGCCCATCAATGATACCAAACACCTTGTTAACCTAGTAAACATTTGGTCATGGGAGACTCTGAGCTAAAAGGGATAATTTTTCAATGATTGTAAAAATAAATTAGGGAACAGTAAAATCTATTACTCTGGAGGTTGTTGGACCATGGGGAATAATAAAAATCAGGTTACCCTAATTTCCTTTGAACTATGAAATACAGTATAAACAGGTCATTATTGCCATTATTAGTCAAGCATCCAATGCGTAACCTCAGGGAAGAATGGATTCTCAGGTTTGTGTTCTCTTGAGGAAAACAGTAAATTGTGCCTTTTCTTTTTTGGTCATGCGTAGCTGAGTTAAACTTGGTCCAAAAAGCTAATCCATTTGTACAATAGAAGGAACTTGTTCAGAGAAACATCAGGTAGGATAACTGCATAAGGTCTATATAAAATTAGATAAATTCAAAGGAAATTGGATGGAAAAGGCAGAAGAGTTGGCAACAATATGCTGACTCTGTAACACTTAGAGAGGGCTGTAAAGCACTGTGAAATGGTATATAAGTCTAAGTCAGGGGTCCCCAAACTTGGCAACTGTAAGACTGGTGGACTTCAACTCCCAGAATTCCTCAGCCAACTATGTTGGCTGAGGAATTCTGGGAGTTGAAGTCCACCAGTCTTAAAGTTGCGAAGTTTGGAATCCTCTGGTCTAAGTGCTATTGCTATTATCTCATCAGTGGATACATAAAAAAGATTCTGAAACTCCTAATCAACCTATGTTAAGATCACTAATAACGATGCTGAAACAACCTGACATTGATCTGTATTCTTATTTTTTTAATATGTATTTGTATTATTTCTCAAAATGTTTTTTTTTATTCATATTTATATGCCGCCCTTCTCCGGAGACTCAGGGCAGCTCACAATTTTTGGGATACAACCCAGTGTGCTCAGCAATAGCCTTCCTTCCATTGTATATGCATGCTTATTACTAAGCGGCCTTTTTACAAAGTCAGCTTATTGCCCCCAACAATCTTGGGTCCTCACTTTACCTACCCCGAGAGGATGGAAGGCTGAGTCAACCTTGAGCCTGGTGGGATTTCTGCATTGTCTCTCTCACCTACATGTCTCTGGGCAGTTTACAAACAACATCATAAAATAATATAAAAATGTGATTAAAACATATTTAAGAAAATTAAAATTCACAAGTTAAAATCGAAGTGAAAAGGTGAACAAGATGAAGCATAGGCAGAATTGTGACAAAAGCATGACTGCTGCTGCTTCTGTGATGACCCGGGGCATGGCACAAAGGCAACACAGTCACATAAGTAAGAAGAGTCCCTTTAATACCTCCAACTTTGACCCCCAATATCCAGGTTACTTTTGGCTGGAGAAAAACTCTCCCAAAAACGGTCTTTAAGTGGAGGAAATTCAGTCTGAGAACAAAGTACATACAAACTGTAAATAAAAACCCACACAAACCACACTGCAGCAATTAACTGGACAGGGCAGGATAAGGAATTGCAGACTTCAAAGGCTGACAAAACACACACAGTTGGGAAGATACCTGGAACCCAGATAAGCCCCAACAACACAAGATAATACACAATTTGTTTCCAAAAAGTTGTTGCTCAAATTCCTCTTTTAAACACCGTGTTCCCAGCTGCAGCTAATGAAGGGAATCAGGGCCCTTTCCTCCCCTGTAAGCCATGCAACTCATGTTGCTCCCTTCTCTGTTCCTCCCTGCATGCCCTAGGATGAAGAGGAGGTGGGTCTGGATCTTTCTCTGAATTCCCTCTGCCTTGCTCTACCTCTCCCCGCTCTGCCCAGCTGGACTGTGCCCTTCCCTAGTTTCTTCCATAGCCAACAGAGCCACACTCCCACTCCCTGTCAGCTGCTCAGCCTCCCCCTCAGAATCAGATTCCGACAGGGGCATAACAGTTTCCATCCCATATCTGGGATTGAAATCTGACTGGAAGGAGTCCAGACAATCCATTTCAGTATTTATTTGATGCTGATATTCTTGAAAAAAATTAACTAGGATTGGATCAGGTTGGTATTTGAATGGGAGCTCACTAGGAAACACCCATTGTTAAGTCAAGGAATACTTTATTTTTTGTTTGTCCCAAACTTTGTTCATTTATTCAATTTATATACTGCCCATCATATCAATAAGGCAACCCTTGGTGACTTATAAATGGTAAAAACCCTCTGTGAGGAAGATGGGTGATTAAAAAGTTTGACAAATAAATGAACAAATGAATAAATAAATATAAAAACAATTAAAATTAAGAATTTCAAAAAAATCAAGTCCCTAAATCACCAGGCAAAACCAGATTTGAAGGCTGACCTGAAGGCCAGAAGCATGGGAACCGATCTTACCTTTGGTGATAGAATATTCCACAGAGTGGGGCCCACAATGAAAAAGGATCTTCTCCTTGACTTACCAGCTAAAATTCCTTAACAAACAGGGGCTGCAGCAAGTGGGATGGGCTAATCCCATTGAGTGAGATGGTTCCTCAAATATCCTGCACCCATGCCATGAAGAGATTTAAAGGTAATGATCAACACCTTAAATTGGACCCAGAAACAAGCTGGTGACCAATGCAGTTTGTGCAAAAGTGGTATTATATGCGACAACCTAGGGGTCTCCAGAACTGTCCATACCCTGCATTCTCTACCAGATGATTCCAGGTAGTTAAGACTGACAAATTCCAATGGCACAAAAACCTGGAGCATCGTTTCCTTTTAAGTCCATTGTCCTGCTGAAGATAAAACTTCCTTCAAAGTTGAGCTAGACTCTTGAGGACTTCATAGTCACATCCAGAGGTGGTATTCAGCAGGTTCTGACCACTTCTGGAGAAATTTTGAGTAGTTTGGAGAACTGGTGGTAACCTTCCCCCAGGAGTTGCAGAGGGAATGGAGATTTTGCAGTATCCTTTCCCTGCCATGGCCACCAAGCCACATCCACCAAGCCATGCCACACCCACCAAGCCATGCCCACAGAACCAGTAGTAAAAAAAATTGAATCCCACCACTGGTCACATCCATGTTTTTTTTTGTAATAAATAGTAGTTTGCCATTGCCTTATTTCAGCATGGACAGATGGATGGATGAATAGACGGACAGACAGATAGACAGATATCCCTACACCTCAGAGATGTCCTAATAGTCTTTGTTTCATCCAAATACTAACCAGGTGCAATCCTTCTCAGCTTAGGTTGAACCAGGTGCTCTGCCTGATTGGCCATTCCTTTCCCAGCCTCATAATAATTTCTGATGCTTTGGGCTTCAGTGTTTATCTTGCCACTTGATCTTGGTGTATATGGCTCTGTGTGTGTGTGTGTGTGTGTGTGTGTGTGTAACATATGAAAGTGCATGTTTTGTTTCTTTTTCTTCCTGAAGACTTAGGGTTTTTCTCTTACTTAACGGTTTGCAGCTGAGGAAGCAGGATCTGAGGCTCATCTGAAGTTAGTGTTTCCTTATGTATGATAGTAATAAAGAAGCCTGTTCTGAAATTGCTATGGTCTCTTGGGTGTTTCCTGGAAAGTATAATGTAGGGGTGAACTGCAAACACAGCAAGGATTTTCCTTCCCTCCTTGCAAACCTTTTGTATTAACAAATGGAGGCTATACCGATAAAGTGAAGCATGAGCTGATTTTGTTTCTTGAGCTTTCTATTCAATACAATTCTCACTCCATTTCTGAATCACACCCCAAAACCTAAAGATGGACCATCTTCAATTCCTACTGTTTTTTTTTAAGGAAAAAACCTTAACCAAAATCCAAACTCCTGTTTGTTAACCACTAAATGCTTACATAAAAATACATCAACCAGGTTCCAGTTTGTTTATTATTATTGTGTAATAGTGTTTTAAGGCCCTTCTTTTCTGATTATCGCATATCTACTAGGGATATTCAAAGAGGTGTACTAATTCAGTCACTGTCTTTGGAGCTTCATAGACATAGGCTGTGTAAATGATCAGAATATGCATGTGCTAAATTCAATATGGACGTGCTATGAACTACCAGTTTCTTGGCTGGATTATATGCTTTTTCATAGCTTTTGACTTCACTTAGGTGAATCTCTTGACATTTCAGTTAAGGTACATTTGTGGCATCACAATCAAAATAAAGACATGGACATACTATTTTCTGGGCAATAGAGCAGAAATATTTGCCACTGTCTTCTCTTAAGCTGTTTTTTGACTTCTCAGTCTATTCTATAACTTAAGGATTCATTCAGTCTCTCATTCAGGAACTAATCTGAACAAACTGTTGTTTAACTTTTGCTAACTCATTTTCTTTGTTAGAGCAATATTCAGGAAAATGATGTGTTTATTGGAATTTCATGACAGAAAAATCTGCAGTCTCCTGCTAACAATAAAACATCTCAAAACTAGCCAACATTAAAATATCTATGGCAGGAAATAATAATTTGAAGCAATAAAAAGTGTCATCCTGAATCTACCCCAAATGTTATCTGGAAAAGCACTGTTTAACTAGCTTCCACATTTGAAATGGGTTAATCTAACTTCCAAAAGGAGGCTGTCCCATAGAATAGTGCAACTACTGAAAAACATTATCTTTAAGTCTGGTGAAAGTGAGCAGCCATCAGCACCTCCTACCAGTAAGCATATATTCAATGGCTCAAGATCCCAAGTCATAGAGAGCTCTATAGATTAAACCAAAATTTTAAGTGTAGTTGTTGAAAGCCAATAAAGGATTGTAATACCACGCTAACATGTCCTACAACTACACACTTGTCATCAAGCTGGTTCTTGCATTCCTTATAAGTTGCAGTTGCCAAGTAATTTTCAAGGCAGACTTATGCTGAGTATATTGCAGTAGCCCAGACAAGTAGGGATAAGGACACAAGTTACCATTGCAATATCTTCCCATAGGACTGCAGTTGGTGTACCAGCTGAAGTTAGACAAAGGTTTTACTCTTTCTGAAGCAGGTTTTCTTTAGAAGGAATTAGTATCAGAGCCAGCAGAGATCGTCTCTGCTAAACAACATTTCCTTCTTGCTAGGATTCAGTTTCAGCCTATTTGATCCCATCTGATCCTTAATACTTTCCAGATACTGAATCAAGTCTTCATTAGCATCTCCTGAGTGGTCAGAGGTGGCACATACAATATTGTCAATATAATCGAGCATACTTGCCCTGAAGTGATGAATGAATCACCCACAGTAACATCACATAGATGTCCAATAGTACTGGAGAGAAGACAACAGTTTGCAGATAATCTGCAAATTTTTCCAAAGCTTCCTTCAAGATTGCTAGCATCAACCATACAATAGGATTTGACCAGTGCTTGCCAATAATACTTTTGCCAGCCATGAAGGCATGCATCTAGCATACATATAACAGAGGTCATGCTAGGATGTATCGAATCCTACCTGATTGATTAAATTGGAATCCAAAGATAGTATGACAGAATGTTGTCACAGAGCAGGTGGAGATTGACCCGTTCTGAATCCAACCGAACCCAGTTGAGAGCCCATATTAGGACTTACCTGGGAGCTTTCAAGATGGTGACCCTTGTAGCATCCGCAGATAATCACCCGGCCTCCCTGTTCAGGGTCACGCGCTCCCTCTTACATCGGGAGCCGGAGGTGGACCCTTTGCAGGGTAGGACTGAGGAATTTGGACAATATCTGTCAGATAAGATCGCTCGGATACGGGAGGGGTTGAACTCCAATTTGCAGTGGTCTGAGGAGGGAGTTAAAGAGAGTCTGGCTGATGTCATCTGGGCTGAGTTTGATCCTGTTTCTGAGGTTGAAGTGGACAGGATTATGCGATGACTGAGTTCCACCACCTGTTTATTGGACCCGTGTCCTTCCTGGAGGGTATATGCCTCCAGGGAGACCACGTGCGACTGGCTCCAGGCAGTTGTTAACGCCTCGCTGAGGGAGGGTTTTTTTCCTGCCGCCTTGAAAGAGGCGGTGGTGAGACCCCTCCTGAAGAAGCCTGCTCTGGACCCAGCCATTTTAAACAACTTTCGTCCAGTCTCCAACCTTCGCTTTTTGGTGAAGGTTGTTGAGAGTGTGGTGGCTCAGCAGTTTCCGCTTTTCCTGGAGGAAGCGGACTATCTAGATCCGTATCAGTTGGACCCGGGTACAGCACGGAGACGGCATTGGTCGTGCTGATGGGTGATCTCTGGAGGGCTCGGGACAGGGGATTTTCCTCTGTCCTAGTCCTATTAGATCTCTCAGCGGCTTTTGATACCATTGACCATGGTATCCTATTGCGGCGCCTCAGGGGGTTGGGAGTGGGGGGCACTGTTCTGCAGTGGTTCTCCTCCTACCTCTCGGGGCGTTTGCAATCGGTGCTGGCAGGAGGGCAGAGGTCGAACCCGAGGGCACTCACAAGTGGGGTCCCTCAGGGTCGGTCCTCTCTCCCCTCCTGTTCAACATCTATATGAAGCCGCTGGGTGAGATCATCTGTGGTTTTGGGGTGAGGTATCATCAGTATGCTGATGATACCCAGTTATATATCTCCACCCCAAGTCAAATCAGTGATGCCCTCTCCATGATGACCCATTGTCTGGTTGCGGTACAGACCTGGATGGGCAGGAACGGACTACAGCTCAACCTGGCTAAGACTGAGTGGTTGTGCATACAGGCATCTTGGCCCAGTCAGTTGATTCCATCTTTGGTCATAGGGGGAGAGGTGTTGCCCCCTGTGGATAGGGCTCGGAACCTGGGAGTCCTCCTGGATTCACGGCTTAGTTTGGAGGAGCAGGTGGGGGCCATGGCCAGGGGGGCTTTTGCCCAGGCCCGACTGGTTCACCAGTTACGCCCGTATCTGGACCGAGATGCCCTTCGCACGATCACTCATGCACTTGTGACGTCCTGACTTGACTACTGCAACGCTCTCTATTTAGGACTGCCCTTGCATACTATCCGGAGGCTTCAGCTGGTGCAGAATGCTGCTGCGCGGGTTGTGATGGGAGTTTCCCGATACTCCCATGTTACACCCCTCCTGCGCGAGCTGCATTGGTTGCCGGTTGCCCTCTGGGTGAGGTTCAAGGTGTTGATGTTAACATTCAAAGTCCTTTACGATACAGGTCCGGGGTACTTGCGGGAGCATCTTCTGCCAATATCAAACACCGATCTTCCTGTGCGTACGCACAGACGGGGACTCCTCAGGGTGCCGTCGGCTAGACAATGTCGGCTAGCGGTGCCCCGGGGAAGGGCCTATTCTGTTGCAGCCCCCGCCCTGTGGAACCAACTCCCTCTGGAGCTCCGGTTGGCTCCTGATCTCCGCTTCTTCCGCCGCGATCTGAAGATCTGGCTGTTTGAACAGGCCGGGCTGGACTGACCTCCTGGGGTTTTTAAAGTATTTTAATGGGTTTTAGCGATTGGGCTTATTGATCTAATTTTGTTTTTAATATTTATTGATTGATGTACTGTGTTTTAATTGTGAGCCACCCCGAGTCCTTGCGGAGAGGGGGCGGCATATAAGTCTAATTATAAATAAAAATAAATAAATAAATAGTTATGGATTTGCACGTTGCCCATGAATAATCAGTTATTTGGCAAATGTGAACAACTTTACTGGCAAAATGCTAAGCACAAAGTTTGCAGTGGCCTGCTGGAAAATAATTTAATATTTATTTATTTATTTATATTTGTACTTGTATGCCGCCCCATCTCCGAAGACTCGGGGCGGCTCACAACTAAAAACATAGAACAATAAATATTTAAAAAGACATTAAACTAACAAGCCCAAATATAAAACACAACAAGACAATAAAATATATTAAAAAACCCATCCCTCCCCCCAAAGGAGGGTCACAGCCCGGGTTGGTCAAACAACCAAGTTTTTAATTCGCAGCGGAAGGTACGGAGATCAGGGGCCAGACGGAGCTCCAGAGGCAGTTGATTCCAGAGGTCGGGGGCCGCAACAGAGAAGGCTCGTCGTCGGGGAAGTACCAACCGGCATTGGACCGCCGATGGAACCCCGAGGAGTCCTTGCCTATGAGCCCGCACAGGGTGGCCAGAGTTAGCTATTGGAAGAAGATGCTCCCTCAGATATAGCAGACTCCAAAGTATCAGTGCACAACTCAGAGATATTGGACAATCTGTAGCAGGGGTGTCAAGGCCCATTGGCAGTGGGGCCGTCCTGGTCTATCCAATGCAAAGAGGAAACATGCCAGCAGTTTGGGGAGTGGCGTCAAGCTGGCCACACCCACCCAGTCATCCACACCCACCCAGTCATCCACACCCACTCAGTCAGCCATACCTGCCTGGCCCCCTGAGGTCAACCACTACCCTGATGCGGCCCTCAATGAAATTGAGTTTGACACCCCTGATCTATAGGATTTGCATTTTTTTCATCAGATTTTACCTCCCAATTACATGCATGTGAGTGACAGCATATGATCCAAGATCCCAAGATGATGATAGATAGACAGATAGATAGACAGGCAGATAGTAATTGCACTTAGACTTATATACCACTTTACATTGCTTTACAACTCTCTCTAAGCAGTTTACAGAGTCAGCATATTGCCCCCCAACAACTTGGGTCCTCATTTTACTCACATTGAAAGGATGGAAAGCGGAATTAACCTTGAGCCTGGTGGGATTTGAACTGCCAAATTGCAGGCAGCCAACAGGCAGCAGAAGTAGCCTGCAGTACTGCACTGTAACCCCTACACCACCATAGCAGATAGATGATTGATAGATAGATAGATAGATAGATAGATAGATAGATAGATAGATAGATGGGCAGACAGACAGACAGCCATATATGTATACTTTTTTGTAATGTGCAAAGTTGATGAAGAACGTCTGTATTCATAGAGTAGCTCCAATAAGCATACAAACTACGTCACCAATTTTGGCAGATCTGTAAGCAATTTTAAATAGGAAACATGTAATCAATTATCACGTTATAAAAGAATAAAATGTGTCTGAATTAAGGCTACCAGACTTAGGCCACAAAAATGTATCTGGAAGCAATAAATGTTTTCTGTATCCTTTTGCTACCTTCTGGTGGTCATCTAGATTTCAGCTGCCAGATCTGGTTGCCTCAATCAAGTGATGTCCACATACATTTTCTAGGTTCAGTACTAAGAGCTTGGTTTATGTACATGCATTTCCTATAGAAGTCTCCCATTTGAACAAACTTCTACCTTTTTATCACTATGTAGAAGTGTCCTGTGCAAACCTCAGAGGGATAGCAAAATAGGCAACTTAAATACAAACTCTTATTATGTTTTCAGTTTAGTTTTCAAATGCACAGGTTGAATGAACATTTCAAGTTGTTGTAGCTTTTTATTAAGTCTATTTTTAAGTAAATAGTCTTGCCTGCAATATAGGTAAACATGGTGAAGCTAAAAAAGGCAGATTACATAAATCAGCCTTTCTTTTTCCCTCAGGTGTATTAAAATTATAACTGTCCCAACGACCACATTAGCTGAGAAATCATGACAACTTTTCTGGAGGACTCCAGGTTCTGAAAAGCTTTCATAAATCATGAGTTAATCCATATAAGAATGTCCATGTGCAAGGGACTCATTTTTGAAATCTTAACTTTACATTTCCTTCAGACTATACGTCCGCCTAACAACATTAGTTCTTGTTAGCTAGAAGGTGATATACCTCCTAGGACTTTGATGCTACCCCTAAACTAGAAACTTATGTCTCCAGTATGGAAATGTTCTTTTTCCCGGTGAAAAAATAAGGTTTCATTATTTTCTCCTTTTGAAGAGCTGTATTTTCTTTTGATTAATCTAAAGCCCAATAAAAATGTAAATATTTATTTTGAAAAGAGCATGCTGCTTAATCAAATACTTTTCTTTACCTTCAACAATGGCAGGCTTACTGAGATGACTTTAGAATTCTATTCTTCCTTCCATTTACTATGAATCTGAAAATTGCAAAAAGATGATATGTGGTAATAAAAAGGTGGGTTAGTTCATTTCTAATGGCAAATAATGTTTCAGTGTTTACATAGAGGTTGCACAGACTAATCTTTGAGTTAATATGCTGATATAGTGTGCTATGTATGCAGGTTTAAAGTCATTGGTTTAGTTTGAACTGTTCTTGTAAAATGTAGGAAATGATTGGTTTAAAAAGTGCGGGAAAACCCTGCACTCTGATTGGCTGGCAACTGCAGCTGCTGGCTATAAGTAGCAGCCGCAGCCCAGCCAAAGTGGGTTCGTTCTGAGCTGTAGTCACTGATAAACAAAGAGCTTGAAGCACTCCGCGTCTGTCTCTTCATGCAAACTTAACATAGTGGGCTACTAAAGAGCCAGTTTGGTCCAGTGGTTAAGGCATCAGGCTAGAAACAGGGACCATGTGTTGTAGTACTCTCTTAGGCACAAAGTCACCTGGGTGACCTTGAGCCAGCCACTCTATCAACTCTAGGATGGAGCTAAGGAAGCCAGTTGTGAAAAACTTTGTCAAAAAAGCTCCGCAGGGGCTAATTCAGGCAGTCACCAGTAGTCAAAACTTACTTGAGGCATCCACAACCACAATCAAACAAAACATAAGCTAATAAGATCTGATTACCCATAAAGTGAGCTAATAAGACCCGAGTACCCATAAAGTCCTTCCCTTTCCCTTGGTAGTCTTGGAAGTCATGGCAACTGGACTTCTTTCCTTGTGGGTTTGAAATGTTTTGCTACTTATCCAAGTAACTTTTTCAGTCCAAGCAAGTTGGTTACCCTTAATTAACTTGCTCAGACTGAAGAAGCTACTTAAATGAACAGTGAAACATTTCAGTCAGGAAAAGAAGTTCAGCTGCCATGACTCAATTTCAAATCACTGTACCTGAATGTCTGAGAATTGACATACTGTCAATTTCCCCTTGGTATATGCTGATTTGGTATCATTGTGTCTTTTCTTGTCTTGGACTAGAATAACAAATAGAATCTGAACTGGACCAAAAAGAGTCCTGTTGAGTCAAACATGTTTGAGAAGAAGAGCACCATCTATATTAAATAAAGACAAAGCATCCTTCATTTTAGAATCGCTAAAATACTGCCTGAGGATTTATATAAACATAGAAGGTCTACAATGCTCCACAATTTGATGAAAACTTAGACCACACATTTCTGGTTTGCACAGTAAAGGGAATTATCCTCATATCAGTGCTGACTGAAATGGTTTCCCTTCTCACAAAATTCAGCCTGTACTTTCAGAAAGAAAACTGGAAGGGTGGGATTTTGAAAATATCAGGAGTTAGGTAAAAGGTGTCCCAGGAGTTGTGCTTTTGGTTTATTCTGGCCCAGCAAAGGCAGCCATTTCTTCTTAATTTGATCAATTGATTTTTTTTTTTGAAACCATTCTTTCTGCCTATCCTAGTAGCTCTCCCAAACCAGAGCAAGATCAAATAGGAAGCTTACACTAGAAAATCTCTGGTTCAGTACTACTAGAAACATACAAACCTTTTTTTTTTCTTTTTACAGAGATGTCAGGAAAGTGGGTTTTGGAGGTCGGGCAAGGGTTTCTACAAATAAACTGTAGCTAGGGAATAACTTAATGCATCTGTTTCTCTCTTGTCTGGTTGTTTTTAAGGAGTCCACTCCCATCATCAGTCACTCAGAATGAATTCATCTGCATCCTAGTGATGCAGATTTACAGAAGGTGAAGGGAGAGAATTTGTTGGGAATGTACTAGCCATGGGAACCATAGCAATCTGTTGGTCACTGGAGTAGATTTTGGCTCATCTTAAAACAAGCAAGCACGGATGGACCTCTCAAATTGTAGCATAGCAGTCCTACAATTATGCTACCTATTGGAGGTTGCTTAATGCTTGCGAAAAAGTCTGTGGGTTTCTACCAGGCTTTGAAAAGTTCTTCTCCTCTGCTGCTTCCCTATTCTTTAGTGACCTCCACAACAGTTCCATTTATTGTAACCTTTCGTTTCAATCGTTTAACAGTTCAGAGATGGCAAAAGGTTTTCTTCCCGTCTATAGCACAAGGAATAGTTCTAGGTTCTTTCCACTCCTATTGGGAAATCAGGGCTGTTTGTTTTGAATTATATTAGCTGATGACTTATGAATGGATTTCACAATTTGGAAAAGAAACTTTTAGAGTTTGCAAACAAGGGAAGAAAGGGGCAGCGGTGGGGGGCAAATAGGAAAAGTGTGTAGAAGTCGTGTGGTCTTCCAAGGGAGAGGGGGGGGGAAACGTAACCAGGTGCCAGCCAAGTCATCTGTCTGAAATTTCAAGTCATTTATTGCAAGCTCAAACGGCAGCTTTACTCTTCCAAGGAAGGGAATAATGGTCTCATCTGGAGAATAATTAGAAACATCAGGTTGGCAAAGTCACTGAGGTATGAGCTGGAAGTGTAAGATGGGTTCATCAGCCAACCCAACCCAATGTAGAAGATCACGTTCTGCAGGTGGAGACCCAGAAGAGGAACAGGAGTTATTTAACAATGCCTAACAAGTCCAACAAGCTTCATGGTATTAGGGAAGATATACAAAGCTTAAATGATACTCAGTCTAGGAAACAACAGGTTTCTTAGTTTCATATTAGATATTCAGTTACTTTTGTATGTTTGACCTTGTCTTCTTAAGACAACATCACAGAGCAGGAAAGAGAAAGATACCTTTGAGATATGTGATGTGCGTAAATGTGTGTTTGTGTATGCAGGGAAAGAATTATTTTTCTTAGCCAAAATACAGGAAAAAAATGTAAATATGTATAAATATAAGAATATATCAGAAATATACTTATGTGGCTAGAAATACTGGTGGATACGGTAGTTGTAATGAATTTAACTATTGGACTTACATATACAGTTTATCTATATCTTTTATAACATTCTCTCTATCTCTATCTGTCCACATCTACAGAACATCTATACATAATTTGTTCAATTTATATGGCTGTCCCTCCCACTCAAAGTGCAACTTTGGTGACCAGCATCTTGAAAAAAAGCAATAGGCAAAAAAGTCAAACATTAAAAAAAATCACATCCATAGCCACTCCAGATAGATAGATAGATAGATAGATAGATAGATAGATAGATAGATAATAGATGATAGATAGATAGATAGATAGATAGATAATAGATGATAGATAGATAGATAGATAGATAGATAGATAGATAGATAGAGTAGATAGACAGACAGACAGACAGGATTGGATAGGATAAGATGATAAGATGAAATAAGATAAGGTAAGATAAGATAAGATATACACACCCACCCACCACATATATACACAGAGAGACACACAGAGACACTAAAATCAAGGGAAGAAAAAGAAAAAAATCAGAAAAAAAGGTGCAGTTTAAAAAAAAAAGATGTATAATCCCATGATATCAGTTCTGTTAAGAGTTAAATAATTTTCCCTGGGTTTTGCACCATATGTATATCTGAAAGAAGAGAAAAACTGGTAGGGCTGTTTTGCTTTGTTTTGTTTAGCAAAGTTGATTGATTTTGTGTCATTAGGTCAGTGTTAACTCTTAGCAACCATACTGATGGATTTTCTCCAGAAGGGTCTATTCTCAACCTTATCCTTCAGGACTTTCAATGTTGCTACACATTGAAACTAAAAGCAACTGGAGCAAATAGATGTTTAATGTGATGCAACAGGATGAGATTTCACTTAGATGTGGAAAAGTCTAGGTGTGGTCTCTATGACACTATTGGACAGGAAGCCAAAATTTGTATTGATTCATTATGGCATATGAAATGACAAAACTTGAGGAAAAAAGTATTTCATCCTCCCACATTGCATGCCATTATTAATGAAAACCTCAATGGGAACTACTGAGATTGAGCACTGCAATAAATAGTTTCCATGTCAGAAGAAGCTAATGGGAAAAATAGCTCAAGATATCTGGGAATTCCTAAAAAAAGGGAGGGGGGAGAAAGAGAGAAAGAAAGAGAGGTTCTAAAAGGAGAATTGGCAACCATCCTAACAAGGGGAAAATGGAGCATTCAGAAGTCTAATTCTATTACATTTATCTGTATTGTATTAAATATTGTATTAAAGGAGTTCTAGTGGACAACCGTTTAAATATGAGCCAGCTGTGTGCTGCAGCTGCCAAAAAAGCCAACACGTTTCTAGGCTGCATAAACAGAGGGGTAGAATCAAGATCACGTGAAGTGTTAATACCACTTTATAATGCCTTGATAAGGCCCCACTTGGAATACTGCATTCAGTTTTGGTCGCTACAATGTAAAAAAGATGTTGAGACTCTAGAAATAGTGTAGAAAAGAGCAACAAAGATGATTATGGGATTGGAGGCTAAAACATATGAAGAACGGTTGCAGGAACTGGGTATGTCTATTCTAATGAAAAGAAGGACTAGGGGTGACATGATAGCAGTGTTCCAATATCTCAGGGGCTGCCACAAAGAAGAGGAAGTCAAGTTATTCTCCAAAGCATCTGAGGGCAGGACAAGAAGCAATGGGTGGAAACTAATCAAGGAGAGAAGCAACCTAGAACTAAGGAGAAAATTCCTGACAGTTAGAACAATTAATCAGTGGTACAACTTGCCTCCAGAAGTTGTGAATGCTCCAGCACTGGAAGTTTGTTAAAAGACATTGGATAACCATTTGTCTCAAGTGGTGTAGGGTTTCCTGCCTAAGCAGGGCGTTGGACTAGAAGACCTCCAAGGTCCCTTCTGTTATGTATGTAGGTTTAAATGTTATTGGCTTATTTGAACTGTTCTTGTAAAATGTCAAATGGGATTGGTTTAAATAGTGCGGGAAAAACCCTGCACTCCCATTGGCTGGCAGCTATGGCTGCTGGCTATAAGAAGCAGCCGTAGCCCAGCCAAGTCGGGTCCATTCGAGCTGTAGTCACTTAATAAACTCTTCACTGAAGCTCTTCGCGTCTGACTCTTCATGCAAACTTAACACCTTCCAATTCTGTTATTCTATTACAAATGTATAAGCCAGTTGAACAAAAATCTTTGGGAACATCTAAGAATTAAAAAAAGGGCACACTTCTGGAATGGAAAGATGGGCTGGTCAACTATGAGCTATATGTATCAGTATTCCAGATTTGTAGAAATGATGTCAGAAAGGCTACAACTCAGATGCTAATATGGGTTCGAAATAAAATGAAGAAAATGGGATTCAGTCAGCTGCTGAATGGAATTTCCAAAATATAATCAATAGTTTAAGCAAAAAAAAAAAGCTAATATCTCCAGTTCCTATTTTGGTTCCAATCTACATCGTGTAAGTAATACTCTAAATCCAACAACAATTTTCAGAAAAGATCCTTGGGGGAAGTCATGTGACTAAGTGTACCATGTGATTGTCTACATTAAAATGAGGTGCCCTCTAGATTCATTGAGTGAGAGAAGAATGTTTCAGATAAATGAGCCACCACCATCTGAAGGTTGGGTTTACTTCTTCTGTGAAGAACTACAAGAGAGCCAGGTGACAGGATATCAAAACCAAGCAAAACTACACAGCACAACTGGGACACAGAAGTTAAAACAGCAGATTCTCAGTCCATCCAGGTCATGCTTGTTGTCCCAAAGATGCTTTTTCAAAAGGCATCTGGATTTTGTTTTTCTTTGAAGTCATTTTGCTTCTCACCAAAGAAACTTCTACAGAACTGAAGAAGCTTCTTGGATGAGAAGCAGAATGCCTTCAGAGCAAAACAAAGCCCAGTTGCCTTTTGAAAAAGCACCTTTGAGCCGTTAAACTTCTTACTCAGCTTGAAACAGGAACACAGCTCAGAATGTGACTCAGCTTCCATAGAACAAACTCATCTCTTGTTCAGTAGGTATTCAGGGGAAAAAAATATCATCCCGGAAAAGATGAAGCAAGACCCATGATATCCTGTCTAATAGATGCTGGCTAACATTTCAGCCAAATTCTGAGCTCACTTTAGCCATTACGAATCCAGCCAAGCAAGCTCTCTTGCTTGTAAAGCTGTGCAACTGTCATCAGGAAAAACCTATTCCCTTGTATACTATTTTTATAGTCCAGAAAGCCTCCCTATTGTGCCCATTTGTGTGTGTGTGTGTGTGTGTGTGTGTATGGGGGAGATGTGAAGTCAACATGAAATATGGGAGTCTCTCATTTTTTCCAGCTGCACATTGGCAAATAGTGCAATGATCATGGCAAGTTCCCAGCTTTATAAAGTATGATGGAAGTATTCATTTGAGAATGCCATCTCATTCCTGGGACATTCCTTATAATACACTAAAATGTTTTAATTCCTCCTCTTTGAAAGCCAGGAACAGGAAGACTGAGAAGCCTTAAATCTCCATTTTAGGGCATTTAGCTGGGCCTGTATTAGAGTCTTTATCACATAGGACACACCCAAGCCCACATACATATATACTGCGTGTCTGAATGCTTCCATTTTTAAAATATTTTTTCTACTTTTAAGGTTGATGAGAAAATGCAAGCAGGCTAAGGCCTACCTTCATCTGAATGTTTCCAAGCAATTTTTCTCTAGCTTCTAGTGAAGTAACTGATACAAGTCTTTCAGACCATTGGTAGATCACAATAATTAAAATACTTTCAACTTAGAAGCTGAGGAAGCTGATGAACAGTCAGTTTTATCTTCCCATTCAAGGTAAAATGCCAAGAAGCTACAAAATTGGATTTTTCACTGGAAGACTCTTTTCTTGGAAATCAAATCCACCTTTCACATTGCACCCACGAGTGGGTTAAAGTTTGCTGGTACTGATGTACAACCTGAGCCCTTTACTACAGTGGTGGGATTCAAAAAATTTTACTACCGGTTCTGTGGGCATGGCTTGGTGGGTGTGGCTTGGTGGGCATGGCAAGGGAAGGATATTACATAATCCCATTCCTTCCCCACCCCACTAACCTGCTTTCCAGCTCTGTTCTCTTGTGCAAGGCAACAAAAGAAGACCCAGCCAATCAGCTGGGACTCGGGAGGCAGAGACTAGATGGGGGCGGGGCCAGTCAGAGGTGGTATTTGCCAGTTCTCCCAACCATTCAAAATTTCCACTACTGGTTCTCCATAACTGGTCAGAACCTGCTGAATAGCACCTCTGCTTTTGAACCTCTAAGGCTGTTTTATTCAGGTTAAACCTGTGGACTACTTTTTCATATTCCAAAGGTGAAAAGCATTTAAAAGCAGCTCAGATGTAAAAGTAGCTTGCCATTTTGGCAACGTACAGGGTTGTGAGTAAGCACTGGTGGAGGGCCAATTTGTCGGGGGAGCGGGGAGAGAGGAGAGAACCACTCCACTCCGCAGGAGGGCTTCATTCCTATGGTGAAACACCGCTAGCTATAAATCCACATCTCTCTTTGAGGAAGCTTCCCTTGGTAGGAACCAGCAGGCACCTAGTTTCCCACTAGTGAACCTTCTTTAAGTATCCATCTGGACTTCCAAGCTTATCTAACTCTGACATTTTCCTATGTACAGGAAATCTTTCCAAAAGAAGTCCTGGGGAGAAACACATTGTGTTAGGAAAACTTTTGAGAACTCAACCAAAGACTATTTTATACTTATTTTCCAGTAAGGCCCAGGTTCCCAATGATGCTGACAGCATTTATGTTCTAAGTATCCAACTATATGTGAGTGTAGAACAGCTATAGATCTAGCATTTGTAAGATGTATCTCACTTTGTTCTCAATTTGGAGCAGAGCTTGGCTTTCTGCAATAAGCCTAGGACTGTGCCAAGAACTAGGGCCAGTTGAAGTATATTCCTGTAGGAAGTCACTTGTGTAGTAAAGGCAGAATTTTCCCCAGGAGTAACATCAGCAGTTATTCTTATGCTCCTCATCTAGAGATTTTTTTTTGAAGAACAAGATCTATCTTGCTGAATTCTTTCTTTCTTTCAAATAAATTTTATTGAATTTTCACTTTTAAAAACAAGTTCTATATACATTTTTTGCAGTTATGTGTGGCATCAGTTATTCCATTCTCCTGTACATACTATATACACACTATTTACAATTACACTTTTACACTTTTACTTTTACATTAACTTTACTTTCTATTGCCTAACCAGTCATACCATTTTTCCCAGACTGTAGAGTATTCTTTTTCTTCCCTCTCCTGCAATTCCATTGTAAGTTTGCTAATTTCTGAGCAATCCATTACTTTTTTATGATCATATCATCTGTGGGACTACTATCTAATTTCTAGTTTTATTAAGCTTTTAATGTCTTTTGTATATTCACCTTTAGTTATCCCTAGTAGAAACGTTTCAGGTTTGGGTACTGTCTTTGAGCCTGTTATTTCCTATAACCAGATCTTTACCTTATTCCAAAATTTCTTTCCTTTTGGGCAGGTCCATCACATGTGAAAGAAGGTACCTTTTTTTTTTTGCACTTCCAACATTCAGGTTTTAAATTTGGGTAGATTTTGGCCAATTTTGCTGGTGCTTGCTGAATTATTTCTACCAGGTTATTTCTACTTTTGCAAAATTACACATGACATAATATTCCATGGGCTTAGCAGGTGATGAAACTAAGCTGCCTTAGTTTCACCTTGAAGCAAAATGGGCAGCAGACAAATTTGATAAATAAATACAATTTTTTAAAAAAACTTGCACCTTTTCCCCATATTGAAAAGGAAGAAAAAAAACAGAATTGGGATGTTTTTGTTGGCAGTTTTTGTTTCTAATGATCTGTTGTGGCACCCCATGCCACCAAAACAAACAAACAAACAAAAAATAAGGTGGACAGAAAGGGGAAATATTCTAAACCTGAGTTCCCCAACTTTTCTGGATTGGTGGCTTGAGCAGGGGGGGATGAAAAAGAGGGGATGATTTTGTGGGAGGAGCAAGCGATTGTGTGCACATGTGCATGCATGCACCCATGATGTTCGTGACAATGCTTGCATGAGTGTGGTCACAAGTGCCCACGACGAGACTCATGCAAGTATGGCCATAAGTGCCTGCAAGACTTGTATGAGTGTGGCTGGATTGTCTGAGACGCTCATGACGATGCTCACGTAAGTAGAGCCCTGCGCACACAAGGATGCATGTATACCAGCTGGCCACTCATGTAGCCCAGTGGCAATTAGGCCATAGCCTGGTAGTGGGCCTCAGCCCACAGGTTGGGGACCCCTGCTCTAAACCAAGAGCTCAGCAAAGATTTCTTGGCAGAAAAAGATCATTTAAAGCAAGGGTCTTCAAACTTGGCAAGTTTAAGACTTGTGGACTTCAACTCCCAGAATTCCTGAGCTAACATGACTGGAGAAGGAATTCTGGGAGTTGAAGTCCACAAGTCTTAAAGCTGTCAAGTTTGAAGACCCCTGCTTTAAAGCTATTTACAGATATAAAAAATTGGACAAGATATTTCCTGGACATCAGCCTGTTTGCAACGCCTTACAGAAGATTTTTGTCTCTGTGCAATCTCCTTGTTTCTCTGATTTGGTAGAGATCCTTGATTTAAAAGATGGTTATTTATTGTAAAAGTGTTCTGTATTCCTTCTCTTGGGAACCATTCTCCTCTAATAAAGTACAAGCCTTTGATGCAAGGTTCTGATGTGGGCTGAAAGTAGTTTTGTTAGACTCACCAAAGCCTCAAATCACAGAAACGATAAGAACTGTCCCACCGTTCCAAGTCAAAGCTTCGTTTAGCATTTTGTTTCTCACAGTGAACCAAAAAATTAAAAGGATTAAAAAGTGGGATTCTAGATTCAAAGGGGATTTGAAAACATCATAGAAGCTAAAGTTTTTCAATAATTCATAAATTGATTATAAATGACCAAGTATATTATTATGTTAAAAAAAACCTCAAACTCTAAAGTGAAGATTAACTATTTGTTACTTGAATAGTTGCTTGTGATGAATAAGATTAGTCTTTAGGTAATGAGATAAGAATTTTATAAAAGGGCCATAAAAGTTTGTTTCGTTATACTTGAATAAACAGGCTGGTAAAAAATAAAGTGACTAGAAGTAGTCCTCAACTTACAATAGTTCATTTAATGACCATTCAAAGCTACAACTTACACTTACATCCGTTATAGCATCTCCATGGTCACATGATCAAAAGTCAGATGCTTGACAACTGACTCATATTTATGACGATGGCGGTGTCATGGTTCATGCGAACACCTTGTCCAACCTTCTGACAAACAAAGGGAACCAAATTCACGTAACAACTGCAGGGATTCATTTAACAACTTCAATCACTCTGTTACTGTGTACCAAACATGAATTCATATTATAAATATTTTCAGGTGTCATAAAAGACATTCCAATTCATTCTGGCAGGTTGGTTATGAAAGGCACAGAAATCCTATTGCTTAAAAACTTGATTATTTGGAAAACAACTTAATTTGGAAAATAATTGCTCACAATTAAGAAAGGGGTCGGTTTTATTTCTTTTTTTAAAAAAATACACTTATTTCTCCATCAACATGCTATTGCAGTGGTTCAATCCAAGTTTTTGCAATTGCTCTTTGTCATATCCTTGATTGTTCTGGTCTTTTTTTTTAAGTTGAACCATTTGATTTGGGAAATATTTTATGTTGCACATTCCCACACTCGCTTTCAGAAGAATTTCACACAGATTTCTTCCTCTTTACCTTCTGCAAGCTAGTTTTATAGAACTTGCACAGCATCTTAGGGTTGGAATTAGCCTAGACTGGATCTGAAGTAAATTCAGCATGAGTGTCTAGGCTCTCATCTATGCCAACTCAGTTTATGGTATAATTCTATTTTGTCATTCTCGCAGCCACTGATGTGTAATTTTGAATGATACTTTAGGTGGATTGGCACAATATAAATATATGTATACACTCCGCACATGCTTGTTTCCTTGAAACAAGCCTTGGAATATTACACCCAAACCTCTGATAAAAATGCCAAGAATCAAACCATGTTTAACAATTTATTTTTCAAACGGCATCTTCTTTTCCTTGCATGCATATGCATTTTTCATCTAGATGACTGTTGGATTTTCCATGTTGCATTACTTTCTTTCTTTCTTTCACTTGCAAACACTGTCTCTAAATACAAAAGCTTCTGCAAAGCATTGATTGGCCTTCCAGCACTCTCAAGGGAAGACTGAAGTTATAACATTCAACTGAAACAAACAAAAAACTTTTTATAGAGAGAGAAGAGCAGCTTCGGGGTTGCTTAATGCTCTCCTTTGACTGAAGAAAGAGCACAGAAAAGTTCACCCACCTGCATACAAAGCTGAGATGGTTGTTAAGCAACATTAGACACGTCTTCTGGGGCTATTTTGTTTATTCATTAGATTTCCAGACTGCCCAACTCCAAAAACACACTGCATGGCTCACAATACTTTCAATTCACAATACTTTAAAGATTTTTTTTAAGGAACATGACTGCTCAGACAAAAGTGCAGGTAGTCCTCAATTACAACAGTTCATTTAGTGACTGCTCAAAGTTACAATGGCACTGAAAAAGGTGACTTGTGACCATTTTTCATACTTACTGTTGAGTCTGCATGAAGAGTCAGACGCGAAGAGTTCCAGCAAAGAGTTTATTCAGTGACTACAGCTCGAATGGACCCGAGTTGGCTTGGCTACGGCTGCCTCTTATAGCCTGCAGCCGTGGTTGCCAGCCAATGGGAGTGCAGGGTTTTTCCCGCACTATTTAAACCAATACCATTTGACATTTTACAAGAACAGTTCAAATAAACCAATAACATTCAAACCTACATACATAACACTTACTGTGTGCCTCAGTGGTACAATGGTTAGAGTGCTGTACTGCAGGCCACTTCTGCTGACTATCGGCTGTTCAAATCCCACCAGGCTCAAGGTCGACTCAACTTTCCATCCTTCCGAGGTGGGTAAAATGAGGACCCAGATTGTTGGGAGCAATAGGCTGACTGTAAAACCGCTTAGAGAGGGCTGCAAAGCACTGTAAAACGGTATGTAAGTCTAAGTGCTAGTGCTAAGTGCTACGATCATTGTGGTATCCCCATCATCACATGATCAAAATTCAGAGCCTTGGTACCCGATGCAGGGTGGTTGCAGTGTCCCGGGATCACGTAGTCACCTTTTGCAACTTTTCGACAAGCAAATTCAATGGGGAAGCCCAATTCACTTAACGACCGTTTTACCAACTTAACAACTTTGGTGTTTCACTTAACAAACGTGGCAAGAGAAGTTGTAAAATGGGGCAAAATTCACTTAACAAACGTCTCCTTTAGCAACAGAGATTTGAGGCTCAATTGTGGTCATAAGTCAAGGACTACCTGTTCATAAATAATATTCAAGAAGAAAATCACCAGTGATTCTACAAATACTCTACCTCTACTCTACTCTGCCTGGGCAAGAAGATAAGTCTTAAGAGACATCTTTCTTCTCAGGCTAGAGGTAGGGTATATGTGGAGAGTAGTTGGCAACTTTTTAAAGTCTTTAAGAGAGTTGAAAATAGTTTGCTCATTATGCTTTGAAGACATCAGAAATATTCCTAAGCAGTGTACCTGGGACGTTCATCTTCCAATCAGTCTGGGTTCCTAGTCTCATACCATGTTGGGTTCTTTCAGAAAGGACTGTTCCAATCTCCTAGTCTCCATTATTATATCCGAAAAATTTTGCCAGGCCTTCAGTTTGGCTGAACAGGATGCATTGCCTTCTGCTTTTGTAATGGGACATTACAAAAAATAGTCTGCCTGCACCAGTGTATACAGATAATCCTTGACTTACAACCATTCATTTAGTGGCCATTCAATGTTATAACGGTATTGGAAAAAAGTGATTTAGAACCATTTTTCACACTTACGACCATTGCAGTATCCACATAGTCAAAATTTGAATACTGGCTACTGGCATGTACTTATGTAGTTGCAGTATCCTGGTGTGATGAGAATATCTTTTGTGACTTTCTGACAAGCAAAGTCAATGGAGAAGCAAGATTCACTTAACGATCGTGTAACTAAGTTAACAACTGCAGTGATTCACTTAATAACCGTGGCTAGGAAGATCATAAAATGGGGCAAAACACACTTAACAACTGTCTTGATTAGGAACAGACATTTTGGGCTCAATTGTGATCATAAGTTGAGGACTACCTGCATGTTCTTATAGTGATGGATAGTAGTGTTCATAAACTATATGATCTTTTTAATGTTCTCTATAGGGAATCTCAGATTATTTTTATTTATTTTCATCCACCCTATTCTGAAGAAATTTCCTGTCCAATTTTATGCCTCTATGCTCATCATCCATCTCTCTTTGCAACTGCAGTATTGCATTAATTTCTTTTCCTTTTAGCTTCATTTTTAAAATAAAAATGTTTTTTTACCTGCTCACTGGTCATAACAATGATTTGATTTGTTCTGAAAGACAGTAGTGCCTCCCAAGTAGATTAAATTCCTCTAACACAGTCTAGAAAGGCTTGAAGGAGTGTAATGCTGGCTTTAGGGTATGTGCTATCATCTTTGACTTATGTTGTGCTGCCAACTCCATATTATTGTCAAAACAGTGACAATATGATATAAAGTCACAATAGATGACAGCATTTGTTCACTCTTTATTGGGCTCAGAGGCCTGGTTTGTACTGAAATGGGAAACAATGATAAAAAAAACCCTGACAATTCTGTCCAGATATTCACCATATTCTAAAGCTTATTCATTAGCATCTTATTTTTGAACTGTTTTGCTTTGGCAACTGTTATTCCATAGCAGAATATGAACTTCATAACTCTTGCATTTTCTTTGAGTTTATCCATCTTCCTTTACTGAGATAGAAGCCGTCCTAGAAAATTATTGTGTGTATTTTTCTGTCTATGTGCATATCTACTGTACGTGTGTGTGTAGGTGCACACACAAACATGTGCAGCCACACACATGTACATATACAGATGATTGTACATATATATATACATACAAAGACACATAGACACTTGTACAACAGAACTTTATTCTATTGTAAAGTTAAAGTAAGGCAAGTCATCTTTTGAGAGAAAAATAAGAGCTCATTAATTATAAAAATATATCTCTGAGAGAAAAACACACAAACACTTTAGCCCACAATATGTTTTTTTTTTTTCACTGTCTAAAAGCAACCCTCAACTTAACTGGCCAGTGATGGTCACAAGAGCCTCTATTCATTAATTGATATAAATGTATTTATTAATATAACTAATATAACTTATTGATTTTATTAATATAGTTATACTATATTAATAATTTATTAATAGCAATGAGAATTCAGACAAATTCAGTCTGCATGAAATGAAGGTAAAATAATTTTCATAAACCTCTTTCTAAACTGATAGGAGAAACTTCCCAGGCTTGTGTGGGTGGGATCAGAAGTAATCATAATAAAGTAATACCAAAAATTTAATTTTTTAAAAATTGTATGGTGTGGTTTTTTTTTAAAATTTTTCAGAGGGGTTAGCTGACTTATTTTGTGGGTTTAAAGTAACTGACCGATCAATATAGACAGTCTCCAGCCTTAGACTGACAAACTCGAAAGAGACAACACAGAAAGGAAAAGAAAGCATAAGGGTGGGAAAAGGAAATAATATGATTTGGGTACTGATTCTTGCCCTGTAATGACCAGATGGAATTTCACCATGTTGGGTTCCATGAACAGAATCTAATACAAGAGACAAGAGCTCCTTAGTCTAGACTAGTTCATTCATTTATTCAAATAGAAAAGAACACATTTGTTTCTATTTGAGGGAGTGATGATGATGAAATATCCATTCAGCCATGGCCAACTCTTGGCGATTCTATAGGCCAGGTCTCTCCATCTCTTCTCATCTTGCACTGCTTCTTTGAGTTGTTGTTATGCTCTGCTGGTGTCAGTTTTGATGGTGTCCAGCCACCTTGTTCTTGGTGGGGGGGAGGGGGTAAATGTATCTCTTCAAAAGCCCCCATCATGTATATAATTGTGTGTATAATTGGAGACATTATCCCTAACTTAGCTCTACATGGCTTAGGGCCGGGGTATCTGCAGGACCATCTACTGCCAGCAACGATCTCCCAGTGCCCGGTGCGGTCCCACAGACAGGGCCTCCTTGGGGTGCCGTCGGCCAGACAGTGTTGGCTGGCGGCCCCCAGGGGGAGAGCCTTCTCTGTGGGAGTGCCCACCCTGTGGAACCAGCTGCCCTTGGAGTTGCGGTTGACCCCTGACCTTCGATCCGTCCGTCGCGACCTGAAGACATGGCTCTTCCAGCAGGCCGACCTGGACTGGGGGGGGGTGTTATTGGCATTTACTGGTTTTATCATTTGTTGTGGGTTTTAAATTATTGTTGGGATTTAATATTTTTAATAATTTTAATTTTTGTATTCTATGTCTTCTTATAGTTGTGAGCCGTCCTGAGTCCTTCGGGAGATAGGGCAGCATATAAATCCCATCATAAATAAATAAATAAACTTCATGTAAAAAAATAGATATAAAAAAAGATGTATCCTCTAATTATATGGGCCATGCCTCTGGACCTCAAGACAGTATTTATATATATTAAAATGGGAATATGATAGAAATATTGAATCCATGCAACAATGTACTTAAGACAGAAGCTAAATTATGGTGTTCTTTTCAGAATGTATTTATCCAAAATATGTTTGATCCACTTAATGGAGTGGATTGTGATTTAGGACAAAAAAATAATAATCTTGATAACAACAATAGTCACAAAAGATCATTTTCAAAAATCTGGATATTTGAAACTGGCTAAATTTGTATTTCCAAATTTATTTTGTATTTTGTAGCTATTGGTATGAAGCCATAGCATAACAACCTATAAGATGCTGAATGTAGTAACACTGCAGCTACAGTTTAAGGACATTTTTCATTGTTCTCATTAGATCACTGACTTAGTCCGCCTCTTTAATTGGCTAGGATGAAAGAAAAGAATTAGGAATGTGAGATCTGTTTCTTCATGTAAAATACCCACATGCATTTCCCATAAAATAGATTTAAAATTCTATGGACTGTTCCAAAACATGTACCATTAAAGAGCATTATCCAATGGCCAGATTAACTTAAAGTGCACATTGTTTGAAAAAAAAAAAGCTAATTAACAACTTATTAATTGGATCGAAAGTCTGAAATTGTACTTCTAGAAAATACATAATTTTCTTCAAGTATTATTAAAGCGTTTTTGTTGTACCTATTAAAGATTCTTGTCTCTAAGTTAATTTCATTATGCTAATAAGCTATCATCGTTACAGAACTTACGCTTTGATCCATGTTAATTGTCATGATCTTCAAAGACAAAGTCACTACTTACTTTAAATGAATTTTACATCTTTTTAAAGAATCACACGGAAATTAGGGGAAGTAATTAATTTTTTATTATGTGTCTCAATATTTTTTTAAAGGAGGGAGTCAATGGTATTGGCTAGAATTCATTTTAACATTTAACTAGTGAAAACAGTATGAGGCAAAAAAAAGGTTCAGATGCAAAAGATTAAAGAAAATTTGAAACTGGGACCTAATTTGTCTTGATAAACTTTGGTGTTTAATATGCTCCTTTTGTTCTCAGTGTGAAACAGCAGGGTTTTGATTTGTATAAACTTTTTGAAGAATTAATTCTTTCTAATTTTATCTTTTCTTTGGTTTCTCTTTGCAGCGAGACAAAGAAGTTGACCTTCAAACCATAACATTTTTTTTAAAGATTACAAACTGCACAAGGTTAAATATATTGATGGCCTAAGATTAACTGTTATATACACTTATCAAAAACGGTGTATGTAGTAAATCCAAATTTTAAGGAATCTGATAACATAGTAGTAATCTTAGACACCGGAAGGGTTACTAAACCCCACGTACTGTATACACACAAAATATGAAGCACTGTTCCCACTGCTGTTCAAAAATCATAAAACTGATGGGAGTGTCCTGATACTCCCATGTTACACGCCTCCTGCGTGAGTTGCACTGGTTACCAGTTGCCCTCCAGGTGAGATTCAAGCTGCTGGTGTTGACCTACATGGCTTAGGTCCTGGGTACTTGAGGGAGACCCTGCTGCCAATAATGGCTTCCCAATGTCCCATGTGCTCTCACAGGCAGGGCCTCCTTGGGGTGCCAGACAGCATTGGCTGGCGACTCCTAGGGGTAGGGCCTTCTCTGTGGGAGCATCCACCCTATGGAACCAGCTTCCCCTGGAGCTTAGGGTAGCCCCCGACCTCCCGTCCTTCTGGCGGGGCCTGAAAACATGGCTGTTCCAACTCGCTGACCTGGACTGAGGAGGGGGATGGGGTTTTTAATGAATTGTGTTATTGTTTTAATTTGATTATTGGTTTTCATATTTAATTTCTTTTTAATTGTATAGTATTTGTATTGTTTTTATTGTTGTACGCTGCCCCAAGTCCCTAGGGAGATAGGGCAGCATAGAAATCCAATAAATAAATAAATAAATATACAGGTAGCCCTCAACTTAAGACAATAATTGAGTCCAAAATTTATGTTGCTAAGCGAGATAGTTATTAAGTGAGTTTGCCCCATTTTATGATTTTTCTTGCCAACTGCCAGCATTCCGAGTAGCGCATCCAAAGAAATCAGAATCCCAAGGGAGGATTTTTTCTCAGAGAACATGTTTATTGTACACATCATATCACAGCCAGTGAAAACCAACTCTAAAAGTTTCCTGCGGTTCCCATGTAATTAAAAGAGCAAAAGTTTCCCTCCCCAGGTGTCACAGGTTACATTGGCCAATCAAAGCAGTTGGCAGGCTCCCTTGACCACTTTGGCCTCCTACTGCCACCTGTTGGGATTACCTTGTTTCCCATGGGAGAGCTCTTTATTTTGTCTAAGAGACAGTCTAACCATTGCCCCCTCATCCTCCCCTCCCCATAGTGTGTAGCAACTATGAAGCAGCACAAGATGGCCTCAGCCATTCACAGTTGTTAAGTGTATTGCTGAAATTGTTAGTAAGATAGTTGTTAAGTGAATTTGACTTTGCTTGTCAGAGGGTCCCAAAAGGTGATCACATGATCACTGCAACCATCATAAATACAAGTCAGATGACAAGCATCCAAATTTTGATCATATGACCAAGGGAATGTTGCAATGGTCATAATTAAATAAAAAAAAAGTTGTAAGTCACTTTTTTTTTGTTGTAACTTCGAAACGGTCACTACAGGAATGGCCATAAGTCTAAGACTACCTGTAAACCTTTGTAAAAGGAAATAATGAGATGTGGATAGATATGGAAACACCAGGTGTTAACTCTGAAGCGAACCTGGCTGAAGCCATCTTGTGCTGCCTCATAGTTGCCACGAAGCCTGAGGGAGGGAAGAGGGAGGGGGGGGATAGACAGCCCAGCTATCAGTCAAAATAAAAAAAAATGTTTTCCTGTGGGAACCAAGGTCACCGCAACAGGTGGCTGGTGAAGGAGGAGAGGAGCCGGCCAACTATATTCATTGGACAATGTGACTGATGACACCTGGGGGGGGGGAAGTAGTGATTTATGACTGGTTCTGTGGGTGTGGCTTGGGTGTGATGTCACTTGGTGGGAGTGGCTTGATGGGTGTGGCAGGGGAAGGATACTGTAAAATCTCCATTCCCACCCCATTCCTGGGGGAAAGTTACTGCAAAATCCCCATTCCCTCCCCACCCCACTAACCTGCTTTCCAGCTCTGTTCTCCTGTGCAGGGCATGGGTCCGGGGTACTGTGCAGGCTTGGGTCCGGGGTACTTGCAGGAGCGCCTCCTACCAGCATCGAGGTCCAATTGCCCAGTATGCTCCCACAGGCAGGCCCTCCTGGGGGTGCCGTCGGCCAGACAATGTCGGTTGGCAGTCCCCTGGGGGAGGGCCTTCTCTGTGGGGACGCCCACCCTGTGGAACCAGCTGTCCCTGGGGCTGCGATTGGCCCCTGACTTACCTTCCTTCCGCCTCAATCTAAAGACCTGGCTGTTTTTACAGGCCGGCCTGGATTGAGAGGGATTGGGGATTTTAACGGGGTATTTTAGTATTTTATTATACATTTGGATTGGATAATATTTTATTGATTTTGTATGTATATCTTTGTGTGAGCCGCCCTGAGTCTTCCCCGGAGATGGGGCGGCATATAAATCCAAATATAATAATAATAACAATAACAAAAGAAGACCCAGCCAATCAGCTGGGACTCAGGAGGCAGAGAATAAATGGAGGCGGGGCCAGTCAGAGGTGGTATTTGCCGGTTCTCCGAACTACTCAAAATTTCCACTACCAATTCTTTAGAGCTGATCAGAACCTGCTGAATACCACCTCTGGGGCGGGGGACTTTTACTCTTTAAATTAGGTGAAAACCGTGGGAACCTTCAGAGTTGGTTTTCACCGGCTGTGCCAATATGATGTATCCAATAAACATGTTCTTTGAGGAATCTACTTGCCTCAGAGTTCTGCTTTCAATGGGTGCATTACTCGGAACGCTGACACCAGGCTTTGCTGATGGGCTATTTCTCTATGTTCTTACTTGCCTGTGTATAGGCCTATACTTTGATGCTCAGCCAGAGGCCTGGCAGCTCAAATGTTACTGCATTATACATATGCAAATCATTAAATTTGGAATCTGCTGGATATGAGCAAAGTATATCTGTTTTCTGGGTATATCTGATTAGCTGCATTTGGGAGTATTTTGTCCATTCAGAATGCATGAATCTACACATAGAAAACTCAATTCTTTTCTTATTCCCCCCATCCCCCCATCCCATTTCTGTCCCACCCAGTAGGAGATTACAAAACGCTGGGGTTCACTGTGAGATATTTTACTCTTCTAAAAACCTTTGCTTTTTAACTAAATGCTTTCTTATCTTTCTCATTTAACATAGTCCCACATTTCTTCTTTGAAGTAATTTTGGGCTATCTGATAACATATAATGGGAAACATGTTTATGTCTTGCACCAGTTCTTGTGACATATTTCAAATGCTTAGAACAACAATTTTCAGAAGCTTTCATTAAGGTTAATTTTTTTAAGAAAAAAAGAGCTACATTAAATATGAACAGATTTTCTCACAAACAAAATGCAATGTGTATTTAACAGACTTCTGTATGTTATATTTGATAAACTAGCTCATATAAATGCAAATTTTTGACTTTATGCCAGAACCAGGTGGTTTAGAAAATATTTCTATTAAACAAATAATGCTGGGTGAGTAAATTCAAAAGTTACGGTATGGTACACTAAAAAAAAGGAAGGAAAGAAGGAAGGAAGGAAGGAAGGAAGGAAGGAAGGAAGGAAGGAAGGAAGGAAGGAAGGAAGGAAGCTTTAAGTTAAGTTACAAAAATTTTGTCCCCTGGTGTCCTTTTACTTAATAGAGACAACAGAACTACAAAATAAAATGTAGACCTCTAACCTGCTGTGGTTAGGTGCTTATTTTCTCCCCTCCATCTAGTAAACAAATACATTTTTCTAGAAAGGTAATGAATGTCTCCATCATCATGTGCTACTAAACTGTATTATTATATACAAATCTGTCCAGTCTTCACAAATGATTATTCTAAGTTCAGATTCCCCCTTGCAAGTATTTTCTGGCAGTTAAAGAATGAAAAAGGCTGCCCATCTGCAAATGTTCACTAAGATCAGGGGTCCCCAAACTTGGCAACTTTAAGACTTATGGAGTTGAAGTCCACAAGTCTTAAAGTTGCCAAGTTTGGAGACCTCTGACTAAGATGTATTCTACTGCCTCTTACGAACCCTGAAATGTCTCCAAATCTGTGTTGAAAGGTTGAGGTCATGCTGAAAAAAGACTTGAGAGAGGCAAGAGAAGAGAAGAGAAGAGAAGAGAAGAGAAGAGAAGAGAAGAGAAGAGAAGAGAAGAGGAGACAAGAGAAGAGAAGAGGTTTTCTTGGGCTTCTTCGAATTCAAGAATGACCTTGACTCCCAAGAATTATTCCTATATAAACCTCTGCATCTAACAATGTCGTTATGATGGCCTCTGAGCTTGGTTGTTTTCCTGAAGACGTTTCACTACCCAACTTGGTAACATCATGAGTGCTAGAAGGGAGTAGAGCTTGCTCTCTATTTATTGAATATACTAAGACTTGCCCTGTTGCCACTGGTAGGAAATTCTTTTCTCCTTATTAATACCTTGATTAGATCTACATCTGCAAAAAAAAAAACAACCAGGCTCAGAGAGAACCAAGGACTTCACAGTTGTATTCTAAGCTACATATATTCTCTTTGAAACTTGTTATGGCTACAGAATAAAGTTTCCCTCACTTTGCCCTTTCTGCTTGATACTTATGTGGCTAATAATATTAACGACTTGCTTCAATAGCAAACATTAAAGGCTTCATCTTTTTTTTTTTAATTTGGAGAGACAAACATCAACATTAAACAAACAAGCCACACATGTCTGCAAACATTCTCTTACTGGTTAGTTGCGTTTGTTTAGTTGTAAGAAGGAGTTGGTGTGTGGTGCATGGCAAATTATAAGCTTTTCTACAAGCTGAAATGCTAGACTTATAAGTGGGACTCATCTGCAAACTTTCTGGGTGATCTGAAACAAGCTATTATCTTTCCAGGACTGACCCTTTCATTAAGTAAGAGTGAGTCGGCTGCTTCAGGCAAATGGTTAGTAATTTCATTTACTCTTGCTGTACAATGCAACCACAATGCCTACTTGCTGCTAGAGGGAGGCACGTTGCATAAGAGCTTCTGCCTATGCTTTATGCACCTTGACTTGAAGAGGGTGCCTGGGGAAGGATGCTACCCAATTCCATTTTGAGCCAGTCCTCTGCTCTCTGGAGTATTATTTCCCTGACAGTTTTGTCTACTTTAGCCTGAGAAAGAAGAAAAAAGATTCCAGATGACCTGTAACTAACATCCAATTGTTTCCTGAGTTACTTTTTGGAGTATTATCTTTATATTTCTTTTGTGTAATAGCAATAGCATTTAGACTTACGTACTGCTTCACAGTGCTCTACAGCCCTCTCTATGCAGCTTACAGTGTCAGCATATTGACCCCAACAACAATGTGGATCCTCATTTTACCAACCTCAGAAGGATGGAAGGCAGAGTCAACCTTGAGCTGGTCAGTATCAAACTCCTGGCAGTTTGCAGAGTTTGCCTGCAATACTGCATTCTAACTACCTTGCCGCCATGGCTTTTATAACCCCACAAACTTAGTTTAGTTTACTTTATTGTCATTGCACCTCGTACAACGAAATCAAACACCCTCTTCAGTGCACATCATGACCATGATCATGAAAATAAACACAAACACACATCCTTCACTGAAAACTCCCGACACTGCACCAACACGGCACTATACAGTAGAATTCAAAAGAGCTACTGCCCTGGGGTAGAAGCTGTTTTCCAGCCTATTTTGTCTTTGTTTGTATTATTCTGTACCGTCTGCCAGAGGGTAATGGTTTAAAAAAATGCCCATTTATGTATGATTTATTTTGGAGGAAGAAATGTTTTGGCTTCAGTGTCTATGGAGATTCTCAATCATCCAGGTCATGGTTGTTCCAAAGGTGCTTTTTTTCAAGAGGGAACTGGACTTTCTGGGCTCTTCAAACTGGTAGAACATTTTTTTGAAACCCACCACTGCTTGCAACCCTGGCAGGTTTCTGCTGCAATAGAAAAGCTTCACTCTTCAGCCCCTAAACATGCCACATGGAATTTGCAGGAGGAGTGCATTATGAAGACAAACTTGTCCAGAGACTGCATTTGCTAAATGGCAGGTGCATGATTTCTCTTTTTTCCCATTATTTATTTATTTATTTATTTATGTTTGTATGTATGTATTTATTTATTTATTTGTTTATTTGTTTATTTGTTTATTTCTTTATTATTTTAATCATGAGAATACAACACAGTGTATCCGTTCTGGAATTACAATTGTTATACATATATAAATTTTACTTCACCTTTTACAATCCACTTGTTTGATACATTGTTTACTAATGATTCTAATCATCATAGCTACTTAGGTTCCCACCTTGCCTTCTTCTATGCAACCACTGATAAGAATTTATTCCACATTTCATAGTACTCAGATTCCCCTTTGGTTTTTTTTTAATTCTAGGGTTAAACTGTCCGATTTCCTTTCACTAATATTCACATGTATTTATGCAAGTTGATTCACTTGTCTACATCATCAAAGTGGACATCACGCATTGAATATCAGTGCATAAACCACATATCCTTACTAAGAAGCAATGAAGCACTGCTTGGCATTTCTAATGCTTCCTAAAGTAACTTTAAAGTCATTGGGCTATTGGGAAATCATGAAATGTTGTGTTCATCTCAGCCCCAAATAAAGATAACCCTCGACTTACAACAGTTCATTTAGTGACCATTCAAATTTACAACGGCATTAGAAAAGTGACTTATGACCATTTTTTATGACCTTTGCAGCATGCCCGTGTTCACATGATCAAAATGCAGATGCTTGGCAATTGACTCATATTTATGACAGTTGCAGCATCCTGGTATCATATGGATTACCTTTTGTGACCTTCTGACAAGCAAAGTTGATGGGGAAGCCAGATTCACTTAACAACTGTGTCACTAGCTTTAACAACTGCAGTGATTCACTTAACAACTGTGGCAAGAAATGGGGAAAACTCACTTAACAACCATCTCATTCAGCAACAGAAATTTGCTAAGCTTAATTGTGGTCATAAGTTGAGGACTACCTGTACTCAGGTTGCACCACAGTTTGTTAGTTTCAAAATTCTATGTGATCAACATTGTGTGTGTGTGTGTGTGTGTGTGTATGTGTTGGTGAAAGGAAGAAGAAGCTAGAAAAGTTTTGGCTTCCTAGAGATCCAAAGAAAACAAAACAACAGTTGCCCAACAAACCAGGATTACCTTCCTAATTTCCCTAAGAAATGGTGGCTTTTTATAAACCATGGTTTAACCAAAAGAGGTTTGTTTCTGGGCCTACATCAAGCAGAGCTATTTGCCAGCTGTCCTCTTTGGTAGATAACCTCTTTTCCAACTTTGGTAGATCTGCCTTGTATGACTTGTAATAGGGATTCAATAAAGTACAATTTTAAACCATTCCCAGTTCTAATTCTACCATATCATTTTAATGACAGGCTTGCTCTCACTATCAGAAACATCTTTGGTTTTTGCCTCAGAAAGTTCAGTGCATACAAGTTCCCTGGGGAAAGCATGGACTTGCAGAAGAGGCCGAGATGTCTCTTTTCCAAGGAATCTGTCTCCATTCCAGCAAGACTCCAGGCCTAGGAGTGAGTCATAGGCCACTCTCATTCTCTAGAAGTATTAACTAGAGATAGTACAAGAAGTGTGGGCTGTCATAAGCCTATGAAATGTGACAAAAGTGAAAGCCATTCATATTTCATGTTTAAAACTAAAACTAACACTCAAACAAGAGAACCATGTGGATCAGTAAAGATACATTTGGGCCTTTGGAAAATTATGGGGGTCTAACTGGATAACGTGGGTGAAATTGTTCCCAGGCCTGGAAGAATATTTTGAAAGGATTTGGTGGCAGGTACAGATATTCTCCCAACAAATTGTGTATTCTGCTCTGGATGCTCTTTGGGACAACAATTCTCAGGAATCTCTAAATAACGTTCAGTGAGAAGCAGCCCCATGTATATTCATGGTAATCTATTCAATCAGAATGGTAAGGTATAGTTTGCTGTTGAATTTAGTGCTTCACATTACAGCATGTTAATTAAATTTGATTTGTATTGTCATCAAGTAAGCCCTCCCTAAGCTTCATGCAGCTTCTTCTGTATCCATAGTGTAATCATGAAGGTTTACCATATGTAGAGTTTCTGCTCTCATCTTTGAGAGACATTTTATGGCCATAGGATGAAGCCCATTGATGCTAGTGCAAGGGATTCTTTCTGGAAAATGTTAAGAAAAGGAGAACCCTCAGAGAAATAATTTCAGAGTGAGATGAGAGATATTGATACTTCTGGGAAAAAAAAGAAATTAAAGGCAATCAGAACAATAGCTTTCTTTCAATGATTTTAACATGATTCCCGGGGGGTGGGGGGAATGGCTGGAGGTAGATAACTAAATTGTTGAGCATGTGAGTACATTAAACAGCAGTTTACTGCTACATGAAGGTATTTTTGGAAAGTATTCTGAAGAATCACACACTTTTCTAGCATGGCTGCAAGGATTATTAAATCTTCTATTTTTTCTCTTAATTACCTACAGTTTAGGAGAGAAGGGCAGCTTCAAAAGTTGTGTTTAATGGAACTACTCCAACTTCAAGCAACAATTATATTACCTCAGTCCTCTGGGCTTGGTTAACACAACAAGCTGAGCTATATTTGAAACAGAAATGAATACTTCAAATTTCTCATAGGATCCTCACAGAGCACAGAAAGGTGAAAGAGAACTGTAAGAAAGCTAGCCTCATTTCTGGAACATGAAACACATTCTGTATTCCTGTGTCACAACAAGCTATGGTTTGCCTAAACATGGCTTTTTAAATAAGCTATATTGGGGGGGAGGCACACACAAGAGATTAAGCAAACAACTGTCAAGCCTCAGGGAAATCAGGAGGTTCAGGCAGTTCAAATGAGTATAAAGATTTATTACAAGCTTAAGCTTTATTTCTACAAGAATCTGACCAACTAACAGTCAAGGGAAATGAGCGGGAGATAAGAGAGGCATTCAAGGTGGATCTAGATCTCTTGCGGGCACAAAGGGACTCGTGATTTATGACACATTTGATCCCTCCCCCAGACTCAGCTTGGTCATCTTCTACAACAACAAGCAAACCACATTATATGTGAACATACTGTTTGAACCAAGCCTATGTCAGAAACCATGGAAGAACTAAACCCAAAACAGGATAAATAGGAGGCAGGAACAAGGAAGAACTCTATAATGAAGAACAATCAAGTATATTGAAAAACAAGAGTCCAAAAAGAAAATACAACTCTAAAAGTCTCAGTTGGCATTGGAAGTATATAAAAGACATGCTTGAATAGAAGTATTCAATGACTAAAATGGATGAATGGGCTGAATCCAGAATCAGAAGATTCCTAAGCAAGAAGGCCTCTACCTGATGTTCATTTGTTTCAGCTTGGCCAGCCACATACTAATCTAGTAATTCCTGTCAAAATCTGAGCCAGCCCAGTCAAACATCAACTTCATGTAACAGATTTCTCCTGTAAAATTGATGTAGGGACTACATCAGACCTGACATAGCCAACGTTGGATTAAGATGACTGATGATCAGTACTGTAGTGGAGCCAAAGCTCACAGGGATAAAGCACTGGGACTTGTTTATTATCAGTAATGTTGGCATCTGTTGCCTCTGAATTTAGCTGCAATCTTCACATGGCAGGGAGTGCACTACAATATATTGTAGCTGGGAGGAAAAGAGGTGGAATTTTCCCAGCTGCAATATACTGTGATTCACTAACCCTCTGATAATGTAAGGGCCATCCTACAGTTAGGGAGTTGGATCAAGACTGGAGAAACTCATATTGAAGCCCACATTCAGCCATGAAAGCTGTTTGCACATCTTTGGACCAGTCACTAGCAGAATATTGTCTTGAGATTTATTTTACAGATAAGCTGGAACAAAATATTTGGGGATGACTTTGATCTAGGCAAGTTCAATTTGCCTTAGAAAACATCTGTTCTTGGTGGAGATTAATTCCTGGGCAGTTTCCTGAGAAGAAAACGTGGCATAGGAACTTCCAAAACTATCCTTTCCCAGTTCTCTGGGGAAAAAAAGCACTCTGATAATTGAATTGGTTCTGGATCCACAACCTCCTTTGTATGTCAGCTCCTGTAAGCAGAGTGACAGATACGGATTCTTTGCAGATGCAATAAAATATACAGAAGGAGTGGGTGTTGCAATTGCAAAGTTCAGCCTGTGTCAAGACATAAAAATGCTACATGTCTACAACAGTACTTGCAGGGGATATCCTCTTTTCCATGGTAACTCACAGTTAATTGAGTTTTTGACTGGGGTCACACAACACCCTCAGCCACGTATTAGCAATCGCTTTTAACCTAGCATCTCATGGGAGCTCAACTATTGTTTTAAGAGTCCTGAAGCCTAAAAATGTATGAAGGTTCCAAAGGCAAGTGTTTTGGGAGTGGGAGAATGTTGCTATCCTCAAATGCAAGAACTGAGGGGTGGGAACTCTTAAGAGAACTCTTGGAAGAGGTAGAAGTGAGGGCATCTATTCATGCAACTCAACAGCTGAAATTTGGAGATGCATTCTGTAACTCTTGCAGACAGCTATTAAACATGGATGTCTCCTCCTGCAGGTCAAACTGGACACTCCATAGAAACGTCCATATTGTTTTCTTGGCAGCTACCCAAAGTGCTTTGCCCTTGCTTTCTACCAGGATATTCTTTTACTGACCTCCTACAGCCTTGATTTTTATTGGAATCTCCATCCAAGCTAACCAGCCTTAACCCACTTTAGAATCTGAAGACAATGTCTGCCAGGAGCTGGCAGCTGCTGAGACAAAATGTATTAGTCCATTCCCAAATGTATGGGCCTTTTTTTTTCTTGGCTGGCTTTTTCTGCAACACCCAGCAGCTGAAAAAGAAACAGTTTTCAAATCCTTCTATTTTTTCCCCCCATTAACTTTTTTGGATGATTTATTATCACAGTTATTTAGGAGGAAGTTTTGTTACATCAAGAAAGTGAATTGCTTACAAGACATGTTGGAGATCCCTCTTTAATATATCAACTCCTCTGTCAAGAAAGGAGAATTTGGGGAGAATAGGGTACCTTTTAAATCCTTCATACTGTTTTTGAATAATTTACCCTCTTTGTATTTTTCTGAATAATTTTGGCAATAGATTCTTATTTATTTAATAAAAAAAATGCCAAACTGAAAACCACATTTTGATGACTTTGAAATAATCATTGTTATTTTTGTGCTAGGCCTAACTGGAAGAAAAATCAAAAGCAGCATCCTCTTTCTTCAGGTTTTCTTCTCCTTCACAATATTTACTCTGTACTCTTTTACTCCTGTATATTCCTCCTGGCGTCACAGGCCTTACTGCAAGTGTCTCAACTAGTTTTGTTTTGGGAGCAACACCCATCTTTGTGGAATGAAAAGAGCAGCTGTTCTCATGTGAAGACCAGCTTCAACAACCAACAGTTTTTAAAAATAATTTTTATTCTTTAAAAACCAAAAATACAAAAGTCTCATTTCCATGAACAGTAATTGTGTTATTGTATATACATGTTTCTCATTTTGTAACTATACCATCATTTTTATCTTTATTCTTCACCCATTCATACCACCTCTCCCATATAGCATAATATTCTCGATCAACTTTGCCTTTTAATTCCATAGTGAATTTGTCTAGTTCAGCACAATCCATTATTTTTTTTAATTAGAACTTCGTCTGGTGGTGGTTTATCGCTCTTCCAATTTTGTGCAAAAGTGATTCTTGCTGCAGTTAAGATGTGTACAATAAGATATCTTTTATGTTTACTCAAATTCCCTTTAATCATACCTAATAAAAATGGTTATGTATGCAGGTTTGAAGTCATTGGTTTAGTTTGAACTGTTCTTGTAAAATGTTAGAAATGATAGGTTTAAAAAGTGTGGGAAAACCCTGCACTCTGATTGGCTGGCAACTGCGGCTGCTGGCTATAAGTAGCAGCCACAGCCCAGCCAAATTGGGTCCGTTCTGAGTTGTAGTCACTAATAAACTAAGAGCTAGAAGCACTCCGCATCTGTCTCTTCATGCAAACATAACACTGACAACGAGGGTGGGATACCCCTGAAGAAGACGGCAATGCGGAACAGAAGGAGAGCGAGATGGCTGTGCTGAACACCCCTCCAACCCTGTTCGATCCGACGGCAGAAGACTGGGATTCGTATGCAGATCGTTTCCAAATATATCTGGAGGGAAACAATCTTGCCGACATTTCCGAGAAGTGGAAGAGGGTGGTCTTTCTCATGCACTGCGGTCCGGCAGTTTTCAAGATGGCGAAGGCATTGGCGGGAGCTGCAGACGTGAAGGTAATGGACTGGCCTGACTTAGAAAAGCTGTTAAGAGCCCATTACGCACCACAAGTATCGTGCCTCATTAAGAGACACGAGTTTTACCATTGTGATCAAGGGGAAAGCGAAAACGTAAACAACTTTGTGGCAAGTTTAAGAGACATTGGGGGTGCATGAATTTAACAGTTTAGAAGAGGCCATGCGTGATCGATTTGTTCTGGGCCTTAAAGACAAGGTGCTACAGAGCAAGTTATTACTGAAACCTAAGATCATGCTGAAGGAAGCAATAGAAGAAGCCTCTTCAGCAGAAGCTACCAAGTCCTCAGCAGCAGCCATGAAGAAAATTAACAAGGCCACAAGCCATCCTGATGTGAAAAAGTCCACAACAACTCATTGTGAGCAAATAGATTCTGAGTCAGACTGTACTGAGGTGGAGGAAGGAATTTACAGACTCAGAATGGAGCAGAAAAAGAAAGGCCTGGGAAGAAAGAGGCAAGATTTCTACTGCAGAGGTTGTGGGGGAAGCCACCCCGCACTGAATGCAAGTTTTAGACACCATTTGCCTCTGTTGTGATAAAAGAGGACACCTAGCAAGAGTCTGCAAATCATCCAGAACTCCACCCATCAGAAGAAAGTTTGCTACAAGCAAAGACAAAGAATTCAAGCCTAACAATCTCAGTGAGAAAATGGGGCAGCACAGAAGCAAATGGGAAGAATGAAACTCATCAAACAGTAACTATTGTTCATTCATCACCTTTAAGAAGCAGAAAAGTGCATGTCAAGGTACTTATTGAAGGAAGGCCTTGCCAAATGGAGGTGGACTCAGGCTCATACCTATCTATGGTGTCATGGGACACTATTCACAGACTTCTTCCCAACATCCAGAAGAAGCACTTCAAGAAGCAAGCATTGACTCTTAAAGACTACCAAGGGAACAAGATTCCAGTAGTTGCAACAAGAGAATTCAACGTGAAATTCAAGGGCCACACCAAACGCCTACCACTGACCATCGTGGACAAGGACCACCCAAGTCTGCTGGGCCTTGAGTGGTTCAACCCGCTGGGCATCGAGGTGACTGGCATCAATCACATGAGCAACACTGAGTGGGAGGAGGCCTTGAAGTCTGAGTTTCCAGAGGTCTTCAGCGACGGATTAGGCAAGTACTTGGGGACCCCCATATCCTTTAACATAGATCCCAAGGTACAACCAATCCGTTTAAAACCCAGAAGGGTCCCATTTGCCTTAAAGGAAAAATTGATGCACAATTAGATAAACTAATAGCCCAAGGGGTTTTAGAGCCCACTGATCACTCCAGGTGGGAGACACCCATAGTCACACCAGTCAAGGCTGATGGGACTGTGAGAATCTGGGAGACTACAAGGGGACATTGAACCATGCGCTACAACAGAGCGCATATCCAGTTCCAGTAGTGCATCATTTATTACACTCTCTGGAGGGGCACAGTTTTTGCCAAGTTGGACCGCACAGGCATATCAACAATTAACAGTTGATGATGCCACTGCTGAAGCCCAAACCATTGTGACCCATAGAGGTGCCTTCAAATGCAAAAGATTGCAATTTGGAGTAAGCGTGGCACCAGGCATCTTCCAAAGCCTTATGGAAAGAATGTTACAAGGGTTGCCAGGGTGGTGCCCTATTTTGATGACGTTTTAATTTCTGCTGAAAATGACACTCAGTTACATGAGAGACTCAGGGAAGTCTTAACTAGATTCAAAAAGCGGGTTAAAAGTCAAAGAAGAAAAATGCACACTTAGAACAGATAAAGTGGAATTCTTGGGTTACATGATTGATAAACATGGCATCCACCCCACAGAAGCAAAGGTTCAGGCAATCAAAGAAGCCCCAGGCCAAAATGCAAAACAGATTTGCAAGCATTCTTGGGACTCATTAACTTCTATCATATGTTTCTACCTCAGAAGGCAACCATTGCAGAACCCCTACATAGGTTGCTGGACAAAAATCTGCTTGGGTCTGGGGAGGAAGGAACAAGCTGCATTTAACAATATCAAGAGACAAATCACATCTGATGCTGTGCTGATACAGTTCTCTGAGAACTTTCCTGTTGTTCTGACTTGTGATGCCTCCCCTTTGGAGTGGGGGAGTATTGAGCCATGCTTCCCAGCGGGAGGGAAGCTCCTATTGCATTTTACTCTCACCTTGACTAAAGCAGAGAGAACTACAGCCAACTGGACAAGGAAGCCTTGGCAATTGTAGCAGCTGTCAAAAAATTCCATGAGTATTTATATGGGAGAACATTTACTGTTGTCACAGATCACAAACCTCTTTTAGGCATTGTGGCAGGGGACAAACCAACGCCCACGATCCTGTCACCAAGAATGCTGAGATGGACTGAATTTCTTGCTGCTTATTCATACAAACTGATCCACAGACCTGGTAAAGACATTGGGCATGCAGATGCTTTGAGTCGCTGCCCACTTCCTTCACACATTGAGGACCCTGTTCCTGAGACTCACACCTTTTTCTAGAAACTGTTGCCAAGCTTCCAGTACATGCTGAAATTGCCAGAGAGACTGCCAAAGACACTTTATTGGCTCCTGTTATAGGCTGGATTAAGAAAGGCTTGGCCACTTCAAGATCTACCTCAACTCGCCCAACCTTTTAAATCCAGGCAAACTGAATTATCTGTATTAAGAGGATGTATTTTGTGGGGTAACAGGGTGGTTATTCCTGCAAAACTAAAAAAGAGGTTTTGGAAATGTTACATGAGGGTCATCCGGGAATTGTCAGAATGAAGGGATTGGCCAGGAGTTATGTATGGTGGCCAGGTATTGACAAAATGGTTGAAAACTGGGTTGCATCTTGTCCCAACTGTCAGGTAGTCAGGCCTGCCCCACCTCTCACCCCCACACAGGAATGGGAATGTCCTAGGGCCCATGGTCCAGGATTCACATTGATTTTGCTGGCCCTACCAGAGGGCACACTTTCCTTATTATAGTAGATGCATACTCCAAATGGCTAGAGGTCATCCCTATGGCATCCACCACAACTGAAGCTGTCATCAAACAGCTTAAAAAGCTTTTTGTAACTCACGGGTTACCTGATGTGCTTGTTTCTGACAATGGTCCTCAATTTACATCCAACCTTTTTGAATCATATCTAGCACAACAGGTATCAGACATGCCTGACAGCCCCTGGGCATCCTTCGGCTAACGGCCGGGCTGAACATATGGTACGATTTACCAAGGAAAAACTTCAGCAATTGGGTCCAGGGGATATCACTGAGAGAGTTGAAAAACTTCTCAGTGTCCAGCATATCACTCCCAACCCCTCAACTAATTTAACCCCAGCTGAATTGTTGATGGGTAGGAAACTCAGGTCTCCCCTTGATCACCTTCATCCCACTTACGCACCCAACGCACCACTAGATTCCACTAGCAAAATTTGCACATTCACTGTGGGTGATTCTGTTTATGCTAAGAACCTTATGGGTGAACCATTATGGATTTCTGCTGAGATAACCCAAATCACAGGCCCCAGGTCTTACAGGGTACAAACAGAGGATGGTGTCCTCTGGAGCAGGCACATTGATCAGTTAAGATCCAGATTGCCTCAGGAGCATCGCCTTTGCTCCTCTCTGGTTCCCATACCTACTGCCTCTTCTAGGAGGGAAGGGGAGGATTATGAGAATAATCAGAAAGCAAGAATCAACCCCATGTGTAACGAGCTAACATGACAGGAACCATCCCAAAACCTGTCACAGTACCAACAACCATTTTCACAAATGGAAGATTGCACATCACTACCTGATTTAGGTGCTGACATTGGGTTGGAGATGGATTGGGAGGAGAGACCAGGTTGTAGTAATAACCAAACAGGTTCTACCATTACTACAAATCCAAGTAAGGAAATGTCAGCAGACACATTTCCTCTCTCACAAGGTGAGAACCTTAAAACATCTGAACCACGTAGGTCTCAACGTACACGTAAGAGCCTCACCTATTTAAAAGAATACATTAGATAGGCTGGGATTTGAGTATGGACTGAACCTAGTGGGGAGGGGTGTTATGTATGCAGGTTTGAAGTCATTGGTTTAGTTTGAATTGTTCTTGTAAAATGTTAGAAATGATTGGTTTAAAAAGTGCAGGAAAACCCTGCACTCTGATTGGCTGGCAACTGCGGCTGCTGGCTATAAGTAGCAGCCGCAGCCCAGCCAAATTGGGTCCGTTCTGAGCTGTAGTCACTAATAAACTAAGAGCTAGAAGCACTCCGCATCTGTCTCTTCATGCAAACATAACAAAAACGTTTCTGGTTCCAATTTCAATCTATAATTTGTAATCTCAAAAAGCCATCTCTGTACTTTCTTCCAGTATTTTTTTAAGCTCTATACATTGCCACCACATATGGAAAAATGTTCCTTTCTTTTGTTTGTACTTCCAGCATTCCAGAATCATATTTGCATACATTTTTGCCAGTCTTGCCGGCGCTAAGTGCCATCTACAGAACATTTTATATTGGTTTCCCTTAAATGCCGTTGACAAAGTCAGCTTTCAGTTCTCCATCCAAGTCTTTTCCCACTCATCCAAATTTATGTTATGATCCACATTTTTTGCCCAGGCAATCATTGATCCCCGACAACCAACATTTAACTGTCCTGCGATAGCAAAACAAATATATCTACATAAGATAGCAATAGCACTTAGACTTATATACTGCTTTACAGTGCTTACCTGTCCTCTCTCTCCAAATGGTTTTACAGAGTCAGCCTATTGACCCCAACAATCTGGGTCCTCATTTTACCCATCTCAGAAGGATGGAAGGCTGAGTCAACCTTGAGCCTAGTGAGATTTGAACTGCCAAATTGCAAGCAGCCAGCAGTCAGCAGAAGTAGCCTGCAGTACTGCACTCTAACCACTGTGAGACTCATAAAATGACCACAGAAGCCAAATATGTTTGATGAATAAATTGTCACCATCTAGTTTAGAGCCTTTATATTAGTTTTCATTTACTTGGTGAAAGGGAATTTATTTTGAACATTTCCTTTAATGATATTCCAGAAAATAAATACAGGTAGTCTCGATTTACAACCATTCATTTAGTGACCATTTGACGTTACAACAGCACTGAAAAAAGTGACCTGTGACCATTTTTCACACTTATGGGTGTTAGAGCATCTCCATGGTCACATGATCAAACTTCAGACTCTTGGCAGCTGGCATTTATTTATGATGGTTACAGTGTTCCGGGGTCATGTCATCCCTTTTTGTAACCTTTTGACAAGCAAAGTCAATGGGGAAGTCAGAGTCCCTGAACAATTATATTACTAACTTAGCCACTGCAGTGATTCACTTAACAACTTTGGCAAGAAGGGTCATAAAACAGGACAAAACTCACTAAAAGAGCTGCCTTGCTTAGCAACATAAATTTTCGCTCAATTGTGGTTGTAAATTGAGGACTACCTGTAGGTAGAATGTAATTTACTTGCTTTTAAGGGGCAAGGCATATGTTCATGGACATACAAAATCTTCTTTTGCTATATCACCATGTCATTAGCAACCAGCAAGGACTTCCCATGATTCATTTCAGTCCCCAAAGAAATGATCAATGAGGGAATTCTTCCCACTGGGCTTTTTCCAATAGTGATGGTACTATTGACACCAGTGGTGGGATTCAAATATTGTTGCCACTGGTTCGGTGGGCGTGTCTTGGTGGGCATGCTTTGAGCGCGTGCACACACACTTTGCATGTATGCGTGTGCCAAATGCGCTCTTTGTGCAGGTGTAGAGGCATTCTAACTCGCCTCCTGCAAGCCTGCATGATCCTGGTTGCTTCAGCAGCTGCTGCGCGGTGCTCTTCTGTGCCGCACAAAGCAGCCGTGCTTCAAATTCAGTGGATAAAGGTGACTATGGGAGCCCAGGCAGGTGGGTGGGCCCAACAGCAGAGCCAGCAGAGCAGCGGAGAGAACCGATTCGATCTCCACTGCTCATCGCTCCTACCAGCTCTCCAGAACTGGGCAGAACCGGTCGAATACCTCCATTGATTGACACCAAGAAATATCTGCCTTTAAGAAATCAATGGAGATTTCACCTGGGATACGTTCAAAGGAACTTCTTTGCTCTCAAATTTTCAGAAGCCCATTTCTACTTTATTTAAATACATGTAAAGCTGGAAGAGAAAGAGACAGGTTTAATAGATAGATCAGTAGGGCTGTTGTGCCATCTTCAGCTCCATTTTGCACCACTCCCCCAATCACTGGAAAATAAGGGAAATATTATTATCTGAGATGGATTGATCCTCTTTTAGAAATATGTCCGGGCTCTATAAAACTGTCCTTTGTAGAAAAACTGGAGTTTGTTCAGTTAAATTGGTTAAATTGGTAATAAAAGATTCTGAAATTCTGTTTTCTTGTCATCTTGAATAACACTCCTTAGACCCACTTCAGAAGAAACAGGATAGTGTTTCAAAAGCAGCATGTACAAAACATTTCTGTGGTTGTGTGTGCATGCACACATATAGCACACTAACAAGGTCTTAGTAAACTGTGGAAGGAAATGTGCATAGTATAATTCACATGTACTTTATAAGTTTCCCTCTAGAAAAGAATCATTGTTTACTCTGAGAAGGAATGAAAAACAGCATGCTGATGAAAGCCTGTGATGACGATCTGTTTAATACAAGTAGTCCTTGATTTACAACACTTTGTTTAAGGACTGTTCAAAGTTATAACAGCACTGAAAAAAGTGACTTATGACTGTTTTTCACACTTATAACCATTGCAGCATCCCCATGGTCACGTGATCAGGATTTAGACAGTTGGCAATTAGCTCATATTTGTGACAGTTGCAGTGTCCTAGGGTCATGTGATCATGAGCCATGGTGGCACAGTGGTTAGCTTGCAGTATTGCAGGCTAACTCTGATCATTGCCAGGAGTTTGATTCTGACTGACTCAAGGTCAGCCTTCCATCCTTCCGAGGTGGGTAAAATGAGGACTCAGATTGTTAGGGCAATAAGCTGACTCTGTCCACTGCTTAGAGAGGGCTGTAAAGCACTGTGAAGTGGTATATAAGTCTAAGTGCTATTGCTATTGCTATCTTTTATGACCTTCTGACAAGCAAAGTCAATGGGGAAACCAGATTCACTTAACAACCATGTCGCTAATTTAACAACTGTACCAATTCACTTAGCAACTGTGGCAAGAAAGGTCATAAACTCCCTTAACAATTGTCTTGCTTAACAACAGTAACCTTGGGCTCATTGAAGGTTATGAATCAGAGGCTCCCAACCTTTTGGCCATCCATGGTTAGAGTGCAAGAGAGGTTTGGAGAGAGGTTTTCCTACAGACCAGAGGGGCCGTGGTTTCACATGCTACTTGCATCCCATGGATGGGGCTTTGCTTGTTTGCATGGCCTGGTTTCTGGCATGCTATGGAGCAGTGCTGGTCCACGGACTGGGGGTTGTGGACAGTGATGGGATTCAACCAGTGCAACAACTGGTTCGGTGATAGCACTCTTCGCATTTGAAAATAGCAAGAAAACTTACCTTTTACTGCAGCCCCAGTGAGTAAAAACAGCCGAGGTAACTCAATCCGTGCTGCCATGCCGATCAGCTGGGCTTCAAACGAAGGAAATATAGGACAGAATAGCGCAGGAGCTGGTGGGCAGGGCCAAATGATCGCCGGAACTACCGATTCACTCAAACTGGTCTGTAGCAGCTGAATCCCACCCCTGGTTGTAGACTAAGTCAAGGACTATCTATACAGAAAGAGCAGAAGGAATATACTCTATTTGCAAGGCTTTTTGTTCTTAAACAGATAGCAACAGATTGTGTGACTGCAGGCAAAGATGATGGAAAAGGAGGAATGTTTTTAAGATGAAACACATCAAGATCAGTGTGGGTGACATTCCAGGGTTTTTTTTTCTAAGTAAGCTTTTCTTTTAGCTATTTACTTGACCATTAGGTTAGACTCGCAGCTGCCTTTTATCAGCTGTGATAATGCCTGTGTTTCACTGCTTCAGGTCAATATGAAACCAGGCTAATGACTAAACAAACAGTAAAATGTAAAAAGCTTTCAGAGAGTCATAGCATTATTACGATAGGCTGTTTTAAGGTCTCCATTATTCATCAGTTGCAAGACTCTTTCTCCTACATTGACTTTCTTACTTCTCCTGAGTGTTTTCATGCATTTGTTTGTTTAAAGGCATCTCTTGGTATTTACAGAACCTGAAGTGTCACGAGGTGGGGTGGGGGGGAACAGAGAGAAGGGAAAAAAATGATTGGGTCACTAAACTCTTTCTTAAGAAATCACCAAGCTGCCTCTACCCTGTGCAAGCTGCCTTGTTTAAGCTGGCTTCCAAGACCATTTGCAGAATTAATGCAGTCTGCTCATTGCTAGGATGTGTGCACTTCCTGAGCCTTCATGTTAAAGCCCACAATTCTGGGGATCTTATAAATGATTGAGTTATTTTAAAACCACTGGATGGCTTTGCAGTTCCTTCTTTCACACTGGATTAATTATGTAAGAATACTGACTTGTTCATCATCAATGTTACAGCTTTCAAAAACAACATGCTGTTTAAATTCAGGTTTGGCAATAGTGTAGTTCCCCGAATCTCATGAAATGAATAGTGCCGCACCCAAAGCATAATCAAATCTTCAGTGCACCTTTGTCTTTTTCTACTTCTCTCCGCCCCAGGTGCTTTATGCAGAAAGATGTAATGCAAAAGCTGTCCAGATGTTATTTGTATCAGAGCGGGGATTTTAATCAAGCTATCTGCGGTTGCAAATGTTGATTTTTAATGGGTTATTGTGCAATCCACACTATGTGGACCCCAGTGGCCTTATGTGTATGTTTTCAGCAGTATCTCAACATTGTTTTTTCTAGATTACAGTAGCCCATAAAAACTGTTATGGGCAGCTAGGGGAAATGAACAAGCAAAAATCAGACAAGCAAAATACAACATTTGAATTAACTAGGAATATCATATTTGAGCTGCAAATTTCTGAAGAACCACAGGATGGCAATAAAGAGTTACACTTTTCTGTACCTCTTTGATGCCATCATGTGGTTGTAATGGATTTTTTTCAGCTCAGATAAGCTATTTTTAAAATAACGCATGTGATATTCTTGCCAATGACCCCGTGTTGATTTTTTTTTTTTGCAAAATTTGTACAAAATTAAAGGAAGTGTAGCCCAAACAATGGCAACAGATTCAGAGACCAAATCCTGGTGGTGCACTGGCATGGGAATTTTAGAAATTAAGCTCTTTTGCAAAGTTGTACATTCAGGAAAACTAAAAACTTCATTAGCAGATGTGATTCTGAACATACGACAAGCAGAGAGCAAAAGGAATAATGAATACTTATGGAGCAAAAACTTCCATTGAAAGAGAAAAAAAATGTAATATAGTTGTCATGGATGCAAAATGACGAATCAGTGAAAGCTAAGAGACCTTCACTGAGTTTGGAGCAAAAGGTACATGAGTATAGGAAAGTCTCCTTTCTTTCTAAACAATGAGTACAAGAATGAGAGAAACAAACAGAAAGTTGCCATTTTTTTTCTTAAACACAGAATCCTATTTAATTAACAATACATCAGATGAGAAGTAAACACACAGGATCAGTGTGTGATGACCTTTCCCCTTCTCTATCTCTCTCCATTTGCCCTAGTGGTCAAAACAGGTTCAAAAGTGCAAAGAGATGAAGACATTTTCAACATTTTGTATTTTTAATAACATGCATAGTATTTGTAAATGCATTGCTACTTTTGCTTCAGTAACTACCACATGAACATGGCAAAGCAAAGCATGAACTGTAATGGAATTTTATGGATTTTCTATTCCATCTTCACAAACTATCTCCAGAGAAAGGATTATCTCCACTTTGACATTATTTTACATAGCCACGAAGACATGGTTCTGCCAAAAGGCCTGGGGACCTCAGAATGATATGGAGCCCATCAAGTTGCTGATTTGATTGCTGTCACCAAACAGGTGAGGGGTGGTTATTGTTTTTTTGTACTGAGGTTTATATTTATAAGCTGCTTAGAGTCACTAAAGTTGGGAGACCACATGAATTTTCTTAATAAAATAAAAATAGGCTACTGACCAGTATTTTACAAAATGGTGGGAGGAAGAGAAGAATGCATATTTGTTAAAAGGCCATTCTTGATTAAAAAGAAACCCAAATGCCTTCTTATCCTAAGGACAAGAAGCTGGTCAGAATATATTGGCTGCAACATTGAGAGCAACGTGGTAATATACATAAACAGTTTAAATCTTGGCATGCTAACAAGATTGTATGCATCATATCTCTTCATTGAATAGAAAGTGTTAAAGGCCTGTTAGTCAAAGGACATCATCATCCTCTAACTGTTCATCAGCTTTCAACAATGTGCCTGTAAGAAATTCAACATTAGTCTTTATGTATTCAATCCAAAATCAAGCCAGTCAGTCAGCTACTTGCTCATCTGATTGATCCACTGCTTTGCCTGCCATCCTTCTCTTCTATTTTCATAGCCCCCTCAGATGGGTCTTCTCCTGAGAAACAGCAAGATGAAGACACCGATAAGGACAGTTTGGAGAAACCAAGACCTTGGCCAAGGTGCTGCCTCCAACATTTCAACTTAGCCAAGACCTTGGCCAAGGTACTGCCTCCAATATTTTGACTTAGGGTTTAGACCAGGGGTGTCACAGCAGCATCACATGATGTATCACAACTTTTTCCCCCTTCACTAAACTGGGCGATGCATCCAGCCTGTGGGCCACAAGTTTTACAGTTCTGGTTTAGACCCTGAAACAAGGATACAGCAACTGAATCTGCAAGAATTTTACCACCTCCTAATCAAGTTGTCTCCCATAGCATTTCAGAAGGCAGTTAAAACAGACGTCTTCATTTTAATTCTTTGCTGTGGATGCTTTAATTTAAATATCTTTATTGATGTTTGTTCTTTTTGTAAAATGCCAGCAACCCTTTATGATTTGGACAGTCCAGTAAGAAAATACATAAATGAATTCCTGAAGAATAGAGAAATTAAAAAAAAGGCCAGGTTTCCAGGTTGAGTGCCTTATTGCCATTATCAGATTACCTGATCTTTTGGAGAAGCCAGCAAGCATAATTCAATTTTAGAATCAAATAAGATAGGGGTTGGCAACCTTAAACACTCAAAGAGCCATTTGAACCTGTTATGTATGCAGGTTTGAATGTCATTGGTTTAGTTTGAACTGTTCTTGTAAAATGTCAGAAATGATTGGTTTAAAAAGTGCGGGAAAATCCTGCACTCTGATTGGCTGGCAACTGCAGCTGCTGGCTATAAGTAGCAGCCGCAGCCCAGCCAAATCGGGACTGTTATGAGCTGTACTCACTAATAAACTCTCCACTGAAGCACTCCGCGTCTGACTCTTCATGCGAACTTAACACTGGCGACGAGGGTGGGATCCTTCCTGAAGAGAAGACGATGCGGAAAACAAGCTGAGAGAGATGGCTGCACTGAACACCCCTCCAGCCCCGTTCGATCCGACGGCATAAGACTGGGACTCGTACGCAGGTCGTTTCCAAATGTATTTGGAGGGAAACGATCTCGCCGACATTTCTGAGAAGCAGAAGAGTGCGGTTTTTCTCACGCACTGCAGTCCGGCAGTTTTCAAGATGGCGAAGGCATTGGGGGGAGCTGCAGACGTGAAGGTAATGGAATGGCCTGATTTAGAAAAGCTTTTAAGAGCCCATTACGCCCCACAAGTATCGTACCTCATTAAGAGACACGAGTTTTACCATCGGGATCAAGGGGAAAGCGAAAATGTTAATGACTTTGTGGCAAGTTTAAGAGACATTGGGGGTGCATGCGAGTTTAACAACTTGGAAGAGGCCATGCACGATCCATTTGTGCTAGGCCTCAAAGACAAGGTGCTTCAGAGCAAATTATTATTAAAACCTAAGATCATGTTGAAGGAAGCCATAGAAGAAGCCTCCTCTGCAGAAGCCACCAAGTCCTCAGCAGCAGCGATGAAGAAAATTAACAAGGCCTCAAGTCATCCTGATGTGGAAAAGTCCACAACAACTCATTGCGAGCAAATAGATTCTGAGTCAGACTGTAGTGAGGTGGAGGAAGGAATTTATAGGCTCAGAATGGAGAGGAAAAAGAAAGACCTGGGAAGAAAGAGGCAAGATTTTTACTGCAGAGGTTGTGGGGGAAGCCACCCCTGCACTGAATGCAAGTTTCTTGATACCATCTGCCTACATTGTGAAAAAAGAGGTCACCTAGCAAGAGTCTGCAAATCATCCAGAACTGCACCACACAGAAGAAAGTTTCCTGATAAAGAATTCAAGCCTAACAACTTCAGTGAGAAAATGGGGCACAACACCAAGACTGAGTGGCTGTGCATATCGGCGTCCCGGCCCAGTTTAGATTATCCATCTTTGGCCTGGGGGTCCTCCTGGATGTACGGCTCCGGTTGGAGGATCAGGTGGGGGCCGTTGCCAGTGGGGCCTTTGCCCAGCTCCGCCTTGTTCGACAACTTCGCCCTTTTCTGGACCGGGACGCCCTGCGCACGGTCACTCATGCCCTTGTTACCTCTAGGCTCGACTACTGCAACGCTCTCTATTTGGGACTGCCCTTGCATACCATCCGGAGATTGCAGCTGGTGCAGAATGCGGCGGCTGGGTGGTGATGGGAGTTACCCGTTCTCCATACGCCCCCCCTCCTGCTGCCTTCATTGGTTACCGGTTGCGCCGGTGAGATTCAAGGTTTTAGTGTTAACATACAAAGTCCTTCATGACATGGGTCCTCAATACTTAAGGGAGCGTCTTCTTCCAATATCAAATACCGGTCGCCTGTGCGAGCTCATAGGCAAGGACTCCTCGGGTCCTGTCGGCAGGCCAATGCCGGCTGGCGGTTCCCGACGACGAAGCCTTTTCTGTCGCTGCCCCTGACCTCTGGAACCAACTGCCTTTGGGGCTCCGCCTGGCCCCCTCGACCTTTCGCCGTGAGTTAAAGACCTGGTTGTTTGACCAACCTGGCTGTGACCCCTTTGGGGAGGGATGGTTTTAAGGTTTTTATAATGTTTGAACTTATAATTTAATTTAATTGTTTTTTAAGTATTTATTGTTCCTGTTTTAGTCACGAGTCTTCGGAGATGGGGCGGCATATAAGTTCAAATAATAAATAAATAAATAAATAAACACAGAAGCAAATGGGAAGAATGAAACGCATCAAACAGTCACCATTGGTCATTCTTCACCCTTAAGAAGCAGAAAAGTACATGTGAAGGTACTAATTGAAGGAAGGCCTTGCCAAATGGAAGTGGACTCAGGCTCCTATTTATTTATGGTGTCATGGGACACTATTCACAGACTACTCCCAAACATTCAGAAGAAACATTTCCAGAAGCAAGCACTGACTCTTAAAGACTACCAAGGGAACAAGATTCCAGTAGTTGGAACAAGAGAATTCAACGTGAAGTTCAAAGGCCACACCAAACGTTTGCCCCTGACCATCATGGACAAGGATCGCCCAAGCTTGCTGGGACTTGAGTGGTTCAATCCATTAGGCATCGAGGTGACTGGCATCAATCACGTGAGCAACACTGAATGGGAGGAGGCCTTGAAGTCTGAGTTTCCAGAGGTCTTCAGCGAAGGATTGGGCAAGTATATGGGGACCCCTATCACTTTCAACCTAGATCCCAAGGTTCCCCAAATTCGTTTAAAGCCCAGAAGGGTCCCATTTGCCTTAAAGGAAAAAATTGATGCACAATTAGATAAACTAATAGCTCAAGGAGTTTTAGAGCCCACTGACCACTCCAGATGGGAGACACCCATAGTCACACCAGTCAAGACTGATGGTTCAGTGAGAATCTGTGGGGACTATAAGGGGACATTGAACCATGCACTTCAACAGAGCGTATATCCAGTTCCAGTGGTGCATCATTTATTACATTCACTTGGCAGGGGTACAGTCTTTGCCAAATTGGATCTGGCCCAGGCATATCAACAATTAACAGTTGATGATGCCACTGCAGAGGCCCAAACCATCGTGACTCATAGAGGTGCTTTCAAATGTAAAAAGTTACAGTTTGGAGTAAGCATGGCACCAGGCATTTTCCAAAGCCTTATGGAAAGGATGCTCCAAGGACTGCCAGGGGTAGTGCCTTACTTTGATGATGTGTTAATCTTTGCTGAAAATGACACTCAATTACAAGAGAGACTCAGAGAAGTCCTTACCAGATTCAAAAAAGCAGGGTTAAAAGTCAAGGAAGAAAAATGCACTCTTAGAACTGACAAGGTTGAGTTCTTGGGCTATATGATTGACAAGCATGGTATCCACCCCACAGATGCCAAGGTTCAAGCAATCAAAGAAGCCCCTAGACCAAAATGCAAAACAGATTTGCAAGCCTTCCTTGGACTTATTAACTTTTATCACATGCTCCTACCTCAGAAGGCAACCATTGCAGAACCATTACACAGACTACTGGACAAAAAATCTGCTTGGGTCTGGGGCAGGAAGGAACAATCAGCATTTAACACTATTAAAAGACTAATCACGTCTGATGCTGTACTGATACAGTTCTCTGAGAATTTGCCTGTTGTACTGACTTGTGATGCATCCCCTTTTGGAGTGGGGGGGGGTTTAGCCACAGGCTTCCCAGTGGGAGGGAAGCCCCTATTGCATTTTACTCTCACACTTTGACCAAAGCAGAGAGGAATTACAGCCAATTGGACAAGGAAGCATTGGCAATTTTTGCAACTGTCAAGAAATCCCATGAGTATCTATATGGGAGAACATTTACCATTGTCACAGATCACAAACCTTTGTTAGGCATTGTGGCAGGAGACAAACCTACACCCACTATCCTGTCACCAAGAATGCTGAGGTGGACTGAATTTCTTGCTGCTTATTCATACAAGCTCATCCACAAGCCTGGCAAAGACATTGGCCATGCTGATGCCTTGAGTCGCTGCCCACTTCCATTTCACACTGAGGACGTTGAACTTGAGGCACACACCTTTTTCCTAGAAACTGTTGCCAAGCTTCCAGTACACGCTGCTGAAATTGCCAGAGAGACTGCCAAAGACACTTTATTGGCTCCTGTTATAGGCTGGATTAAGAAAGGTTGGCCTTTTCAAGATCTACCTCACCTTGCCCAACCTTTTAAATCCAGGCAAACTGAATTATCTGTATTAAGAGGATGTATTTTGTGGGGTAACAGGGTGGTTATTCCTGCAAAACTGCAAAGAGAGGTTTTGGAAATAGTACATGAGGGTCATCCAGGTATTGTAAGGATGAAGGGATTGGCCAGGAGTTATGTATGGTGGCCAGGTATTGACAAAATGGTTGAAAACTGGGTAGCATCTTGTCCCAATTGCCAAGTACCTGCCCCACCTCACGCCCCCACACAGGAATGGGAATGTCCTAGGGGCCCGTGGTCTAGGATTCACATTGCTTCCGCTGGCCCTACCAGAGGGCACACCTTCCTTATTATAGTAGATGCATATTCCAAATGGCTAGAGGTCATCCCTATGGCATCCACCACAACTGATGCTGTCATCAAGCAGCTTAAAAAGCTTTTTGTAACCCACAGGTTACCTGATGTTCTTGTCTCTGACAATGGCCCTCAATTTACATCCAACCTCTTTGAATCCTATCTAGCACAACAGGGTATCAGACATGCCCTGACTGCCCCTAGGCACCCTTTGGCTAACGGCCGGGCTGAACACATGGTACGTTTTACCAAGGAAAAGCTTCAGCAACTGGGTTCCGGGGACATCACTGAGAAGGTTGAAAAACTTCTTAGTGTTCAGCACATCACTCCTAACTGGTGGTTCAGGCTGTTAAATGCCTGCTCTTAAGATCCAGCTGTCTACAATTACTGTAGGCTCGAATCCCATCAGGCTCAAGGTTGACTCAGCTTTCCATCCTCTCGGGGTAGGTAAATTGAGGACCCAAGATTGTTGGGGGCAATTAGCTGACCTTGTAAAAATGCAGCTTAGTAATAAGCAGGCATATACAATGGAATGAAGGCTATTGCTGAGCACACTGGGTTGTATCCCAAAAATTGTGCAGCCCTGAGTCTTCGGAGAAAGGCGGCATATAAATGTAATTAAAATAAATAAAATAAATAAACTCATCAACTAACTTATCCCCAGCAGAGTTGTTGATGGGTAGGAAACTTAGGTCTCCCCTTGACTGCCTTCATCCCACTTACGCACCCAATGCACCACCAGATTCCACTAGCAAAGTTCGCACGTTCAGTGTGGGTGATTCTGTTTATGCTAAGAACCTTATGGGTGAACCTTCATGGATTCCTGCTGAAATAACTCAAATCACAGGCCCTCATTCTTACAGGGTACAAACAGAGGATGGAGTCCTCTGGAGCAGGCACATTGATCAGCTTAGATCCAGGTTACCTCAGGAACATCTCAATTGTTCCTCTCTAGTTCCCATAACCTAATGCCTTTTCTAGGGGGGGAGGGGGAGGAACATGAGGATAATCAGCAAGCAAGAATCAACCCCATGTGTAATGAGCCATTACGACAGGAACCACCCCAAAACCTGTCACAATGCCAAAATCCATCCTTAAAAGTGGAAAAGTGCACATCACTACCTGACTTGGGTGCTGACATTGGGTGGAGATGGGTTGGGAGGGGAGACCAGATTGTAACAATCAAACAGGGTCTTCTTTCACTGGAAGCCCTAGTAGGGAAATGTCAACAGACACATTTCCTCTCTCACTGGGTGAGAACATTAAAACTTCTGAACCACGAAGGTCTCAACGTACACGTAAGAGCCCCACCTATTTAAAAGAATACATTAGATAGGTAGGGGTTTGAGTATGGACTGAACCTAGTGGGGAGGGGTGTTATGTATGCAGGTTTGAACGTCATTGGTTTAGTTTGAACTGTTCTTGTAAAATGTCAGAAATGATTGGTTTAAAAGTGCGGGAAAACCCTGCACTCTGATTGGCTGGCAACCGCGCTGGCTATAAGTAGCAGCCGTAGCCCAGCCAAGTCGGGTCTGTTATGAGCTGTAGTCACTAATAAACTCTTCACTGAAGCACTCCGCGTCTGACTCTTCATGCAAACTTAACAGAACCCATTTCCCACAGAAAAAAGAACACCGGGAACCACAAAACCCTTTCCGTGCCTGACTATTTCCCTGAGCCACCACAAAACTAGTATATGTAGTTGAATTAAACGTTCTGTTTTCTTCTAAAACTTTTCTTGGATTTACCCATGGCTGGCCTACCAGAGGTCAAAAAGCTCAATAAATCACATACCAGCAGATATCACACATTGGCGATTGTGACACATATTTTGAGCAACAGGGAGGGATGAAAGAGGCATATGTGGTTCCAGAACCACAGGTTGCTGATCCCTGAACTAAGAATACTTTGAGATAAAAGACTGAATTCTGGGACAACGTTTGTGATCCTGATCTGGATGGTTGTGTCCCTTGAAAACAATCATAAAGTGGCCTTATCTCTGCAAGAACTTTGATCACACTACAAGGATATTTGAACCTTTATGCTATGAACCCTTGACTGGACTTGGACTGCACTCTTCTGTAGTAACATAGCTGAAGGCACTTAGTGCCAGAGTAGAACATTTCCGAAGTTCAACACGGGTTTTCAAAGAGACTCCAACAAAGATATGATAATATCTGTTAGTTTTGCTATCTCAGAAAAATGATTAGGTAACGCAATACATTGCAGCTGGGCATCGATGCTTTGCTAAATCATGGTTTGTCTACTGAATAAACCATAGCTGGTAAGTTCATTGAGCTATAAACCAGGTGTGGATGACCTCAGGCTAAGCTCACATGGGACTCTTGGAAACCTTGCACACTGTTTTAAAAGGCTGCCAAGAGGGTTTCATGGAGACACTTTAAAGGATATTTAAATCCGGATGAGAGAGCACTCATAACCCTTTGTATTATAGTTTCATGGCATATCCTGCGAGTAAAATAAACAATGATTTACATTTGGTCTTCTCTCCACTAGCATTTGCAGGATCGCCACCAGCATGTGATTCAATAGCCAAGTGTGATCCATGCAGAAAAGGTGCAGCCTTCTTCCATGAATCCTGGTTTAGAAACCATAATGGCTGGATTTATGGCTCGACAAAATGTACTCTGGGGCACACTGTTTTCTCTTGGAAGAACTTTTACACAAAACTACAGCAGGCATTTTGTGCCTTCATTCTTTGGGTGGGGCAGCCCTGAAGTGCCCTTTATCTGTCAGCCAAATAGACCTCTTGCTCTCTTTTTTTGGTTATCATTTCTTTGTAACCAAAGCTACAAAGCCTTTTGGAAGGCTAAAATAAATGAAGATGCGGAATAGCAGTGCAAGTTTCCCAGAAATTTATCTTGGGAGCCGTTTGAGTAAAGAATAATCAAGTCAAACTGTGCTAATAGCATGGGTTTTTTTTCTTCTTCTTCTTCATCTCATACAGATAATTTCCGTGCAGTTGAAGGGGAAAGTGCATTAGAGTTAAGACCATCAAACTCATTCCACCTTTCTCCTATTTAAACTAATTAGTCGCAGAGATGAAACACATATTTCTCAGGTTCCAGATAATCTTAAACAAAACACTTCCATTGCTAATTTTTATTCTGCTCCTATCTGCACACAGATTAAACAAAGCCCACAGTTAGTTTTGTCTGACATTCTTTTCGGAGGAATGAAAGCCGGCTGCAGAAGAATATAAGAGAGGAGGAGGAGATCAAATCCAGTGGCAAGGTTTTGCGGTGCACTGTGTTTGCTCATCGTTACTTGATCGGCTGCAAATGAGCATGTATAAAACAGTCCACCTACTGTTCCAGTTGCTACGATATGATGCAGTTCCACTGAATGATCCTGTTAGCCTAACCTTCAATTTGCTGGGATTTGAACTCTGAATTACAGCTTACTAACATAGTTTAACAGCTGGTACAAGGGCTCCTTTTGAATTTTTAATCACATGAATTAAAGATGGCTAGAGATGCTTTTTTTTTCTTTCTTCTCCTTTCTCCAGGCTTCCACTCCCGATGATCCAGTAGGCAGGAAGACAACTATAGGTAGCCCCAAGGGAATGAAGAAGAGACAAAAAAAAGTACCAGAGTTTATGCTTGACAAATTAAGAACCTGAGCATCAATTCTTCATAAGGGAAGAAAAGAATGATAACATTCGTTCATAAGACATTCTTTTAAAAGACAGTAAAATACCATTTAAAGAAAGCACTTAAACTCAAATATATAGTTATGTACATTTTAATAATGATGTAGTTTTAACAATGACATGAATTAAAGCATATCCTTTGACCTACACAAACCCACCGATATTAAATTGTGTCAATATTATATTACTTTTTTCTCCTTAGCCTTGCTTTCTGGAAGATGCTGAAATCAAACCTGAATATCTACATTTTGCTGGAATGATTTCCAGTATAGATTCTGGGATAATATTCTTTTAAAAAAAATTGGGGAAAGGGGTGGGTTTAATCATTCTTTGGTCCCGATTCAAAATGCTCCTGTCTCGGTAATCTTATTGCATTTAGGAAGAGGGTTAAGGTCACAGCTTTGGGGAAAAGTTATCCAGCTCTGTTTGGAAGGGAGAACCTGCCCACCATACAAATCAGGCTGTTTGTCGTGTTTTTTTTTTTAAAAAAACACCCTCAGACATTTAAACAAAAAAACAAAAGGGGGGGGAGAACCAGGCAGCAGGAAGCTGCAAACATGTTGCTTCTTAATTATGCGGTGTTTTCTCTCTAATGGATTGCCCTCCCCAAATACTCCAAGTACATCAACTGGCATGTGGCCTCTTCGCCTGACAGCAAAGCAGAAGCAAGTGTGCAGCTGTTCGCTCTGACACACAGGTGTTTGATTTTTGGACTCGTTAGCTAGACAGATTTTTTAGGAGTGTACAGGGGAATCATCCGCAGCGATGGCACAGAGAGTGAGTTGTCCAAGTCCATTGGAGATAATTATTATGTAAATCCCTCTTCCTGTTTCAAGGCTCAGTGTTCTCACTGGAGCCACGGCTGGCCTTCGCCTTGCCAGCTCTGAGGCCTGACTCTGATTTCGGCTTCGGAGCACTTTTCCATTACAACAGATACATCTGAAAAGCCGGAGGACTGTATTATTAGAACTGGCGTGGTCGGGATGAAGCAGCCAAGTTAAATGGCCTGGTCAGCAGGGATTCGGGACATTGCAGGGTGCTAATCTTTTAGGAAGACATTTTGGTGGCCATCCAGATATAAAACAGATTGGATTTTTTGTTCCTCCCAGAGAGACAGACATTGTGTTTCCAAATTTATCCCCTCACATTGGTCCATCCAGAGATGGTATTTAGCAGGTTCTGACCAGTTCTGGAGAACCAGTAGCGGAAATTTTGAGTAGTACAGAGAAGCGGCAAATACCACCTCTGACTGGAGGTTTTACAGTATCCTGTAGTTTGAATCCCACCACTGGGTCCATCCCTTCTGGTCAGGCAGGGAAGGTATTTTCAGATGTCATCAGCTAAAGAATTCTGACTGGTGGGGTCCAAGAAGAGAGCCTTCTCAGCCATTGTTGCCCCCATCCCCACCTGTGGAACACATTCTGTGGAGGCAAGATGGCACCTCCCTCTCCTGGCCTTCCACAAAGGCATAAGAACATGGTTTGAGGATTGCACAGTATGCAACTATGGGTCACGTTACTGCTATGAAAGCCCTCCCTCCACTTTTAATTAATTTTAGCAGTATTTTTAACCATCCGTACCTCTTTATAAACATTAACTTTTATATATTGTTTTAATATTTTATTGTGCACCGCCCAGAATTCCTCTGTGAAAGTGATGGGCAGCTGTAAAATGTAAATGTAAAATAAATTAAAATAAATAAAATAAATAAAAAATAATAAGTAAAATAAAATGAATAATAAAATAATAAATGAAATAAAATAAAAATAGGAACATATCTTTCACCTTCAGAAATGTTTGGGGTTGGTTCTCTTTTTTACCCTTCTATGAATCACATTGCAGCTTGGCTGTGCCAATGGAGCCATGTGTGAACAGTCACTATCTGAGGGAGTCAGTAAATGAGGACTATCTGCAATATTTTGGGTATAGAAGACTGTATTAACTTTCCAATGATCACTACTAGAAAACATCTTGATATACTTTAGAATGGAATATATTTGCAAAGTGTATCCTTTTTCCCTAATGTTTAATTTACTAACCAACAGTTGTGTATTGTTTCTCAGACCTAAAAGTAGTGTGGTCAAAATATCTATCTGTCCTTTAATAATAATAATAATAATAATAATAATAATAATAATAATAATAATAATAATAATAAATCTGATTCTTTTCTTTTGTAATACTTCCTCTTGATTTAAAAGAAAGAAGTGGAAAGCTCTTCTCTAATTTAGAAAATCAGAGAAATGTGTAGAGTACAGGGTAAAAATGTTTTCCTACCAGTTTGGTGTGAACGCGTGTGCAGCATTTGCGACGCACCTTCTGCTGTATGTAAAACAGCTGATGCGCGGCAATTGGCTGTGATGCATGAAGCAGCTGAGGTTGAAAAGCAGGAAATAGAGGTCATATAGATCCGGGGCAGGTGGGAGGAACCAGCAACTGATCGTCAGAGTGAACCAGTTTGCTCACAGATGATCCTTGGAGCTAGTGGTTTGGCTGAACAGGGCCAAACCAGAAGCATATCACCACTAGTAGAGTGTTACACAGGGCAGAGCTGAGAAGAACTTCTGCCAAATGTTCAGATTGTTAGCTGCAAGTTTAACAACTGTAATTGAGTCCTATGGAGCTTCTAGGGCAGATTTCTTGAGCAGAAGACCCCCCGCCCTCCCCAATTCAAAGCTAAACAGTCCTCTGTGGAAATGAATGCTTGACTATGATGCACAGATTGAGGTGAAGTGCGATTAATTTCAGCTGTACCAAGAAATCAATCCATTTCTCTCTCACTCCTATTCACAATGTCAGTCCAAATCCTTCCACCACATCTGTTACCTTAACATCCCAGCAGCTTTCTTTACAGTGCTTCCTAACCTCTCCTTTTCCTTCTGTCTGGATGATCACTTTTCAGCTTGTGGTACGTCATGCTACTGCCGAGTAAATGGTGTTAAGTGTTTGAGTTTGGCACAAAGCATCTCATTTACCTGTGCTCACTCGCTGGCAGGATGAAGGGTTTTCCACAACCCTCGTGCTCTCTTCCTTTTCTTAAGTAACAGCAACTGACATGCTTTGTAACACACAGTGATGTGCATCTGTCTGGGGTCAAGGAGGAAAACACATTTTCTTTTTTCCTTTTTTGCACAAACGCAGGGCAATCACAGGAGAAAACTTGACTTACAGGCACACCGGCTATCATCAAATGCCACTGAATTTTGTTACGAAATGAGCAGCTGCTGGAGGAAAGCTATAGAAACAGAGCACATTCAAGGAGAATTGTGTGAATAGGGGTCAACCTGTTTCCAAACACCTGAAAGAAGAGAAGAAGAAATGGATAGAAAATCATCAAGGAGAAAACCTAAAGGTGCTTTTTCAAGAGGCAACTGGACTTTCTGGTTTTTCTTTGAAGACGTTTCACTTCTCATTCAAGAAGCTTCTTGAATGAGAAGCAAAATGTCCTCAACGAAAAACCAGAAAGTCCAGTTATCTCTTGAAAAAGCACCTTTGGGACAACCATGACCTGGATGGCTGAGAATCTCCATAGACAAATCAAGGAGGGAAGCAACCTAGAAATAAGGAGAAATTTCCTGACAGAGCAAACAATTAATCAGTGGAATGGCTTGTCTTTAGTTGTGTCTGTTCTATCACTGGGGGTTTGAAAGAAGAGATTGGACAGCCATTTGTCTGAAATGGTATAAGCAGGGGTGGGATTCTACCAGTTCGCACCTATTCTCTAGAACCAGTTGTTAACATTCTAAGCAGTTCGGAGAACCAGTTGTTGGAAGAAATTACTGGCCTAATCCTGTAAGGAAGGCAGGAAGGAAACATTCTGGTGTTGCTTACAGAAACTGCCTCTCCATTAACCCTTATTACATTCTTGGCAGGACTAGACTTCCAGTCTCTGGAACTTCTCTGGAGTTTTTCCCCCCCTCCTTTGCTGGTACTTTGCTTGTGTGGAGTGACCATTCAAAGTTACAATGGCACTGAAAAAAGTGACTTATAACCATTTTTCACACTTACAACTGTTGCAGCATCCCCACAGTCATGAGAGGCCAGGCGAGGAGATGCATGCCTCGATGTGAGTGATACTGAGTTGGCCATGCCCAGCCAATAACATGACCACCAAGCCATGCCCACCAACTAAGCCACGCCCACAGAACCGGTTGTTAAAAAAATTGAATTCCACCCCTGGGTATAAGGCAGAGATCTCCAAACTTGGCAACTGTAAGACTTGTGGACTTCAACTCCTGGGAGTTGAAGTCCACAAGTCTTAAGGTTGAACTCTGCCTGGGAGTTGAAGTCCACAAGTTTTAAAGTTGCCAAGTTTGGGGGCCCTGGTATAGGGTCAGAGTTGCCAAAGTCCCTTCCAACTCTGATATTCTGTAAACTCTGCCAGTGTGTAAGCAATGAGGAACACAGGGTCCCATTATCAGCAGGGCTGATGTATTTCCTCTCAGTTATGATATCACACACACACACACACACACACACACACACTAGTGGTCTTCCATTTTACAGCAGTGAAATGCTGCAGAACTTATCAGTGGTCAATTTCCCCAGTGAAGGAAGTTTTATTTCTCCCATCCTCCTGGCTTCTTAGCTTCCTTGATTCTAGCAGTTCCTTTGAAGAGATTTTATTTATTTAGCAAAAAATAAAGGCTGCCCACTCTCGTAGTAGCCCAGTACCCTTGATAAATGCAATAAAATAATTGTTGTTACTGTTTTACATGCAATAAAAACAATTATAAACAAGCAATAGAAAACACAAAACCAATAAAATACTGTGACATTAAGCATGTTTATAGTCACCTCCTAAAATGTAATAAAAAAGAAAAGCAGGCTTAATTTAGCAACGGTCAAACTGGCAAAAAATCAACATGTTCCCTCTTTCATTTTGGCAGAGGACAAGTGGATGTACAAATATCCTGAGTTCTTGGGATCTTTAACCCCCTTTCTTTGCCTTTTGTGTGGAGGTGACTTGTTTTTGGTTATTCCAGGGAAGGGAAAAGAATCCTGATGGTTTTCAAAGTTCAACCTTTATGTTGAATTCCTGTCAATTCCAAAAGTAACCATTTGGTTTATTACTGTCTCCATTACCCAATCATAGTTAAAAGCATTTATGAAAAACACCCATTGGATGACATGACCATGATTTTATCTTCACACTTCTCAACAAGATGGTTAAACAGACACAATTGAGTACCAAGACCGTTTCCCTCTGTTAAACATGCTTGTTTTCTTTCTTTTAGAAATGACCAAGGGCACAAAAAATGCATTGAGGACTCCAAGAAAGTGATAACTGTGTATTTTCATTCTGTTTGGAATATGTTTTGCTGGTCTGGAACTAGTGCCAGTAGAAGACAATATGTAGTAAAACTTGTAGTTTGGGTGAAACATCAATTAGGTGAAGCTTTTGGAGACTCTTGTTGGTCAGTTGGTCTCACAGGAGAAGAGGGACAGTGTTAAGTAGCAACTGTTTCATGTTGTTGTTTTTAAAAAAAAAAATATGTGAAGCAAGGTCAGCCAGGGAGACTGGGCAATGGAGAGTTCAGTACCAGAAAACTAGTTTGCTCTGCCACCTTATAATAATATGAGTTCAGAAGAAAAACAGAAACAGAAATTAAATCCTTTTGAAATGTAAAGGACAGGAAACTGGAGAAGTTTTAGACTGCTAGAGTGGATTGTGTGGTGAAAGCTCATCCACTTTCACCCCTTCATCATTTTATAACTAAAGTAAAGACAAGAATACATTCTGACTTGTGATAATTTTATACTCCACACAAAATCGAATTGGAGAGAAGTAACGGAAATGATTTTGTCATAGAAGTAGTATTACAAATTATGTTTATATAAAGCATCATACAGAGCGAACAAAAAGTACAGTCACCATGTGCTTTACTGCTCAGCTATTTTTCTCTAACAGGAAACCCTGCTTAGAACAAAAGTGCATAGAGTATATACCAAAGATCCAAACTTGTAAATACTGCCCTGTACTGGCTAAATAGTACTGTAGTTGTTTAATAGAACTATATTCCAACAATGAATTCCAACAACTTACAGTATAAACTTACATCTAAATTTAGATCAAAACTAGAAGGCAGATATGTTCAAAATGTACTGTTTCTTTAGGTTTGATTATTAGGCATGCTGTGAATGGTTAAATCATGGTTTTGCCTTTGTGTGTAGCCATCTTGAGCTTTTCTTGGGAAAAGTGGCCATCCACTCAGAAATAGCGCAGCTACAGTGTTTGGATATTGGCATATGCTTCAAGTAGAGAATTATGGCCTGGGTGTACCAGAAGCAATAAGTTTATCACAAAAAGCTTTGAAAATAATATTATAAGTTCACTGGAACAGATATTTTCAACCATTCTTGTGAAGGCAGGTTCAATGTCAGCCCTTTGATTTGGTTTACAATATTATTTCCAAAACTTTTTGTGATAAACTAATTGCTTCTGGTCACACTCAGGCCATCAACTCTCTCCCTGAATCATATGCCAATATCCAAACATTGCAGCTGCACTGTCTTGCTTAGGAAAACCATTCTTCAAGGTTGAAATGAGGGGTCCTTGGTGCTTGTCTGAGCTTAGTTGTTTTCTTGCAGACATTTGTTACCCAAACTAGTTAATATCATCAGTGCTAGTGGATAACCATTTGTCTGAAATGGTATAGGGTTTCCTTCCTGAATTGAAGGTTGGACTAGAAGACCTCCAAGTTCCCTTCCAATTATGTTATTCTGTTAATATCTGCATACTGTGCAAAAGAGACCATCAACAAGCCAAAAAGGGAATGAAAAGACCACACACCCCCTACAGCAATCAGAATCCAGATGACCATTAATTATTTCCAGAATTAACATCAAACCAACAATCAAGAAGTAAACAGTAACCCAATCAAGCAACTGCCAAATTAGCTAACATTAAACAGCCCAACCAAAGAACATCCAAGACCATTCCTGACAGGGCAGGCATTAGAATATAAACTGAGAGCAAATCCCATTTCTTACTAGCACTGATGGAGTTACCTACTTTGGGTAATGAAATGTCTGCAAGACAACAACCAAACTCAGAGAGCATCAAGGACCTCTCAGTCCATTCCTATTTTTAAATTGGGAGAAAATACTTGCTGGACTCACTTTGTATAATGCAACCCTCATTGATCTTAATCCTCTGTTGGCAATGCTTGGCATGCCAATGGAGGATCATATCGAAAGCCTCAGCATGATGTAAGCACATGGTGTTGAACAGCAATGTAAAACTTCGCTGAATCATTAGTGGTAAAAAAGAACACCTGAATGTACATTTACAGGGACATGTTTTGCTCCCTAAAGAGCTTTAGATCATGTTCAGATCAAAATTTGAGACTATTTTCCTCATTGGGATGCTTATAGGTGAGGCTCCATCTTCATTTGCCGTGGTGGTGCAACGGTAAGAGTGCAGTACTGCAAGCTACTTCTGCTGCCTGCTGGCTGCCTGCAGTTTGGCAGTTCAAATCTTACCAGGCTCAAGGTTGACTCAGCTTTCCATCCTTCCAAAGTGGGTAAAATGAGGGCCCAGATTGTTGGGGGCAATATGCTGACTCTGTAAACTGCTTTAAAAAGGCTGTAAAACAGTATATAAGTCTAAGTACTATTGCTATTTGCAACCCTTGTGGCTTCTAACCAGATAATAAATCCATTGAAAGGAATTGTGCACATTGTTTTTAAAAGTAACAGTTTCAAGTTTATGCTCCATAGATTCATTATATCAAAGATGTTGGACCACTAAATTATAACTGAAATTTTAAAAGCCCAGAAAACATTCCATCAATGCATTTTGAATTTCTAAATAAGGACATTTTATAGAACTATAAAACTTAGAATTCATGTAGTACTGCATGTAGCTCTATTGCTTTCTGCTAATCTCATGAAAAAACGAAGATTATAAAAAGGATTCTGATGAACAGAAGAACAACATATGCATTACCTGATGCATCATGTTATTTTTCCAACAGTGACCATATGGCTATCATTGGAGAATTCATTACTAGACTTTTTTTTTAAATTACATTTATATGCCGCCCTTCTCCGAAGACTCAGGGCGGCTTACAATTTTTGGAGCACAACCCAGTGTGCTCAGCAATAGCCTTCGTTCCATTGTATATGCCTGCTTATTACTAAGCGGCATTTTTACAAAGTCAGCTTATTGCCCCCAACAATCTTGGGTCCTCAATTTACCTACCCCGAGAGGATGGAAGGCTGAGTCAACCTTGAGCCTGGTGGGATTCGAGCCTACAGTAATTGTAGACAGCTGGATCTTAAGAGCAGGCATTTAACAGCCTGAGCCACCAAAGCTCTTTTAACTTTTCAAGACCTTGAAAACCTTTGTTTTGTTCATATAGCACATTTATACAGCCACCCATTTTAACCAAATAAGTTTCAGTGGTTAACAAAAACATAAATGGATAAAATATAAAAATAATAAGGCATCACACTTTAAAAAAAAACAGGCTCCTAGCAATTCCATTTTACAACACAGAACAGACATATCATCAGGCACCCAGCAACATCCTGATCTCCATGAAAAAATCAGATCTTGTTACTATACCATGAAATGGTATGCAAGAGTACCAATATTGGAGCTGAAACCCAGACACTTTGTTACTAGTAAACCAATAAAGTCCTTGACCTTGTTATGTCTGGCTAGTATAAGTATCCTATTTTTTCTTTTTTACAGAAATCAGGAAAAAAAAGTGCAAGCATATTTAAAATGTAGGGACAGCCATGCTCATCTATACAGGAAAAATTCTAAATTCTGTAGCTTTTAGGTATTAGACCACACAAATTTATACAAGAGGATGTATAAAGTTACCAGTTTTATAGGAGATCAGGTTTAAAGTAAAAAAAAATCAAAATATTAAGGCGTATGTTTAAAATCAAAGTTTTGTAGTTTCAAGTCAGTCCAAAGGTCTTATTCTTTATGAACTTGAGAAGCAGTTTCTTCTGTTCAGTCTTCTCCAACTTGTCCTCCCAATTTGTTGAGCCGGAAAATTTCAGACTATTTTAGTCACTAATAAGCCTATCATTTTTTTCCCCAAAATAGCATAGTTAATCAAGCAAATTAATTAGGAATTATAAAACCTTAAGATCTTTATATTTGCATCAATACATCTTTGCTTACCAGAGGATAGTTATTATAGTTCTCCTTTCTTCCAAAAAGTCAAGGTTTCATATATTGGGATGAAATAATTTAACCTCCCCCAAGTAATCCAGAAACTCTGCAAAGTAAATTTCCTTTATGGATTATTACCCTGAAACTGGACCTTACTAGCAACACTTTAATCATCACTCCTCCCTACCACCTTAAGAAAAAAAACCAGAACATTTCCCCCACTCTGACAGAACATCAGAACACTCAACACAAGGTAAAAGACAGTAGGGCTAAGAGTTGTGAGTATCCACAGACTAAACTGAAATCATCTTATCTTGAGGGTTTTTTTGGTCTAAAAGTAAATGTTTGATGTTTACATAAACACACAAAAAGAGTTCCAAGAAAGTTGAGATGTCTACCACCTTCCAATACTGCTAGTTTATAGTTTCCAGAGGGTTCTTGTCCACAGCTGTTGAGCAGCAATGATTCATCTTCTCTCTACTTCCAGCTAGTGAGAACATTGCAGGCACCTGGTGTTCTAAACAGTCCATGAGAAATAAGACCAAGGATCCCTTAACCCTTCATTTCCCATGTTGTATCTCTTCAGATCTAGGGGGGTGGGGTAAGGGTAAGGTTAGGGAATGGACTCAGGTTGCCACCACAACCTCTCTCTATCATTAATTCATCCATCATGATAAGCCATATTGTGGTTTGTTGGGAGCTGAGAGTTGGCTTAGTATAACATGTACTGCCACTCATTTCAAGCCATGTGATTTCTTTTTAAACCATACTGAAGCAAATTATGATTATGGGATCCATAGTGATCTCTGAGATTCATTGTTTTCTTGAAGATGTTTCATCACTCAGCCACATAATATCAATGTACTGATGTTACCTAGCTAGGTCATGAAATGTCTGCAAGAAAACAACCAAGCTCAGAGAACACTGACGACTCCACATTTCAACCCCAAGCTACAAATGTTATCTTCTATTGGCAAACTATGGTTGGGTAAAATATATAAACTAGTCACTATCACCAAACAAGGGCCCTCTGATGTGTTGATCTACCATCCCCAATACTTCTGTCCAGAATGACTTGGTATGTTGGAAAATATAAACCAACACATCTGGAGGGCACCAGAAGGCTACATTAACCACAGCTTGAATAACAATCCAACAAGTGCCTTCCCTTGGCTTGAAAAGAAAAAAAAACAAGGGGGGGGGGGACTTGCAATCTGCTGGGGTTCTTTTTTTTATTACTCAGCTGTGAAAGAACTTGGTTGCAAAATGAAAGGTATCAACCCCAGAGCTGTAGCTGCATGTCTTATATGATTTATAGTGGAACCTGTTTGAACACAGCTGTGCCTGCACTGTTTGCTTATAAAATATGGCAGCCCAGGGTACTGTATTATGCTGATTAAACTGAATTAAGTCCCAATGTTGATTTGCAAGTCAAAGCAAACAAGACTAGTTATAAAAAAAGGGGGGGCAGGAGAAACCACATTGTCAAACATGCTCAATTGTTACAGAAGTAGGCTACTGTTGCATCAAGAGAAGTCTTTTCTGAAGAGTCTTAACAGTGAGCTGATGAACTGATTCTTAAGTGTCAAGAGCTCAGATTTAGCAGTGTTGGTGATTGGGAAATAATGTTAAGGTGGGGATATTATATTATCCTTATATTATACAGAGGCTTTATTGCTCATCCCAAAAATATGTCTTTAATATTTTTTTAATAATTAAACTTATCAAAGTATGAAACACAAATGTGGGGAAATGGGGGAAGGGAAAAAGGAGAAAGGAAGAAGTGTAGGGAAAAAGGGGGGGACATTCAATTACGTACTTAATATGCTCTAGCCTTTTCTATAATAACAAACTTACCTAAACAGCAAAACTCAAAGTCTCAATGTTTCATTTTGTTCCCATCTCAAAATGAAGAAATATGTCTTTCAAAGCCCCCCTTATTGCTGATTGTACTGTATTAGTTGTAAATATGAGCTGTGAACTAATAGGAAAAAAGATATCATGTTCACACTTCAGTTCTACACTAGCTTAATATGCAGAATAGAAAGTGCATTAAGCTTTTTATGGGTTATGGATATTGACTGGTTTAAAACATTGCAATAAGCCATACTCAGTTCTGCTTTAATTGTTTTATGGTTAGGACAATATGTGAACCTGGGCAACGGTGGCTTTAATCAAATTTATTTAACTGAACCACAATATATTATTATTTCCTAATGGTTAGAGCAAGTGATATAAAATATTAAATAATATTTTAAATTCTTTAATTTAAAGAGCAATTGTTTTGTGATAAATGTAAATCCCATAGAAAAGGCATTTGATTGAATCTCTAACAAATCTAAACATGGGTGTAAAATTGGTCCCTCACAATCCTTGAGTATTATTTCCCATCGGTGGCGAGGCTCATGTAACATCCCATGTCATGGTTTCTTGAACAGATGTTTCTTGAATAACCACAGTTGAATACAATTATACATGTTCAGTTATAAAACAGGGGTAAATGAGCTTAGTTCTCAAGTCCTTTGATAAGTCATCCAAAATCCTTATGAAAGGGTCCATGAAGTATTGATTTGTCATGTGATAGGAACAAAGAAACAAACATTTCCCTGGGGAAAATGGCCTCCACCCTGTTCCTTTTCTGAAGGGCCCTAAAAATGTGACTTTGTTAGCAGGATCTGGGACCATGAATGGAGGCAGAGCTGATCAAGTGGCTGATTTCATGATGTTTTTGCTGCCATGGGGAGGGGTGGGATTTTTATTATTATGTGGTGGGTTTTAAATGTTGTAAGCCACCTGGAGTCCCCTATGTGTGACTTGGGTGACTATGTAAATTTGTTTATAAATAAATAATTTGTATCCTACATATATTTTTGGCCAGAGCAAGGCAACATGCATACTTTATATTCCCACCTGCTCTTTTTCCACTCCAAGAACTCTGCGAGGTGGGTTGGGCTGAGACCCAAAGGTACCCACCAGCATCGATGCCAATTGGGGAATTAGAACTCACAGCGTCCCAGTTTCTAGACCAGTATCTTAGCCACTCCTCAAAACTGGCTCTTAGAATTATCAGGGAGGGAGGGAGGGGATGGGAGGGAGGGAGGGAGAGAGAAAGAACACACACACACACACACACACACACACACACATTGGTGAAGATCTGAAAGACCTGGTTAGGAACATACGATCATGGAGAAATCAATCCATATGGTTGCTAAGAGCTGGGAAAAAGTTGATGGCACAAGATCAATTTCATATTGCTTTTCCTAATTTCAACCACTTGGTTGTCTATTTCTGTTACTACTCCAAGAACAAGCATGACTCTTAGTCTGAAAAATAATTTCGCATCCCCATCAGAAATCAGAGTGTACAAGCCAAAAAGAAAGGGTTTGTACATTATTCAAAAATTGACAACCACACTACAGTTTTACCTAGGGTTGGTAATACATATAATCCTGACCTAGATGGAATGAAAGCTTGATAGAAAATAATTTCCTGTTCTGGAGACAGTTAATTCTCTAGAACACAATTAGGCAGTCTAATGGCTTAGTAGAGTTTTGGACTATGCTTCCCATAAACTCCAGACAAGCTGCTGTAGGCAATTGCCTTTATCACATAGGGTGGCTTTTAACAGGCTCTTCAGTTCTGAGCTGTAAGCTTGTATGCCATTTTATTACATCTTGAAACTACATGGATTTTTTTTAGGTCCCTGCTATCTGGGTGCCAGGAAAAGAAGAATGGAGTGCTTAAGAGAAATGCAAGTGACAGGTTGATGCTCAATAATTTAAAACACAAAGTAACTTGAGAGCATGCCCATGAATCTCAGCTCACTCATCTTCTCTGTTCTTCAATTTGCATGACAGTCCTACTAACCTGCAAAGCAAAGGTAGGCTTGTCAAGCTTTCAAAATTTAGCATACTAAAAAGGTCAAGATTGTATAGTACAGGGGAATATGTAAGTCATTACAACTCTGATAACTCATTTGTAAGGAAAATGAGAGTGAGCAAGAGAGACAGAGCATTTGTTGTAGAGGTTAAAACACCAGGCTAGAAAGCAGGAGACCATGAATTTCAGTCCCAGCATGGGCACAAAGCCAACTTGGTGACCCTGGCGTTGTCACTCTTAGTCCTAAGAAGCAGGTATTAGCAAACTACTTCTGAAAATTCTTGCCAAGAAAACTGCAGGGAGTAACTAGCCCAGGAATCAACACACACTTGAAGACATGCATGTGTGCATGCACACATACACTTACACATGAAGAATGAGAACATATTATTATAAAAATACACTCTTAAGCTACTTATGCTAAGAGCAAGTTCCCATGTCCTTGTTTAAAATGACAAAAAATATTTCTGTACTTCTTCATGAAAAAAGAATGTGAAACTGGAAGGTTCCCAAATGGTTATCCTCTGTCAAGAAAAACATAACAAAATATGTATGTTGTCGGGAAATATTGAGTGAATTGGAAGGCTGGTGGGTGGGAGCGAGTCCTATGCGTATCTCTTTTTTCCCCTATGATGTGTTTGTCAATCAAGGCTCTCATATAATGGTGTGATAAGATTTTGAATCAAGGAATGCTTTTTCCATGCACTGGCATCACCTTGAAAATCAGAATGATGGAGATGGGGTTTCATTGCTTATTTCTAAATGTACTATGTAAAGAAGAGGCATGATATTTGGTAGTAGGTAAGGAGAGAAATAGTGCAGCTGTTCCAGAAAATAAAGACACAAATAAATTCCCAATTTTCACTGAGCTTCTTCTAAAGTTGGAGTCCTTTTTAAAATATTATTATTATTCATATTTATATGCCGCCCTTCTCCGAAGACTCAGGGCGGCTTACAATTTTTGGAGCACAACCCAGTGTGCTCAGCAATAGCCTTCGTTCCATTGTATATGCCTGCTTATTACTAAGCGGCATTTTTACAAAGTCAGCTTATTGCCCCCAACAATCTTGGGTCCTCAATTTACCTACCCCGAGAGGATGGAAGGCTGAGTCAACCTTGAGCCTGGTGGGATTCGAGCCTGCACTAATTGTAGGCAGCTGGAATTTAAGTGCTAGGCATTTAACAGCCTGCACCACCAAGGCTCCTTTCCATACTCCCCAGTTGAAGTTCTGTACTTTAAAGTTTGCCTTAGACACTAAAAATCCAGTTGGTATAGAGCTGCATGAGTTCTCCAAGCTATGTATATGTGAGTGGAGGTACACGTAATGTGTTTGTATAATGTCATCTACAATTAATATAATGTTGAGGCATTGTAGCTGAGGAATACATGTTCCTCCAGAAATAGCAGAAGTCAAAGTCCCACCCTAGGTAATGAGAGAGTTAATTATAATTTCTTTTATTTATTATCTTTTTCTGAGCAAATATAATAGAAATGGGGCCTAAATTTTGTTTCCAGCTAAGCCACAGAAGGGTTGCTTGAGCAATCTTTTCAAAAAGGGAAAAACCCAATATGGTGCACTAATTATTCCTTCATTTTACAAAATGTCAAACTCCCTGTGATCCTTTTAATTTCTATGGGTGTCCCAAACTAGAGAGCTGTCTAGATGTTCTTTTAATCGAACGGTACACTCTGTGGTACATGTAGATTTAAACATGTGCAGAAATAATAATTAAAGTATTGTAATTAAAAAAATCATCTCTGAATCTTATTATCAAATGGACTATAAATCTCTCTAAATCTTCAAAAACTCAACAGATAATCTTCCCTTTTTCCTTAATTTTTAATACCATTCTTTTGTCATGATTACAGATCCAAAAGTAGAGAATACAACGGTATGGCCATTGATTTTCTTAAAAATTGGATACTTCAGTCCTACATTTACTTACTCAGAAGCAAATGAATTGAATTTCTGTCTAAAAAGCATGTATCTCTTTTCTTATTTAGCCTTAATGGCAGGGTGACTGCCTCTGATGGCCATCTGCTGAGTGAGAAGGAGGCTTCCTTGTGCAGCTGGTTGACCATTGTGAGAACAGACTGTGAGACTAAATGGGCCAAGGGTCCAACTCAGCAGGAAACTGCTTATCAGAATGTATTATGAAGCACTTGAACTTGTGCTCAAATCATGGTTTGTTACCCAATGTTTTGTTGACTACATCAGCATAGGCTGGGTTCACCTAAAATCACAGTTTCCAAAAGGCACAGCCTGGGTTCCTATAACAGCTGGAGGCAAAACCAAACAAAGCACTGGGTCACTTCTATGTATTTGGACTTCATCCCATAAAATTCTTAGCAGTGCTGATTGGGAAATTAAAACACACACATCCAAAAGGCCTTTGGGTTGAGGAGAGCTGGTTTAGCATGATGCGTGAACCCAATCAGCAAGTTCAACAGCATAATTAGGGGTAAGCCTGCTGAGTCAGATATGTTTATACTGGCTAATAAGATATACTAGCAGTCTATTGGTTCCAAATGTGTTGCAACCACACCTTCTAGAATTTCCAGGCTCTGTGGCGAATATTCATGTGGGCCAGGATTTCTGCAGCTATGATCTGGACTGCAAGGAATGGCAAGGACTCTCCTATACTTCCTGGTGAAAGTTGATTCAACAGATCCTTATCCTATTGACAGACAATGAGAATGAACAGCTGGAAAGCAAATAATCTGAATTTATATCCACACACACAAAGTAGTACGTGCAAAGGTTATGCCAAGAGCCTTCCTCTTTTGGGGTCTTTCACATCATCTTGCCCTGGCAAAGAATCGGGTGATACCCCAGGGAGAACATGTGAAGGATCGATCTTTTGCATTTTTGAAAAAAAGAAATATGAGAAATGGGGTTAAGAGACTGCCTTTGTCTGCTAAGGATAGCGATCTAGTAATTGTAGCCAAGGCCATCTGATATTGACAGAAGGGAAATGAAAACCCTAGGTTTTTTTTAAGTACCAATTTTTTACCTAGTTTAATGAAGGCGAATTTAATTTTGAAATTTCTTTCAGAAGAAAAAAAATAATTTTAGTGAAATTCCCTTGAGGCATATATTTTCCCAAGAGCTATGCAATGTCTTCTCTTCCATCCCACAAGGATTTCTCTCACAGTCTGTCATCTTTCAGGGTCCCGATGCTTCACTCTGATCCCAAGAGAAGACATCCAGAAGGAATTCATCCCAAGATGCATGTTCTCTTTGGGATATTTGAGTAGCCAATCAAAGAGAAAGGAAAAAAAAAACAATTCAGCACTTCCAGCAGTAGTCCTTCTCCCACCACCAACCTGAAAGTAACCTCAGAAAAACCCTTCACTAAGAGAACTTTGAAAGAAAATTGCAAACGTGCGTGTGGGGAGGCACGTTCCAAAAATAAGGCAGGGCCAGGACAAAGTCCAAATCAATATCAAATCCAATCCAGCTAATATGATTAAAAGCCATGTGTAATGCATTCACTCACATTCAAAATTACAGTTTGGCAGCAACTTTGAAGGGATTCTGGCACTGCGCTCAAGGTTTGGGGAAGCTGCATTCATTCCTGTAATCTAAGATTGTTTAGTTGTGTGTTAGGTGCAGGGGATGATGTCTACAGGCAGACATCCTGCAATGATTATAATGATTTGAATGGGAATGACGGAAGCATGCCTACATCCACATACAACACATCTACCTGAAATAAAATGTGGGACTCTCTGGGTCTTGGTCCCACACATCTACAAAGGGATTAATTTAATTAATTCAGTTCAGGCATCACCTGATGCCAATCAAGTCTGGATGTGCACAAGAAAAGGGGCAGCATAAAAACAGAATAGCAATAGCAGTTAGATATAGCTTCACTGAGTTTTACGTCCCTCTCTAAGTGGTTTGCAGAGTCAGCATACTGCCCCCAACAATCTGGGTCCTCATTTAACCAACCCTGGAAGAATGGAAGGCTGAGCCAACCTTGATTCAAACTGCCAAATTGCAGGCAGCTGGCAGTCAGTAGAAATTGCCTGCAGTACTGCATTCTAACCACTGCGCCACGGAGGTTCTTAGAATGCAAGAATTTTAAAAGAATAACAGACAGACCCAATTGTGAATTTGGTCAACCATATCTACCCACAATCCAGCAGGAGACCCAAGTAGCCCAACCCAAGGCCTGGAGAATTCCAACATATTGATATCAGGAAGAATCTCATTCCAGAAGGCAGGTGTTGCAACTCTGGAGTTTTGATAGATGACATTATTTAATTGAGACCCCAGAGTTGGCAACTCTGTCAGATTGATCTGGCCGGGCTGATAACATGGGAGATAGATAATCTCTCACATAACCAGGCTGTATTCCATGTAGGCCTCTATAGGCCATAACCAGCACCTTGAATTGTACCAGGAAGCAAACTCAAAACCAATACAGCTCACAAAGCAGAAATATCACACGGGAAAATTGAATAATACCCATTACTGTTTACACTGCTGCATTCTGGACTAGACGAAACTTTTGAACAATCTTCAAGGGGAGCCCCATATAAACCAGATTGTAATAGTTGAGCCATGATGTTGCTACAATGTGAATGAGGGTCTGAAGAGCCTCTTGATGCAGGAAAGGATGTAACCCAACACACCAGAGGAAATTACCACCATTGCCATCTCAAGAGTGTCCTCAGAGTGAGCATCACTTTTGAATGGATAAGTGCAATCCCATCCAAGGTTAAAGATGGAATATGCCCAGATCTAATTGGCCCCAACAGCCATACTCATTCTAGGTTAGTAGATTGAATCAGAGATTGTCCTACCTCCAGGTACTAGGGTGTAACTCAACAACCTTACTTTGCCAGACTGAGATTGAAAGATATAATTGGATGTTGTTATGTATAGGTACACAATGTAGTTGGGTTGACAATATATAAACCATAAATATATATGTTTTTAGCTTTAAGGAAAAATACTGTAATGTATTATACTATGTTCTGGTTGGTTGAGTATGCTGCAAGTTGCCATAAGAGGGAGCTATAGATCATGGTTTAATTCTCTTTCTCACTGATGATCTCTCTTGATACTGATACTGACTGACTACGGACCAATACTGACTAACCCTGTTTACTTTGATATTCTGTTGATATCGAAGGTTATCTGTTGTATTATAGCTTGATATTTGTCTGCTGTAAAAGACGTGAAACCGGTAAGACTTTATAACTGGATATTTCTGGACTGTTAAAAATGTGTATGATATGGACTGTTTATTGGACTATGCTTTTTCTTCAAGTAAACATTAACACAACTTGATTTAACTCTCTGTGGCTGTATCTTTATTCATAACTGTTCTCATAAACGTTTCCATGTGCATATCCTTGTTATACAAGGGTTACTCTGCACAGATCCTAACAGATGTCATCAGCATGGAATTCCTAACTGTGTACCCAACTGATGGAGTCTTAGGTTCCACCAGTCCTCATCATTGGCCATGGAATTGCTGTGAGTTATAGATTGCCAGGAACCAGAGTGTCACATCTGGAAGCCCCTACCTCTGCATTTATGCAGTTCACATAAGCCTTTATTACATGAATTGTCAGATGTTGTGGTGCTGTTTAATAAATAAGTGGTGGTGTAATAATATTGCTGCTGCTCTTCTTATGATAAGATAGTGTCTTGTTATATACAGGGATGGGATTCTATCAGTTCAGACCAGTTCAAGTGAACCCTTTCCTCCAAAGATCAGCTGGCAGCGAACCGGTTCACTGTGATGAGCATGTGGGCCCGCCCGCCTGACCCTGCTCTTTCCTTTTGTTAGAGCACAGCTGATTCACGCAGCAGAGCAGTTTGCCACCCCTCAGCTGTTTTCTTCACAGGGACTGCAGTAGAAAGTAAGTATTAGAGCTTTTTAAAATGTGGAGCGCGCATTTGGCACATGATCGTGCGAAGCATGCAATCACTGAACTGGTTGTTATACCGGTGGAATCCCACCCCTGGTTATATGGGATAGTGTTGTTCAGATGTTTAAATTATGGTATGGTCCTTTTGTTATAAATTGGAAGCCTCACTGATGCATTTTGGAGTTTGGCAGCCTCCAAATTCAATCATTAATTTTAAGCAGTCTCTATTGCCTTTCAACCTTGTGTTGGATTTTTTTTTTGCAGTGTGCCAACTGACATCAGCTAACTCCAGTTAGCTAGCTAAGTATGATCGGATCAGGACTCCTACCTACTCCTGGAAATAAATCAAGGTGGAGTGGCACCCTTCCCCAAGAAGTGGTGTTTAAGCTTTTTTGACTTCCTGGGAGGTTTTCGGGGATTCCTGTTTCACACTGTGGAACGGCAACTAGGGCCTGGTGATGATGGAAGTAGCTAAGCAAACATGCTATTTTGTTACCAGCAGATATTGCTTGGTACCACTGGTTATTCCTAGCTCAGAGGAGATACTCATGGGGGTATCTTTCCTTCCCATCAGCCATGCACAACACATTGGAGCTCTGTAGGGGTGCTACATTCCCTGCCTGCATGCCTTGCAAGAATTTGCAATGTTCTCCCCTCCTCCCATCCCCCTATTTAAGTTTGCTCCTAATAGGGATCAGTGCACAGGAAAAGTCCACTAGAATGTCACAGAATCAAGCCCAGTTATCTTGCCTCTAGCATTATCTGGACTTTTAGAGGGGAAAAAAAACTATAGCTAACCAAATTCTGGCTTCTGGGTATATGTGGGGAAGAAGAAGTGCCTGTACAAGGAGCATGCAAAGTGGCTTTTCTCAGACAGCATCTTGGGTTTAGGTTTGTCATCCTACTGGCCTACCTAGCATCTAAAGTGTAGAAGGTCAGAGGACAATATGATAACTGGGCACTGCACAGGATGCCTCTTAATTGCTTAATTGCTTTCTGCCCTCCTCCCCTTCCTTGTCATCCAGGCCTGGCAACATTTCTTCTCTTTTGTTTTGCTTTCGTAGCCTTGGTGCCTCTGCTCTTGCCACCTCTTCGTATGTTCTCCCTGCTCCCTATCCCCAAGAGACAATCTGTGCACGGATGCAGTAGGTGAACTTTAGATAAATAAGTAAACACATGAAACAGCTTCCAGATAATTGAAAGCGAGCGAAGGAGGGAAGCAGAAAAGAAAAAGAATTTCTCAAGGGAATGCTGGTTGATGTGGCAGGTATGATTAAAATCCATATGATTTATGACTAGGTGTATTACAAATGTGGCATCCCTTCAGGTTTTGTTTGTTTTACAGCATTTGACAATAAAGTTTCAATTTTCCTCCCTGTTTTCCTCCCACATCCCTCTCGATGCAGGTTTTGCTCAAGGATGGGCCACTCAGGAATTCCTAGTGCCTGACTGAGCAGTAATTTAGCAAACTCTCTGGTGCTCTTTTCTCTGTCAGTATTAACATGTCAATTTGTTTTAATAGTCTGGGCATGTTCAGTGGGCATGCCTTCTCTCTGTAGGTATCCCAGGAGCCTACCCCGTAGTGCAGAAGTGTGTAAAAGCTTGTCTCCTGTTACCGAGAACTCGGCAAGTTGATTTTCATTGTGGCCCAACTGCATTTGCTGAGTCAAAACATAGGAGAAGAGGTGAGGGAAAAGAATACTGTGGCAAACCAAAAGCTTAATATGTTAAATAGGTGGCTTACACATGTGTATTTCTTAAGGTTCAGAATTTACAATTTAACTATTGTATTAACACAATGGTTTCCTAAACAAAAGCTGCTGCCCCTGTTTGATTTACATACAGTAGGTTCCATTCTATGTTGGTAATAATTCATAATCATGTTTATTTAAATAAATTGTACAACCGCGTGCATTTTTAATGTGTTTTTGTTCGACCCGTTAAAGCTTTCATTTTAAAAACAGACTTGCATGTGCAGCTGTGCATATATACACACTTTCATATTTCATGATACAGAAGATTTTTTTTAACCTGGTCAAGAATAAGTAGCCGCTTTTGTATGTCCTAATGAGATAATAAGTGGTATTGTGCTCCCTGGAACACATGTCTGAGTCAACATGTGATGGACCATGCTACATATTAAAAAATAATCCCATTGTGTGATTATACTGCTGTAGCAATAGCACTTAGACTTATCTACCACTTCACATTGCTTTACAGCCCTCTCTAAGTGGTTGACAGAATCAGCCTTTTGCCTCCAACAATCTGGGTCCTCATTTTAGTGACCTCAGAAGGATAAAAGGCTGAGTCAACCTTGAGCCGGTGAGGATCGAACTCCTGGAGTGAGCAGTGAGTTAGTCTACAGTACTGCATTCTGACCACTGTGCCACATGGCTATCAACATTACTCTATAGATTTCAGCCATAGTAGGGCCTTGGCTTATCATGTTAAAAAAATATTGAGATCTCAGCTTTCAATTTTATTGCGATGAGATCAAGCAGTATAATGCAAAACATATATATATGTAAGGTCAGCACTGGTATTGGGACAAATGAGAATTAAGTTTGAGGAGGAATGTTTCAGTGTTGGGATATAATCCCAAAAGGCTGGGAAGGATGCTGTTTGGAATGTTAAGTTTAAGAGGGGGACACTCATAGCATTGACCATATATGGCATAATTGTTTCAATAAAATGTGGAATCCATAAAACATTACTTTAAAAATGACACTCCCAATAGTAGCACTTTTGTTTAACACATTTTTTGCTTTCTGGCCAACCTCTGACACCCAAAAGATTTAGAATCGCATACGTGAGATGCAAAGTGCCAGAACATCTTGTGCTGTGTGGGATAGTGCACAAAGCATGCCATTCACATGGCCCACGGTTTCAATAGCTAGCTACACGCTCACACAGAAACATGCATGCAGTACATTGGTATCTCTCTCCTCTGGCCTGACTCACCCTCCCTGTTTTCTCTATGCTTTGCCAGCATTTGGACAACATGCCAAAGAGCTGTGGTGGTGCAGTGGTTAGCATGCAGTATTGCAAACTAATTCTGCTGACTGTCTGCAGTTTGATTCTCACCAGGCTCAAGGTTGACACAGCCTTCCATCCTTCTGAGGTTGGTAAAATGAGGAACCAGATTGTTGAGGGCAACATGCTGACTCCGTAAACCTCTTAAGAGTGGGGTGTAAAGCACTGTGAATCAGTATATAAATCTAAGTGCTACCGTGTTTCCCCTGAAAATAAGACCTACCCCGAAAATAAGACCTACCCCGAAAATAAGACCTAGTGTGTTTTTGGGAGCCAAAAAAATATAAGACAGTGTCTTATTTTCGGGGAAACACGGTATTGCTATTCTCTATGTTTTCTCTATGCTTTGCCAGCATTTGGACAACCATTTGTCCGCAATGCTGTAGGGTCTTCCATTGAGCAGGGGGCTGGACTATAAGACCTCCAAGGTGCCTTCTAACTCTGTTATTCTTTTATTCTTATTCTGTCAGGAGTTCCTTTGCAGAAGACAAATATGCTCCAAGAGATCATAAGTAAAATGCCTGTCAATTTTTAGAACAATCATATAGGTTAAAAAAAAGACATACCTATGATCCCATCTAATCATTGGGAAACAGGCCATAGCACTTGTAAGACATTTTGTGACTTTCCATTTGGATATTTGGGCGAATCCATAAAAGTGCTAAATTATGCATACTAGATGCAGCTGTAATTAGTGATATTCACACATACAAAGAGACTGCCACAGCCCTCACTAATATACACCTGTTACTAGATAATAATTTAAAAGAATATATCTACGGTATCTTAAAACTTTAAGCACAAAATATATGACTTGTTTTTAACCTGATGTGCATTTTTTTTGCATTAATTCAACAATCCCTGTGTTAGGTTGGACAAGATTGTGTTATAGAATATTCATCTGATTTTTTTCTTAATTTCCTAAGAAAATTATTTTTTGTACAATTTCTAACAATTTTAATACAAATTTCTCTGATATGATTTTGTTACATAACTTTTTCCTGGGTGTATTTTTTTTAAAAAAACATAAAACTTCACAATGTAAAGAAATCTCTTTTAACACCCATACTCTGCAAATAGATACATTCTTTTTCTAATTGTTTCTCACAACAAACGGTTTGTGCAATGTTTGGTCCAAAGACATAGAAACCCCAAAGACTTTCTTGGGTGGAATTTAATTTGTATAGGTCCTGCGCATTGTTTCTGCATTTCTGACTACCTGAAACAAACATTTGTCTGATATTCTCCTGATCCTTCTACTGTTTCTTTGCATATCTCAACTGGTGAATTCCTCAATTTCTCAAGTTATGAGACAATAGACAGACATGCTCAGCATCTTTCATTCATTGCCAAGCTTCATCAACTGTATCTGAACAATGAATCTCCAATGAAATTTGCAATTATTTCTAGCTTCTTAATTTTAAACTGTAGGCCTAAATGTACATAGGCTAGGCAGTTCAAAGTACACACTATATGGACAGGAGTTTTCTCAGTGTGGATCATTTCACATTATTATTATTAGTATTTCCAGAAGGGTCAGAGTGACATGAAAGGCTCAGGTGGTTAAAAAATTCAGGCATCTATCTTGCCCTTTTAAATGCAACCATATAATCAGATTTCAAGTCATCTTGCCTGCCTCAGTTACAGCTTTATGGAGATTAATTAGTTTTCAGACCCCAGTCACATGGTGGTTTCTGACGGCTTCTTAGCTACATTTGCTGTCTGATTGCAACTTAGAAGGTGGCCTTGCCCCAGAGGACAGATTAGTTGTTAGTATTGGTTGTCTTCTTCATTTGATTTCAAGGTAAGTACTTATAGAGAGACTTCCTTTGTTTTGTTGTTAATTAGCTATTAGGTTTTTTTTAATTTTCCTGCTGGAACAACTGAAGAAGTGTAAGAAAAAAAATAAGAGTCCCCAATAATGTCATACTTAGAAGTAACTTCTATAGTATTACTTACCTGTGTATAAATAGGCTTATGATCTTGAAAAAGACTCAAAGCTCTTCACTAAATTGCACATGCACGCACGGCTTTTATATATTCTTTCCTTGCATAATCACATCATTATTCTGTCTCTCTTTAGCACTCACAAAATCCTATTGGTTGCTTAGCTGTCAAACAAATGTGACTTGGAGCGAAAGATTAATTTTTAATTTGATAGATTCATTATTAACATGCTTAGTTTCACTGAAGCTAAACTAATATTGAATATCAAACCTCTCTGTCAAATAACATGTTTTATATCTCCATCTGCCAAAAAAGGAAATACTTAAAAAAAATCAAGCAATTATGTCTTCTGCAGTATGTATTACAAGGAAGAGAACATGTAGAAAATCCAGTCATTTAAAAATAGCACTTTGAGCAATGCTGAGTTCAGAATCCAAATTTTCCTTGAAGAGATCAATCGTGTGTTTAATGGAAGAGTCCTTATCTTTAAAAAGATACACTTTGCATTCAGTAGGCAGGCCCAGTTCTTCCAATCACCCCAGAGGTGATTGACTATATCTCCTACTAACAGCTCATAATGCATTGCTTCATTAGAAAGGAAGTAATGCATAGCTGGAAAAGTATTTCAGACTAGTTCAGCGTGTTTCTTTCTCCCAATATTGGCACCTTGATTGCTTCTATGGTAGCATCCTATGCCTTGGGAGGTCTGGGAAGTGAAGTTCTTCAGGATATCTGTCCAAAATAGAGGCATCAATGTTATATGCCTCAGCAATGTTTTCAGATCAAACCTCATTGACCATTCATAGTTACATCCCAGGCTCTGTGGGTTTTGTAGTTTCCAAGACTGTTGGTTACAAATGATACAATCTCACATTTCAGACATCAGGTGGACAGTAACATCCATATCAAAATGGAATGACCTTAAAATGACAGCAGGTGCATCATGACATAATTGCTTCAAGCATGCAACTTAGTACTTGTATCACAATCTCTGATGCAAGTACCTATGCCACATCCTTTCTGTCATAAAGTTATAATGCACATGTTGTCATTTCCCTCTCATGGATATGGAGGACAGGACAGAATAAAGAGAGAGAGAGAGAGAGAGGTCTTCTATGAAATTCTGTCCAGATCCTGATAAGGAACAGCAAGAGGCAAGGATATCTGCAGAGATAGCCAAAAACTCAAGATGATAGCTGCAACTATGTGATTAAAGGTAACCCTTTTGAAAGGGCCAATGCACATGAAAAATGGGGGCAGACTTTGATATGTGGTTGCAACTGCCATGTTAACTGTATGGATCTCCTCTGTAGATGCCCTAGCTGAAAGAATATAAAACAGACAAGCAAAGAAGAGTTGAAGAATGTTTTGAAATTATTTCAGCTTTGCTATTGTTTTTGTAACAACAGTTGCAGATACTCTTATTGAGGTTATAGTCAATCTGATTTTGGTCATCATAATTATTAAGTTTAATAGTGTGAATACAGGAATTAGAATATAATAGACCTGGGAGGGACCTTGGAGGTCTTCTAGTCCAGCCCCCTGCTGAAGCACAAGAACCTATACTATTTCAGATAAGTGGCTGTCTAGTTTCTTAGATAATTTACATAATCCACATCCCTCTCTATAAAGTCAGTTTTCTGAATTGTCTTAGACCAAATCAAGTAGGCTTGATGTGACACTGGAAATTGAGATATGAAAACAGTTTACTTTATTGAATGTGAAGCTTTGCATGAAGCAATGTGGCATTTTAGCATCAAATATCAGCAACTTATTGACAAAGTTGTGGGAGTCCTATTTTAAGTGCATCTGTATGTGAGAGCGAGTGTGAGGCATAGATTAAGGTATTGAATTTAGGATCAGAGAGGTTTGGGTTCAAAACTACCTTTTGAGATAAATCATGTACCCTCTCAATCTTGTGTACCACACGAAGTGGCCATTAAGGACATAAAATGGAGAATCCTGGAGTAAAGGTGGAATGCACATCTCAATGACCATAATCTCCATTTGCTAGGCCCATTTTGGTAATGTAAATAGCCACATAATTGTTCAAGCTGTCACATACTTCAATTTGCAGCACTAAGAAGCAGTTGTTATTTCCGCATATTTCGTTTACCTACACACTTACATGTAAGAATACCTGACATTGAATAAAATGCTGAATTTGAAGCCAGATCCTCTCCTTTAGGTAATTAGCAAATGCGTACTTTTTCCTGCTTTCATCAAAAGTATCAATTAGGTTTTTTGCCTGTTACAAAAACTTGTTAAACTTGCATTATTCTCACTATTATCATCACTGTGATTATCTTACATGTGGTTTCATGTAGAACCTGTACAATGATATATATTTATCCAGTGGTGGAATTCAATTTTTTTTACTACCAGTTCTGTGGGTGTGGCTTGGTGGGCGTGGCAGGGGAAGGATAGTGTAAAATCTCCAGTCAGAGGTGGTATTTGCCGGTTCTCTGAACTACTCAAAATTTCCGCTACCGGTTCTCCAGAACTGGTCAGAACCTACTGAATACCACCTCTGTATTTATCGTAATTGGGTTTTGGATTTTCGATGTAAAGTAGGTGAAGCGATTCTGGGACAAGGCATTGCAGTTTTCCAGGTTCTTCAACACTCAGGTGCTCCCAAACCTTTCATTCATGTTCAGAACTCAAAACAACCTCTTTACTTTTCCTGCAGATTTTTGCTTTTGGCTATAGCCCCAGACTGCTGCAAAGGAGTCGTTCCTCCTTGCCTATACATGGAAAAGAACCAAAATAGATGCAAACGTAAGGGATTTAGATGAGCATATGCCAAGGAAACTATGGCATCTACCATGTTTCCCCGAAAATAAGACACTGTCTTATATATTTTTTGGCTCCCAAAAACACACTAGGTCTTATTTTCGGGGTAGGTCTTATATATTTATGGTGCCAAATAGTGGGTGTGAGTGTGTAGGGGTGGGTGTTTCGCGGGTGCACAGTTGCTCCCTGCAAAGTCTTCCTGGAACTGGAGATTTACACTAGGTCTTATTTTCGGGGTAGGTCTTATATTAGGGCAGGTTTAGAAAATAGTGCTAGGTCTTACTTTCGGGGTAGGTCTTATTTTCGGGGAAACACGGTATATACTGAGCATGGGGCAGAGCTGAAATGAACAGACTAGCACGCTCAAGATTATGGACCTGAAAAGGAAACCTAGTTTCGCTGAAAATGTCAGTTAGGGATATGTTAATGGTTATTTCTTGGCTCTGCACTGCAATATTCTCAACACAGTCTGTTCTGGTACTTCTGTTATTTGGCATAACTGGTTATCAGAAACATAGTACAATCTCATCTATATTTTTGCATTCCCTTTTTACAACACAAGGGAAACCACAAAAAGCTCAAACATTTCTATCTGTTGATGGATGCCTTAAAAGGAAAGAGGTTACCTCGAAATCAGGGGACACTTTTTCAGCTGTACTTTGAATTCTAGGATATTATTAAATTAAACAAATTTCAGAGAAGGAATTCAGACTGGAATGAGGTAGAGTAAGTTCCAAGAATCCAAAGTTCCTATAAATCAAAAGAAGACACATTTTGTATAGTTCTGGTGAAACTCTTTTCACCCATAAACTAAGTAACATTGTTTAGGTTTGGGAAATGTTACAGCATAAAATCCAGAATCTAAAAAAACATCCCCATCATAAGTAAATAATCCACCAAAGGTTGGGTGGGTGCTACCATACATAAAAGATGAATTTGTGACAAATGTAGCTAGAAATGTACAGAAAACATATGATTATATCCAGGTTGACTGAATTAATTAATTCCTACTGAAAACAAACAAAAGGTAAGCAAGGTCCTATGTGCAGCTCACTACAATGCTGTTTCAGTTTACAGATGCACTCGTGGGAGACACATCCACCATTTTATATCCTAATTCTCATGAATGAAGGGAATTGTAATCATATCATATTTCACTTACCAATTTTACCTTACAAAATTCAAAGATCCTGTATGTGAAGAAAGATAATCTTGTCATTTCTCCTATGTGAATTGGTCAAGCATTCATAAAGGTAAAGGTTCCCCTCACACATACATTCTAGTTGTTTCCAGCTCTAGTGGATGGTGCTCATCTCTGTTACAAAGCCGAAGAGCCAGCGCTGTCTCTGTGGTCATGTGGCCGGCATGACTAAATGCCAAAGGTGCATGGAACACAGTTTGCCTTCCCACTAAAGTGGTCCCTATTTTTCTACTTGCATTTTTACCTACTTTCAAACTGCTAGGTTGGCAGAAGCTGGGACAAATAATGGGAGCTCACTCCATTACGCGGTGCTATGGATTTGAACCGCCGAACTGCCAACCTTTCTGATCGACAAGCTCAGCATCTTAGCCACTGAGCCACTGTGTCCCTCAAGCATTCATACCTTTGTTCAAAATCTAGTCCTATGAATGAAATGACTGGAAAGATAGACAGGTGATGCAATGCCAAAAAGCTTGAAAGAAAAGTACCTTTAACAGACTGCAGATGGAAAACCCTCTTTCACCTGGCTAAATTGGTCTCCTCAGCCTCCACAAAGCCCATAGAAATACCAGTCCAGCAAAGACTTTACCAGCAATGAGAAGGCTAACCAGTGGAACTGACACCTATGTTAGACCCAACAACTTCTTCAAGTATCTGACCTATTATTTGTTAGTATTTCCTAGCATATTCATACCACCAATCCTAAGTACAATACGGGTGTCATTTTTCGGGGAGACAGTATAGGGAACTGAGAACTTCAGAAAGGATAGCTCTGTCATCTGGTGGTCCAAGACTCTGCTGTGGCACTATTTTAAAGCCCTAGCTCCAATTTTTCCTATCACTTCTTGAACAATCTTTTGACGAAAAAAAAAGAAAGGCTTGCGGTTAGATCTGTTACTAGTCAGACTCAAAATTAGGCTGGGTTGATCATGTGCTCCCTGCCCCAAATTCTAATATTCTAGGTCTTTAGTCATCTCTGTGAAGAATGAGGAGTCATTAGGACATCAGAAGTCAAGGTTCTTGGCTTTCTTCAATATTTATAAATATAAGAGAATTACAAACTTTAAGGGGTAAATTAGGCATGCGCGCGCAAATCGTAAATCACCGAACTGGTAGTTACACCAGTCGGATCCCACCCCTGACTTGTACTGTATGTGGGAAAGACCTTGGAAAACTGGATCCAGTGATATTGCCTAGAGAATGGTCAGATAAGAGACAGCATAGCCTGCAGCTGTGGGGTAAGAGGCTCAGAAAGGACCATCCCTAGTTTCTTGAGCTGTAATGTAGATGGGAGGGGAGAGAAAGAGTTGTACTTTCAAACTTGCAAGTTTCTGCTAATGGGATGGGATCTGACTGGCATAACTACCGGCTCTGATGTGTGTGTGTGCCCATGTGCGCACATGTGCAAGTCACGTGAATCGCGCAAGTGCAATTTACGACCTGCTGAGCTGCCCGGACAGCTGAACAGTGCTGCATGCAAGTGCACAGCGGTTGGAAAAGCCCTTTTTTCCTGCTTTTTCAACCGCAGCTGTGCAACTGCGCAAAGCAACTGCGGTTGAAAACACAGGAAATAAAGGTCAGGTAAGAGCCCGGGCAGATGGTGGGCCAAAACAGCAGCAAACATAGAACCAATTCTATGTATGCTCTCTGCTTGCTGCTCCTCAGAGCAACCGGTTCTACAGAAGTGGACAGAACCAGTAGCACCCCACCCCTGAGTTTTAGAATTAGTTCATCTGATTGTGTCTCCTGACTGGAATTACCTAGTAAGGCAGACAAAAACTACATGTGTTGTTGATAACAGATCCAGTATATATTATCTCTTGCTGTCTACAAAATAAAGTCAGCCCAGTATGAAAGTCAGAAGCACAAGTATTTATGATTATTAGTACAATATTGAAGCATCCTGAACCAATTACGGATCCAATTACCATGTCATTATTATCTTCTGAATAGAGCTTGATTTGTCAGTGATAAATATGAAGCAATTAAACCACCTTTACATAATAAAACACTGCAGGTGTTTATTCTTAAAGCTTTATGGGTAGCAACAACCAATAGATTTAATTAAAAATCCCCTGCAATAAATGGGAGAATTTCATTAAATTGTTCTAACATTAGTGGATCTTTGTAGTCAGTGCGGCTGAAGATTCCATTGCTTAAAATCTGCACTGAGTGACCAAACAGTGTGACACTAATGTCCTAATTTTTTCCAATAATTAACAAGTCTTTTTTAAAAATAATACTTGATTGGCTAGTAAAATTATTGCTTTGCTCTAGGAACAAATGGCTTAAAGAAAAATAATGCCTTTTTGGTATGGAAAAATATGCAGATTAAGGCATTTCATCTGAAATGTCCCTTTAAAATTCATGGTTATATTTTTGGGTAAAGAAGAATATATCAGCTAGGATCATTTTTATAAATTTAAGAATATAATAAACACACATTACTCAGAGCTTCCTGGCAGACAAACTTGATGTCACCTTTATTGTGTGAATGGAACAGTTAAGTTGAGGAGGGAAAATTTGATCTTTTTCTCACTATTGTGGTTCAAAAGAAAATCTCTCCCTTCATCCCCCTTCCCCCCACAGCTGTCATCCCAAGCTGTTGCCATTTACGCTGGAAAGAAAATCATTCAAAGCTTCCCTAAAAATACAAATTGCAACTTGGGAGGAAATTCAGTTTTAAATTCCCCAATCTTGAAAAAATGCTTGGGGTTCTCCTACTATTTATGGATGGAACAAAAAAAATTGGCATGTTAATACATACCCTTCTACTTTGGATTTAAATTTCTATTTTAGTATAAAATTATTGAATCTGACTGTATCATTCTAGATTTTTTAAAATATTTTTTTTATTTTTTAAGACAAACATAGACAAACAAATGCGTAAAAACATAAAACATCTTTTTTGAGAACAGTGTGCTCCCGGGTTGTCACTTCTCCATAGAGACATAAATTCAATCATCTTATGTATTCTGATCCATATCTTGTATCCATTTTCACAATTTTTTCCCATAGCTTTTCCCTTTCTCTACTTTCTATAATCTTATTTTTAATTATTCCATTCCTTTCTAATTTCAATTACATTTCTTTTTCTAATTTTCAATATCTTTCCATTTAATATTTTTACACTTTTGTTTGTCCTGTTTACAATTTCATACTCTTTTTTTTCCTTGTACATATTTTGGTCTGTAATTGCTAAGGCTGGAGTTATAACACCTTTATATCTTTTAACTATTATCTATTCAATTATTATTTAACATTTAAAGTACACCTTCACAAATATGACATTCATTTTCTAACATAGCTATCAACCGAATTCTGCTTGGTACATTCCCTTACAAATACACATTAAATTCTTTAATGAGAAACAAAAAAGAAGATATACATATAAAATACATATTTCTATTTCAAATTCAGCTCCACCTTTGATATTAATATCCATCTTATTAGCAAATAACATCAATTATCATTCATTTTGATCATCTGTATTTCATATTAACTTATTACTATATTTAAAAAACAGCATTAAAGCCTTTCATGTTTCTTTTAAAATTTTAAATTATTAAGAACCTTATTCCCTTATCCTCTTTACATCATTTAATTACTAAGAAAGAATATTCCATTACACATCACTTTCATCATCTAACACATTTTCTAATAATATAACAATATTACCTCATGTACCCTTGCAGAATTCTCTTTTTAAATTAAACTTCTAGCCATTGTCTCTGTGTCTCTTAAATAAATTTATCCCTTTAATCCTTGTATGCTTTTCCTGTCTCTTTCTATCTTGTTCCAATCCTTTATAGCTTCTTTTCTTTTCCATCCCCCGCTCTTCTTCTCGTCTCTTTTTTGTTCCCTTTTCTGTCCAAATCTCCCTTCTGAGATCCCCCCTTCTGCTTCTTTCTAGTGTTATAGTTACTTTTCAAATTGCACTTTTTTTTGGTTGTTTTTTAAAAATTACATTTCTATGCTGCCCTTCTCCAAAGACTCAGGGTGGCTTAGAATTTTTGGGATACAACCCAGTGTGCTCAGCAATAGCCTTCATTCCATTGTATATGTCTGCTTATTACTAAGCGGCATTTTTACAAAGTCAGCTTATTGCCCCCAACAACAATAAGTTGTTGCTTCAGATCTCAACTTTTTGACTCCTTTTTCCCCCTTCCTCTTTTTTACCACACTTAAAACTGCTTGGTCATTAAAGATGGCTTCTTCTTCATCCCACCCTTTTGTTCAGCAAATGTTTCTTGTTGTTTTTGATATTTCAAGATCTCCATTTCAATAAATTAGAATGCAGGGCCAAAATCTCTCCTTTCATTTGTGCTTCTTCTTTATGTTCTTTAAGTATCATTTTTAGTTCTTCAAGGAGTGATGGCATTTTGAAAAGTTTTTTTTTAAACAACCCCTAATTAATTTTAGTCCATTTCACTGGGATCCAATGTCAAAATTCCAGGAATCATACAATAGTCTATGGTTGTTTCTTGCTTCTTTCCTCACTTTCTCTTTCGAGGGGCTTTGTTATCTTGTAACAGGATTGCAGCTAGGATGTATCCTTTTCAAGTCTTGTTAAAGTTCCACTCTCAATACTTTTTAGCTCCAGGTGGTATCCTCCATTTTTCCAGATTCCACCCTCTTTTTGTTTTCCTCCTCTGCTTTCTTTCTCTCTTTTTAAAAGGCTTTTTGATTATTCAGGAATCTTTATCCCTTTGACACTTTATTTTCAGCTAAGAATAGCCTATTGATGTCAAAGAGGATTAATATCTATTCTTATTCAAATCTCTTCTTCTTAACATTTAAGGTCTATTAGAACTGTCAATTTTAAAGAGGAAGAAAAACAATTCTTTTTCCTTTCACTTTCCTTTCACTGCTTTAAAAAGTCTTTTTTTAGGGATAGTATTATTCTTTGTTGCTCAAATTCCAGGTAGCTTAAATGGGTGTTTTCTCTGTTCAACCTGGTCAGTCAAACTTTCTCTTTCCAACTTCCTCCTGCATGATCTTGTCCAGTCGGGTTCTTCTTTGAGGTGGCCATTTCTGACCACCACTGCAGCCGCCTTCGGGAAAGGGAGTAAAAGCCAGCTGGGGAGGAGAGATGAGGCTTTCCTCGACCCTGCTAGCAGTCTCCCCTCTTCACCACCTCTACGGGTTGGCTTAGCCCCAAAGCCAGAAGGCTCAGGGTGCTCCGTCAGTGAGCACAGATCGAAACCATGCACAGTCACAGAATTTGGTCTGTCTCCGAAGAGTCCCAAACCGGAAGTCATCATTCTAGATTTTTGAGTGTTTCTTCCCCAATTGTGTAAACACATAAAAAAATTGAATATGACCCTTTGGCCTTCAGACATGCTGCTCATCCTGATAGCTTTGGATAGATTGTTGAAAAAGAAT